>LR812543.1:38196423-38461423 GCA_903798195.1 Danio kyathit
TGGGTTTTTTTATTCTTTTTCTTTATATGTTTAGTTTTTTGGTTTGGTTTGGTTCTGTCTATGGTTCTGATTCTGTTTATTATTTTGGTTTGGGTTTTGTTTAGGTTTGTTTTTCTGTTTGGTTTGTTCTGTTTTGCTTTGGCCACTAATAATGCAAAACAAAAATTCTTGCATTAATGAATATTTGCATAAGTGTTTTAGTTTTTCATTTGGGTATAAATATTCCTCGTCTTGCAAAGATTAATTTTATTGCACTTTTGTTTAATTTTTATAGTATTTAACTCCCCAATAAAAATCAAAAGGTTTTTGTTTAGGTTTGTGAAGTAAATTCTTAATTAAATTAATGAAATTAGAAGTAAATTCCTAATAATTCTTAATTATACAACTAACTAACAATTAAGAAGGACTTCCTTAAAACAAAACTGTATTTTACCATAAACACCATAAATAATTAAATAAAACATTTCTTTAAACTTCTTTGGAGTAAAAAGCCTTAATTTTATAGTATTTTATACATCCTCAATAAAGAATATATTTCACTATTGTATATTTTAAGAAAAAGCTTTATCAATTACATGATTTTTTTGGGAAACATACATAAACATATTTAACTTTATAATATATATATATATATATATATATATATATATATATATATATATATATATATATATATATATATATATATATATATATATATATATATATTAGGGATGCTCCGATCAATCGGCCAGAGATCGGTAGTGGCTGATCATCACATTTTATGACTTGACCGGTACTCGCATCTTGCCGATCTCATGAACCGATCTCAAGTGTTTGTTTATAAGTACAAAACAGATATACATACATACTCACTCGTATATTACACATCAGCAGCTCTAAAACACGTGAAGAGGTAAATGATGCATGAGCGATCGCTTGGCTCCCGACACAGCAAACACAATATATACAGATTTATGATAAAGAACTTCTTATACAGAACTTCTTATGCATCAAATATGCGCTCCAAACTTTTTCTTGATTGAGACTTGTTGACTTGTTCTTCCATCATTTGCAATGTTTGCTAATTGCATTATTAGTCTGTAAAGCTGCTTCTGACTGTGACATTTTCACACTAGATGGTTATAAGAGACGCGTTTAGGGGATTATATGCAACATCTTTTCTTTATTCTCTTAGGTAAGAAGAGATCTACACTTAAGTAGCATACTTGTTAAAACGTGCTTACCGATTATAAAGCTTAAAGCATTAGAATCGGTACTCAGTATTGGCCGATCACCATCTCAAGGAATTGGTTCTCAGTATCGGCTGCAGAAATCCTAATCGGAACATCTCTAATATATATTTATAAATAAAATAACGTATGATTTATTTATTATTTTTAAATATTAGTTTTTAACAAACTAGTTAGGTAAACTGGAGATAATATTTGTTTTAAAATAAGTGATTTGACATTATATGAAGAAAGTGTGTCTGTAGTATTTTAAAGTAAATTGCTTGACGTTAGTTTTGTAGGTTGTGTTTTTGTACATGTAATATTTTCACACAAATTTAAATGTGTTGTTGTATCAAAAAGTAAAATAATTAAGTCCTTATAAAACCAATATATTGGACAGAACAAACTGTCCAAAGATGAAGCTAAGAGGAGCCTTATGCCTTTACCAGAGAAATGTTAAGTTATTGATACAGTAGTAAAATCTGAATGCATTTTTTTAAATATATATATATTTGCATCATCATCATCATCATTTCTCTCCCAGTGAACTCTCTGCCAGATCCTCACAGCTCTCCCAAAGCCAAACCGGACCTGTCTGCTCTGAGAGCTCCGACCCGGGACGAGCCCATCCAGAGCAGCTACTTGCCCCCCAAGTCCACCATCAATGGCATGGATGCTCCTCCCAAAACACTCGGCGCGCCGACCAGCTACAACCGCTACGTCCCCAAGCCTTACACCAGCTCGGCCCGACCCTTCGAGCGCAAGTTCGAGAGCCCCAAATTCAACCATAACCTGCTTCCCAACGACACGCAGTCCAAACCTAGTGTCAACAACAACCTGAAGCCTCAGATCTCCCCGCAGCCCCAGGACACAGACAGCGGCGTTGACACCTTCACTCGCACCATGGACAACAGGCCCAAGTATCAGCACAACAACATCAATGCCATTCCCAAAGCCGTCCCGGTCAGGTAAGAGGAGGCTTTCCAGGTTAAACCTTGTGTGCTGTTCATATTTATGTGACTCAGCCGCTTCATTTTGGGGTTTTTAATTCAACAAAATCTAAAATTTTATGTTAAAATACTCGTGCCACTTTCAAGCAATGTAACAACATTTATGGTTAATATTGTCCATTTACCTTTGATGTAGATTTTTCCATATCAGCCCCATTGAACACATTGCCTTTTCAGCCCAGCCTGTACAACACGAGGGGCTTCTGACTTCAACTGTATATATAAACTAAGTTAACATATTCTATTATTTGAACCACACGCAGTTAGCAGGTTTGCATTCATTGCATATGTGTAAATTAAATAAAAATGTAAATTAGAAGTATTACTAGACATTTATGATTAAATTTAGGTCATCGTTCGCTGCCAAACGTCTTGCTACTTGGAAATGGCTATCTTTGCTCATCATCAGGAGCATAGAAGCAAGCGAACTATGACCTTATTTTAATGACAAATGTCTAATGATACTGCTAATTTACATTTTTATTACTTACAATTTTTATTAATTTAATTTCATTAATTTTATTAATTTATGCATACACAATGAACGTAAACCTGCTAACGGTGTGTGGTTCAAATGACATATGTAAACTTAGCTTATATATAATTAAGTAATAGTTAAAAGCCTGAAGCATATCCGCAGAGGACCAATATTTTGAGGGTGACATCACAAGCTCAGATTTAGTTGACCAATCAGAGGAAAATGGGCTTTTCAGCGCCGCCTACATGTGTATAATGAATTTCAAAGTTGTTTATCCGTTTTCTTACCCTTAACCAAAAACGTACACGAACCCACATCGCAGAATCTGCCGTGTCAGTTCAGTTTTAGCTTATTTATCTATTAGCTAATTTGAGTGGGATTATAGTAGACCAAAAACCATATTGTGAAGTTTAACCTTAATAATAGTGATGTGTTGTTCGCGAACGAGCTGGCTCTAAGAGCCGATTCTTTGTAGCGAACGAGAAGAGCCGACTCCCTTCGGGGAGAGCCGAATCTTCTGCTGTAAGTAGGGGCGGGGCTTCATTTGGGAACAACCATGCGGCTAATCACATGGGAGGACCCACTAGGATCGTGCCATTATGTGAAAGAAGGAAAGGGGGCGCATGCTTTAAAGATAGCGAGTGTAGTGGTACAGGCCAGGTACACAGAGCGACAGAGAGAGGCGGGGGAGACGGCATTAAATGCGAGTCCATTGGAAGAAAGTGAAAAAATCAGTGAAAAAAGCAACATCTGACTGCATTTCAATGATGTTGAAGGCTGCAAAGCTGAGTGCAGAATTTGTAAAATGAAAATATCTGTTAGAGCAGGGTCAACAACAAACATGCACAGATATGTGTAATATAAAGCTGCAGTCACACTAGAGTTTGAGCTTGCGAAATTCTGTCATACGGCGTTGCGAAAAGGGGCGGGATTAAACAAGATGATTAGACGTTAAAAAAGCGAGCGATTGCTCCATGTTTTAAATTTCTGTTCAGAGAGGTCATGTTTTGATCCTGGATTGGTCTCACGCAGTCAAGTGATGTGAAACTTTGATGCATGACCTTACGTTTCCGGTCTGACACATTCGCGTGCGTATGAATGGAAGTCTATGGGGAGAAAAGTCCAGTGTGACCGCAGCTTTACTGTGGTTGTGTTCAATTGTTCAATTAAAGTTTTATTAAAATGTAAAATAATAGTAACTGTGTATTTTTTTATGAAAAATAAGGAACTAAAAAGTTGCTTACATACACAAAACATTCACAATTGATAAATTGGGCTAAAATAGAAGGCTCTGAGTGATACTAAATAAAGAGCCATTTGGGAGCCGTAAGCGCCAGCTCTTTTAAGGGAGCCGAGCCAAAAGAGCCGAACTTCCCATCACTACTTAATAAAGTAAACGTTTTTTCATTTGCTTTGCTTCGTTTTTAAGGCCTGTGAATGTGAAATTTCAAGTCTGTATAAGAAATTATAACATTTTAACAAAGATTATTTATTTTTTACACAATAAAGACTATGCAGTGTTATTTATTTACATTTAATGATTTAATTACTGTACCTGAATACTGTAATAATCGTTCCAGTAAACCTCAAAACGCTGTCTGTTTGACTTATGCAGATTATCTGTCCCACAAAATCCAAATTGAGCTATTCAATATCATATTCATATCGCAGAAAACAAAACATTGCAATGTCAGTTTTGTCCAGTATCATGCAGCCATAATTGTTTGTTTTCTCTATTTTACAGAACAACTAACGATTGTCTGATTGTCTGTTTTCTAGCCCCAGTGCACTGGATGATGATGAAGAAGATGAAGGACACACGGTGGTGGCCACGGCGCGGGGCATCTTTAACTGTAACGGCGGGGTGTTGAGCTCTATAGAGACGGGCGTCAGCATCATTATCCCACAGGGAGCCATTCCTGATAGTGTGGAGCAGGAGATCTACTTCAAAGTGTGCCGGGACAACAGCATCCTTCCTCCTCTGGACAAGGAGAAAGGTCTGATTGCATTGTTTATAAAATGTTTAATTAGTTTTTAGCACATCAAGTAAAGTATTTCTGGACAAAACTGCCTTAGAAAAAGATGAAAGTCTAGCTAAAAAGATGAAGATAAAACAATGTGTGGGAACTAACATTTGTATCTTTGGCCTCTTATTAGTATGAGCATATATATATATAATTTAAAGTTATCTGATCACTACTAAACTTAGTAAAAAGATAAACGAAACAACATGAGGCATGCATGTAAACACTAGCAAACAGATGTTCTGCGCACAAATGATTTATACAGATTCACTTGGTTTTGCCTGAATTTAGTGCTTGATGAAAGTGTATTATAGACTTGAAAACGACATGTTAAACTTAAATGGCAATCTTCAATGCTTTGGTGCACATATTTAAGCTTGGTCTCGTTTTAAAGAAGACAGACGTGAAAAAAAGTTCAATAAGTTATGTGGCTTTATGAAAATAATAAAACAGTAAATGTATATTTTGTTATATTACATGAAATATGCGTTTTACAAAACCTTTTTTAGCCTATAATTGACAGACAAAAGATAAATATCTGAACAAATTATATTCTAAATTAATTTAAAAATGAGCTTTCAGTAAGATTTAGTTTGGCCGAAGTACAAAACATGACCACCAGATGACCTCCAGTTTCTGTTGGAGACCATACAATGGTGCCCCCTGTGTTTTGAGGAATATTACCGTATTTTTAATACTTTTGACAATATTTGTAAAGCAGACGTAAAATTCTAAAGTAGTATGGGATGTTTGGTGGTATTTTATTAGTATCTAAAAACATCCAAAAAAAATGTTTACATGTGGATTGCTGTAGCAAAGTAATGCTTTACGACTCTGATAAGTATCTGTTTTGCAAATTAATGAATAACTCAGTAAATTTAATCTATCAAAAGTCACCAGATATAGACACTATCATTTTGAAGCTATCAAGTGAAATATAGTCTGTTTCTGTCATGATTAGTTTTAGACTACAATATTATGGTTTAAAAATGTAATCGTAAATGGTCCCACAGGTTGTAGCATGACAGTAAATGTGTTTTTAATCAATTACTCTTCCTAAATAGCTATAAAAAAAAAAAAGGTAAATATGATAATATATATAATATAATAGTAATTTTATATATACATATACATACATATATATATATATATATATATATATATATATATATATATATATATATATATATATATAATAGTCAGTCATGATTGCTTGTAATATAATGTATTGGTAATATAATAATATAGTCAGTCATGATTGCTTTTAGACTACAGTATTATGGCTTAAGAATGTAGCTGTAAATGTTCCTACAGGTTGTAGATAACAGTAAATGTGTTTTTAATCTGTGTTTTTAATCTGTTACTCTTCCTAAATAGTTAAAAAAAAAAGGTAAAATATGATAATGTAGTAATATGACAATATAGTCAGTCATGATTGCTTTTAGACTACAATATTATGGTTTAAAAATGTAACCGTATGAGTTTTAATCTATTATATTTCTTAAGTAACAAAACAAAACTGTGTTAGTATGTATTCAGAAGTCTTAGACCTTTCCAACAATATATAGTTAGTCATGATTAGATTAGGATTGAATTGCAAAAATATAAACTTGCGCATCCTGGTAATGGGACAGTGACACTTAAGGAGTTTGATGTCTGTTGTTAGCAGTGTGTGATGTACACTGATGTACCATGTTTTGCTCTGTCAGGTGAAACTCTGCTGAGTCCGCTGGTGATGTGTGGTCCTCACGGCCTGAAGTTCCTGAAGCCTGTGGAGCTGCGCTTACCACACTGTGCGTCTATGACCCCTGATGGTTGGTCTTTTGCTCTAAAATCCTCCGACTCCTCGTCGGGTACGCTGTCCTTTCTCTCTGTCCTTTCATGGGTCTTTTGGGATCGGGATTGAAGCTGTTTGGAAGAGGCTTTGCTCACGCTTTTGTTTCATTTTCTGGCTTTCACTAAATGAACGTCACATTCAAAGCAGTCCTGATCGCATCAAGATTTAAAGGGATAGTTCACCCAAAACTGAAAATTTCCTCACACTCGAGTAATGTTTTATGAATTCCTTTCTTCTGTTGAACACAAAACAAGATATTCTCAAAAACAAGGTGGAAAAGCAGCAAGCACAAAAAATACAATGCAAGTCAATGGCTGTTTAACATTCTTCAGAATATCTTCCTTTGTGTCAACACAAAGATGGGCTTTGATCAAGTTGAGATGAGTAAATGATGACGGATATGATGGTTTTGAGTGAACCGTCTCTTTAAATGTGCAGTCTGTGGACTCACTCAGCTTTTCATCCTCTTATCAGCAGACTCGATCACTGCAGATGATTAACCCTTTGTCAAGGCTAGAAACATATATGATAACTTCACTGACATTAATTACACTTGTTATTTATAAGAGTTCAGAAATACATGATAACATTACTGATAACATTTCTTACCAATCTTTAAATGAAAATATCGTCAGTCCCCAAAGTAAAGAAACCCAAAGTAAAATAAATACAAGAGTTAAGCAGAGGGCAAAAGAAAACATGTGAAAAATGTCCTTTATTTAATTTCCTTAAATCATTGAAGTTGTTTTTAATAATTATAAAAATTGGGAAACATTTGACTTCAATTGAATGAAATGAAATTTTCTTACTCTCACATTCTTCAAACTATCTTCTTTTTTGTTCAACGTAAATGAGAAGCTCTCTTTAAGATATGATTCTGTGTAAAAATGTTTTATTTTGTGATGGGTAACATTACATAATTAGGTGACGGAGTAGGTAGTGCTGTCGCCTCACAGCAAGAAGGTCGCTGGTTCGAGCCCTGGCTGGGTCAGTTGGCGTTTCTGTGTGGAGTTTGCATGTTCTCCCTGCATTTGTGTGGGTTTCCTCCGAGTGCTCCAGTTTCCTCCACAGTCCAAACACATGCGCGATAGGTGAATTGGATAGGCTAAATTGTTTGTAGTGTATTAGTGTGTATGGGTGTTTCCCAGTGATGGGTTGCAGCTGGAAGGGCATCCGCTGTGTAAAAACATATGCTGGATAAGTTGGCAGTACATTCTGCTGTGGCGAACATGGATTAATAAAGGGACTAAGCCGAAAAGAAAATGAATGAATGAATGAACATTACATAATTATAAAAAAATAAGGATGGCAGATATTTAAAAAAAAAAAATAATAATAATGCAAGTTTTGGGAGTAACCACACCGAATCTGGATGTGATGTGGTATTTAATGACTGAAGATGAGATGTATGGATGCTAACATATGAACTGCTTTGCTATTTTTGATGAAACTCCATCTGGTAGTGAATTTAGTTGTCAGTCATGCTAATAATCGTGACAACTGAATTAAAGTGTATGAAACGAAAATGTACAACAAAACAAAAACGAGAGAGACCACTGGAAAATCAAGTGTTTCTAGATTGAACATGACTTAATTTACTGAGGTAGGGTTTTGTTTGAGTGAAATGTTAGTTTGTTTTATTCATAAGGGTTTAATGACATTTCTTCCAAATTTCAAACAGGAGTGCAATACCAAGTTCAACCACTAAGAGTCAAACTTACATACTGCACCTTTAATCAAACATAAATAAAAGAGCAAGAGATCCAACTGAGTTAAATTTGATATGATTATAAATTTCTTCCTGACAAATGATTTATAGTGTAATTATATTTGATGTTCTGCGATCATTAAACTCTTTTAAAGTGATAGTTCACCCCAAAATTACATCATTTCTGTCATTTACTCTTGTTCAAAACCTGTTTACTTTCTTTATTCTGTTCAACACAAAAGAAGATATTTTGAAGAATGCTGGAAACCTGTAACCATTGACTTCAATTTGTTTTTCCTACCATGCATGTTAAAGGCTCACGAAACACCAAAACACATTTTTTGAGCTGTTGACAGTCATATATGTGTCCCACGCTGCTATAAACACTATTAGGACACATATATTGCACTAAAGAGTGAAAATTGGTTGTTTTTGCGTTATTTTGAGCAAATTCGTTCTTCCGGTTTGAAACGAATTTTTGAAGCTGCGTCACGGCCATGAGATACTTGGGTGTAAATCCAGCTGGAGAGTGGCTGTCTGTCTTTTCTAGGACGTTCTTACGTATCTGAGTGTGCAGTATTAATTCATGAGAAAGACGTGCTTCAAACCAACCAGCGCGCTCTATTGTGTATGACGTGAAACTTCATTAATATGCATGATAGCTCCGGAGACTGTTTACCAGTTTACAGCGTTCAGACGGCAGAGAGACGCCACGTTGTGTTGCCAAAACAAGTGAAAGTACAAGAATTTCAAGACAAAAGTCGTAGGTGTTATTAGTGTGCTGCAACGAAGGTTTTGTTTTCATTTTCCCTCTATGAGAGAGCAGCTGGACTCACGTGTGGATTACAGTGCACGCGACAGAAACGCGTTTGTAAGGAACATTTTTACCCGAGAGCTTTTTCTCATCTGGAAATGGTGAAAGATTTGCCGCCTCGTCTACTTTTAATAAAAAGACACAGCTGCAGTTTGATTGTCTGTCTACAGATTTGGTAAGTGTTTGCAGTGGACTGCCCTTTGTTTAAATGCTGCTCTCCGAGTGTAAACATGTAAACACAAACTATTCCCGTCGTGCAGGATTTTCGCTGCAATTTGTGACAGGATAGTCTATATACACACGGCTTTCTGACGCTACCTACCGAGTACATAAGTTACAGAGAAATGCAGAGGATTTTTTTCTCTTATTCGCCGTTTCAATCAGCCTCTGTGTGTTTGTTTTTCCTGTCAAACTTGGCGCGTGCCCAAATGTTAACTCCCTTCTATGCAAAATCTTATCCTCTTTCCCTCCCCCGACACTCCCACACTCCCAGAGCTGGACACGCCCAACTTTCCTGACTTTTTTCAAAACAGAGGTGTGAAAACACCCTGCTGAGACAGGGGGTTTCGTGGCCCTTTAATGATTACAGGTTTCCAGCATTCTTCAAAATATCTTCTCTTGCATTAAACAGAAGAAACTCAAAGTTTGAGTAAATAGTGAGTAAATGTACATTTTTTGGGTGAACTATCCCTTTAATATGCCATCCAATGATCTGAGAGCTACACTGAATGCCATTTTACAGTCTGTGTTCTGTAAATCATGGTAAAGCTCAGTGATGTGTGTGTAGTTTTGATCCTCATGATCCCGCTCTGGCTGTATCCACAGGTGACCCCAAATGCTGGCAAAACAAGTGTCTACCAGGAGACCCCAATTACCTGGTGGGCGCAAACTGTGTGTCTGTGCTGATCGACCACTTCTGAAGAGAGAAACAGCTGGTCTGTTCCTGAAGGCTCGCATTATCAAGTATTATTTCTGTCCTCTTTCTCAGAAAAACGTGGAGGATGTGACTGGCTGCGGAGCGCTTTCCTATTCCCTTTTTCTCTATCTCTCTCTCTTTTTTTTGGTTCAGTTTTGCCTTTTTCTTTACCTTTTGGTGCTTGAAGACTTGCAAAAAATTACTGAATAAATAAATGAATAAATAAATAAATGAAGGAATGGAACTGCTAATGGGATGCATGACCTGTGCCACAGACGCTGGGAAATATAATTAGAAAAAGCTGGAACGGAAGCGGGGGAAATAGACGGATAATGAATTAGTTTTGCGTAAGACGTACTTGATGTGCAGAAAAGTTGCTGTATGTGTGAGTTTGTTGAGGTCATGTGGAATCGCCGTGATGAAAAGCATGTCGCTTTCTGGAAAATGAAGATGTTTTTTATTTTTACTTTAGTTTTTTTGGAAGATCTGTGACTGTTGCACTCGTCTGCTCATGGACTTCCCTCTCCGGCTATGAAGAAAATGAAAAACTATCCAGAAAAGAAAAGAAAAAATGGGCTCTTTCTCTCTACGTTTTGAAGCGATCTTTTCTAGCGATGTTTTACCGTAGATAAACACTGACTGTGGTTTTCCGAAACTCCTGCTGTCTAGAGATCTATGCATGTGCTATGACTCAGGTCCAAACGCCTGCTACTAAGTTGAGTACACAAACCTACCCATCATACACTGCAAGCAGTGATGCCTTATCTGCATTTTCTTTTTGTTACTTTTGACCCGAAGCAAACGTCACATTTGGGTTACGGAGAGAAGTTACGGAGGACGGTATTTAGCACACAACTAACGAACCGGTCTGCTTTTTCACCCGCTATGCATATGAAGTCAAAGAATATACCAGAACACTAGGATATGTTTCAATTACCGCTGTAAATATTGTGCTAGCATATGGCCTTGGTTCGCTGTAAATGACTTTTTGTACATCTTTGTTATTTTGTATAAAAAAAAAAACGTAACGGGGGAAGTTTCTTAACAAAATAAAAAGAAGACTATAACATTGGTTATGTTTGTATTCCGGTTATACTTCTGAGCCTTGGAATTTAGCAGTACGGAGAAGATTTAAACCAATAAAAATAAAACAAAAACTAAAAAAACGTAAATAATAAATGCAACGAAAAAGACGTTATCTTTTATACCAACGACACACGTGTGTGTGTATATATATATATATATATATATATATATATATATATATATATATATATATATATATATATATATATAAATATATATATATATATATATAAATATATATATATAAACGAACACACTACTTAATGGCATTTTTAAACCGTTCCAGAACATTTTTATGATTTACAAACTAGAGGCGTGCTCGCTTTCAATAATTTATGGACTCGCTTTGGAGGGCGAACCCTGATTTATTTGTGATACTGGATGCTGTATTGTGTGCCCTGAAATGTATTTTTGTACTAATAGACAGTTTATTGAGGCACATCAGTACCACTTTGTTTTGATATGACGACGTACGCGGCTTCATCCCGGGTTTCGTTTCTTTTCGTTGTGTGGCGACATTATTATTTTGTTTTCTTTGCAGCACATTTCTAACGTATACAACTGTATTAATAAATAAATTCATTTTTAAATAAGAGCAATCTCGGGGTTTTATTTTATTTTATTGATTGACTTGTGTGGGTTGTGAAATGTGGAGAGATGTCGTTGACCGTGGTGGTTTTGGGTACAGAAGGAAACTGGTTCAGTTGGGTTTGTGCTTTCTGCAAGTGTTTATTTGAGCTCAGAGGTCGTGAGTTTTGAACTTTCACCCAGTTTGGACAGATACTGCAGCTGATTAGCTCAGGAACACAGCGCCGGCTTTATTCAGCTCATTGTGTCAGCAGATTGAGTTCTCAGCTCGTGAAGCAGAAAACGCTGAGTCAGGAGGACAAATATTGCACTAGGACAAATGTAATTAAAGGTTAACTTGTGTTTGAGTCGCAGATAAATGTGGGCTGAAATACTATAGTGTTTGATTGGCCTTTGACGTTATCAAAGTGCACAGGAAGTACCTTTTAGCCCTCAAAGTGCATTGAAATCTGCTTTCAGGGTTCAGTTAGACCTAAAGAATTATTATAAACTTCATATTTTTCACTGACTAAAACCTAATTGTATCTGATCAGCAAAACGTTTTATTATCTTAAAATGTTGACAGTGCTGGACACAGATTAATCGCATCCAAAATAAGTTTTTGACAATAAATATATCGAATACACACACATATATAATGTATATGTGATACAAACACACATAAAAACAAAACTATATAACAACTTTATTGTTACACATTTACATTTATTTATATATATATATATTATTCAGTACCAGTCAAGTTTGGGGTCAGTGTGAGTTTTAAATGTGTTAAAATAAGCTTCTCCTGCTCACCGAGGCTGCATGTATTTCATCAAAAATACAGTACAAATTGTAAAATTGTGAAATGATATTTACCATAAAATAACTGTTCAAAAGTAGTTTATCATTTAATTTAATAATTTATTCCAGTGATTTTAAAGATGCATTTTCAGAGTCATTACTCCAGTCACATGATCTTTCAGAACTCACTCTAATATTTATTATTATTGATGGTAATAGTAATAAAAGCACTAATAACTAGAGTAATAAATTCTTTTGAAACTACATACAATAAGTAATAAATAAATATTTAATAAATAAGTATTGAACAATTTAACCATTTTGTTTTACATTTAATAAATGCCGCCATGATGAGCAGAGTTTCATTTAAAGTATTAAATAAAATTAATAATAATAAAAAAAAAAACTGACCCTAAACTTATGACTGGTAGTGTGTGTATATATATATATATATTTTATATCTAAATATTTGATCAAATATATGCATGTGTGTATTTATATATACAAATCTACACAGCTCTCACATTTATGTTATGTCAAAACCTTTATTTTGAAAGCGATTAATCACAATTACATTAAAAACTGTCTTCTCAGGTAAAATGGGTCAGAATATGGCCAAATGTTTATGGTTATTATATTTATTCATTGAACTGTTTTAATTATTTATAAATTCTTCAGTTTCTCTTCCTCGTCCAGACAGACAGATCTGAATGCAGTATGAGGGTTAAGCGCTTATTTTGCTGTTCAGTTTATCCAGTTTTATTCTTCATATCCCACATTTCCACTTCAGAATCACTGCAGCACAAGCTTAAGACATTCTCATCAACTTTTTATTACAAGTTAGCAGACGATTAAGTGAAAGTCCATTATTAACGAGGTTAATGGATAAGGCACACGTGACTGAATGCATAAAGTAGTAATTGTAAAACACTTGACTGTACTCTGTAAAGGTTAAAATCTCTCTCTGGAAGCACTGCTTTTCCCTGAGATTAGTGGGCAGCTACTGGTTAGTAGGTCTCCAAACGGTGCGGTTAGCTTATCTGGTTACAGTTTAATGTCCTGCGACATGATCGAGTTGTAAATGTCCTGAGAAAGAGGAATGTACTTCTTCTGTGTCAAATCCAGGAAGAACACTGAATCTTCTATCAGCGCTGGATTGAAGCCTTCCTCCACCAGCCTCACCTTCATCATCTTGAAGGTTCCTGTGACCTCCAGAGAATTCTGCAACACACGTTTGGCTTCATCACAGACTGAAGAGGACGAAGACATCTGCTAGAAAGGTCTGTGGGGATGTGTTTATATTCAGGGTTCCCACCAATTCAAATCAGGAATATCTTGGAGTTTTAAAAGTTATATTTCAGGCATTGAAATCAGGGTATTTTTTATATATATTGTTTTCCTATTCATGGAATATCAGGGACTTTTTGTTTGTCGATTAACTTTTGTCGATTTATCAAAATGTAATTTTTCTGTGCTGTATTTTTTATATCGTGCTGTTTCACACCTACTGTTATGGCTAACATGCTAGGATAATGTATATTTTAATAACTTAACAACTGGGGCCTCTTCCCGACACGTGTGTTTTTTGCTAGTTTCAGCCTGAAGCAGGAATCATTTTAATGACTTGCGATGTTGTTTAAATAGCAAATGATGCTGTTTTGAGGGAACTGCTCTAAAGTCAATGGTGCAGCTAATTAACAATTATTACTTGAAGAGCGCAATAGTGGGTTCAAAACGCACATACATGCTGCTTATTACACACACAGGGATGCACAGCAGCACACAGATATCTTCACATATGAACACTTAAATGCCGTCTTTCGGATGAGACGTTAAACCGAGGTCCTGACTCTCTGTGGTCATTAAAAATCCCATGGCACTTCTCGTAAAGAGTAGGGGTGTAACCCCGGTGTCCTGGCCAAAGTCCCTCAATTGGCACTTACCCATCATGTCCTCCTAATCATCCCTTATCCACTGAATTGGCTGTATCACTGTCTCTTCACTCCACCAATAGCTGGTGTGTGGTGAGCGCACTGGCGCCGTTGTCCTGTGGCTGCCGTCGCATCATCCAAGTGGATGCTACACACTGGTGGTGGTGTGGAGAGACCCCCCTCATGATTGTGAAGTGCTTTGGGTGTATGGCCATACACAATAAATGAGCTATATAAATACACATTACATAAAATGTAAAAGAATATGCATAAACTGCTTCCTAGCACAGTGCTGCTGTGGCTGGAAGGGCATCCGCTGCGTAAAACATATGCCAGAGTAGTTGGCGGTTCATTCCGCTGTGGCGACCCCTGATAAATCAGGAACTAAGCCGAAGGAGAATTAATTAAAACTGCTACCTCCCTCCATCCTTCTTCACAGCTCTGTTGTAGCCAGTTTATTCATGACAATATACAGTGTTAAAAGTGAGTACACCCCTCACATTTCTGCAAATATTTATTTAAATCTTTTCATAGGACAACACTGCAGAAATGACTCTGACATTGTATAGCAGTGTAAATTTATTGTCCCCTCAAAATAACTAAAAATACAGCCAATAAAAGCTGAACCCCTGACAACAGAAGTGAGCACACCTCTACGTGAAAATGTGAAATGTCAGTATTTTGTGTGGCCACCATCATTTTCTCTTTCATTCTCTTGGCCATGAAGTTGACTAGAGCTTCAGAGGTTGCCACTGGAACCCTCTTCCACTCCTCCATCGCAACATGACGGAGGTGGTGGACATTTGTACTCCTCCACCTTCCTTTATAGGATGCCCCAGAGGAGTTCTACGGGGTTTAGGTCTGGAGACATGCTTGGCCAGTCCATCACCTTCACCCTCAGCCTCTTTAGCAAGCCAGTGGTCATCTTGGAGGTGTTTGGGGTCATTATCATGCTTGAAACACTGCTCTGCAGCCCAGTTTCCTGAGGGAAGGGATCATGGCCTGCTTCAGTATGTCACAGTACATGTTAGAATTCATGTTTCCCTCAATGAACTGTAGCTCCCCGATGCCAGCAGCCCCAGATCATGACACTCCCACCACCATGCTTGATGATAGGCAAGACACACTTGTCTTTGTACTCCTCACCTGGTTGCCGCCACACACGCTTGACACCATCTGAACCAAATAGGTTAATCTTGGTCTCATCAGACCACAGGACATGGTTCCAGTAATCCTGGTCCTTAGATTGCATGTCTGCAGCAAATTGTTTGTGAGCTTTCTTGTGCATCATCTTTAGAAGAGGCTTCCTTCTAGGACAACAACCATGCAGTCCAATTTGATGCAGTGTGCGACGCACGGTCTGAGCACTGACAGGCTGACCTGCTATCACTTCAATCTCTGCAGTCTGCAGCAATGCTGGAAGCACTCATTCGTCTGTTCCTCAAAGACAATCTTTGGATGCGACGCTGAGAACGTGCACTCAGCTTCTTTGGCCGACCATGGTGAGACCTGAGCAGAACCTGTCCTCTTAAAGCGCTGGATGGTCTTTGAGAGTGACTATGTTTACATGGACACCAATAATTTGATTTTAATGCGATTAAGACAATACTCTGATTTAGAGTCTACTGTGTAAACAGCGATTATTGATTAATTTAATCAGATTAAGGTCATAATTGAACTAAAGAGAAATCGAATTAAGACACGTGGAGTATGCCGATCTTAGTCGCATTATTGAAGTGCAGTACTGACATGTAAACACCTTAATCGAACTATTAGCGTCATGTAGGCTTTTTGCAACAGGGCAGTCCAGACACACACACACACACACACGGCTGATTGACACTCTTTGCATCTACTGAGTCAGTGCAGACCACAGACACCTGCATCGTGAAATGGGGAGGGTTTTTTTCTTCCATTCAGCATGCGGTATGAACTTCCATTAAAACAACACTTCCAGCAGTTCATAGTTGCATCCAATATCTTGTTTGTCACGGTGGGCATGCATGAAATGTTCGGAAATGAAAGTAAAAGTGCCAAACTGCAGTTAAAGTCGACAAATTAAAAATAAAACACCTGAAATTACATAAACTCCAGAGGAAATGTGGATAGCGCGGTGACGAAATGACGTTAATCGAATTATGTGCTGTAACATGTAAAACGCGATCATGAAAGTAACACTCAAAAAGCAACTCATGTAAACGCCTTAGTCTTATTATTCTCTTAATTAGATTAAAGCAAATAAATTGATTACTGATGTCCATGTAAACGTAGTCAGTGTTGGCTATCTTCTTATAGCCTAGACCATCTTTATGTAAAGCAACAATTCGTTTATTCAGGTCTTCTGAGAGTTGTTTGCCATGGCACCTTCATGTTGAACTTTCAGTGGCCATTAGGAGAGAGTGGATGAGCTTTAATACCCAATTTAACTCACCTGCTGTCTGGTGACACCTGAGACAGTGTAACTAATGAGTCACATGACACAGGGGAAGGAAAATGACTAATTGTGCTCAATTTGTACATTTTTACGTAGATGTGTGCTCACTTCTGTTGGCAGGGGTTCAGCTATTATTGGCTGTATTTTTAGTTATTTTGAGGAGACCATAAATTTACACTGCTATACAAACTTTACACTGACTACTTTTCATTGTGTCAGAGTCATTTCTGCAGTGTTGTCCTATGAAAAGGAATATAAATAAATATTTGCAGATGTACTCACTTTTGTGATGTACTGTACCTCTGTTTATTGTCATTATATGCATATTTAATGTAACTTTTTTGAGACTTATGCATCTCCATAGGGTTATAGGAATGTTTGGATATTGGGCATGGTGGTAGATGTTTTTTCAGCACACTTCATTGTTTTCATTCACCCTTTCTGAATATTAACACTGAATTTGGAAAGTTTTTTTTTAATTAAATCTTCGTGCTTAATTCTTAGTCAATAAATTTAGCCCCTTATTCCCATCATTTAAAGTAGCACAACTGTATTCAGAAAGTGCACCTGCACCATGCGTTTTAGACCAGGGATTCTTAACCGGTGGGCCTCGACGATCCTGCAGGTGGGCCGTGTGATTAACTTAAGCTTAAAATTAACTTTCAATATTATACTATAATTTTTGCATTTCATTATTAATATGCTACAGTTAGGGCTGGGTGATATGGCAAAAAAAAAAATCTAAATTTTTTCATAAAGTTTGACCAATTCACAAATATTTTTTATTTTTATTTACTTATTTTTTTTACTGTGTAACTATAGTCAACTTCAAACATTACAACAACATGACTGAAGTAACAATCTCTTTATAAGTAACTTGAAAAAGCATCTGGTTAAGGAACCTGTATTTTTAATGGCCATACATACATAAATTGGTCAACAAGGTGTAGCCTATTACATTCCTATAGACAAATTCCTGCTTGACGTTTTAGAAAATATTTGTGCGTAGCTACACCACCCAGTATATATTAAAGATCACCGTGAACAACAAAAACCCCACAGAAACCTGTTACATATCTATCTATATTTAAATGTCTCTCTTATATTTAACTGAATCGTATAACAGCCTATAGCTGAAATGCTGAAAATTGCTCAATTTGTTTTTATAAAACATTTGTCAAAACGTATTGATATTTTTTTGGAGTAAAAACAATACCGACATTTAAGAATCCATATTTATTTTATTTATTCAGTCATTTTACTTGTTTATTGGTGCATATATGGGTTATGATTTAATTCATAGCTACAGTACCTTGGACAGCTACTGTGCCACTTCGTAAAGCTTTCAAGCAAAAGTCCAAATTAAAGAAAGATTTGACTTTCTGCGGTGACAGCTGACATTCGCAACACGCCGTAACCGTCCTTCAGGTGGTGCGCAGGTATAAAATACAAAACCAGACGTCTGGGCTTTGAATTAGGTGCAATCATTTCCTCATTGTTCAAAGAGTCTGCAAGTTTGTGTCCCATGGATATATGTTGTTGTTGATTCGATGCGCAGCAGGAAAAAAAAGCTTTCAGCAGTGCATGTAGTCGCTGGTAAAGTTCTCACCCAGATCAGAGCGATCTGTGCTACCGAATACAGCGCAGCATGCAATAAACTCAAGCTCAGTCAGGCGAAGTAAAGGTCTCATTGCCTATATGTCAATCAAATTAATTAAGCTCTAGCCACGAATAAAACTTTTAGCCTATTGTATTATTTTGTGTAATGTATATAGTGTAATCAGGGCCGGAGCAAGCTGAACTGGCGCTCTAGGCGAACGCCCTCAACCCGAAAGTGAAATAGAAACTTACCGGTTTGCGGATGAAAGAGGACCGGGAGGGGGTAGGTGTCGCGGATAAAAGTGAGAACCGGGGGGTTCTCGCTCACTATTCTGCCTAGGTTGCCTCTATGGACATGCCGGCTGAGTGTTAAGCTGGATTTATACTTTCGCCTGGCGCCGCATCGCGCGCCTCCGCTGACTGCGCGTGCATCTCGCAACAATGGGCTAGCGCGCTTGCGCTGAGCCAGCTGTTGTAGCTCATCAACAGAGCCGCGACGTCAACACACAGAATCTTTCAGCACGGTTGTCTAACAGTTTAGAACGGTTTGGCACGATAGTGGAAAAGCTGCTGTAATATTTTTATTTAAAAAAAACGCGATACCTCGATTTTATAAAAAATTTAATCGTCTTAAAGCGTAAATTCGATTAATCGAAAAAAATCGCCCAGCCCTAGCTACAGTATAATAAAATGATCAAAGTAATGCGCTTTCTCCTGTTCTGTGATTGATTACTTCAAACTCTGCGCAAAAACAGCCTCATAATCACGTCTGCAGCTAGTACACGCCAGTCTGTTCATTCACTATGAGTGAAGTGAAAGTGAAAGTCTCTCTTTGTGTAAACTATTTAATCCGCATAGTTGTGCAAATTAATGTCCTGTGAGTGTTTTATAACGGACACGCGCACATACAGGAGGATCTAGCGAGGCTCAATAGTGTTTCTGCCATATAATGTAAAATAAACTTGCATATGAGCTTCAGACGCGTTTTGGCGGAGCTGTTCACTGTTCCTGTCAGCGATCTCCAAATAATAACCAGCTGTGAACTTAACCGCCATCAGATCGACACGTATAAACAGATTTAGGGTGTTTTACTGTATTTTACATGTGTCTGTATATTTATGAATAGTAGATATTTAATAGTAGATATTCAGTCAGTCCTGTTTAAATCAGAAGCTTCTCCCTGTTGACCTGTGGTTCTCTTTGAATCTGTGTACGTTTAAAAATTGTATATATATATATATATATATATATATATATATATATATATATATATATATATATATATATATATTTTTTTTTTTTTTTTTTTTTTTTTTTATAAAATGCTGATAATAGAAAGTAATAGAAGAAAAAATATATAAAAATATATAAACAAATATATAATTTTATTTAAATTTAATTATATATAAACCTAAAACTAATATATATATATATATATAAAAATGTTAATAATGTTAATAAATAAGGGTTTAAATGGGCATTTCATACAAACATTTTAGAGAAAATGTCAGACAGGTGGGTCTTCAAAAATGGATCGGTGTAAGAAGTGGGCCCCGAAGTGAAAAAGGTTGAGAAGCCCTGTTTTAGACTATGTGCTTAGATCGCTACAATAGAGCCCCATGTGTTAAAAGTAGATGACAGAGAGCTACAGTAAATGTGAAAATTGGAAAACTGCTATCGAGCTATCCTATCAATTATGGAAGCGTGCACAATTCAGTCATGCAAACAGTAAGTAAATTATCCATTGTTGTTCTCAAAGTGTCTAATTAGATCATGCAAAATGATATTCAATGTTTTTATTTTAACATTATTATTATTTAATATTTAAATTTAATATATTTTCATTATTAATAGCTTTTTTGTCAGTTAAAGTCAGGGATTTTGACAATCGGGAATAAGTGGGAACCCTGTATATAAGTTTATGTATGTGGATGTGTGGTGTACCTGAATTCGTATGAATCGAGGTCTGGCGTAGACTGGAAGGTAGTTGGCCAAAACCCTGCAGGTGGAGACGCAGTCGAACTCTCTGCCCTCCTTCAGTTTCACAGCTGCCATTCCAATCCTTCCTTCATGACCTGAAGAACACAGTAGAGGTACAGTGGGAATATGTAAGTGTATGGCAGTGTTTCCCAACCCTGTTCCTGGAGGCACACCAACAGTACATAATTTGTATGGCTCTCTTATCTAACCCATTAACTTCAGGTTCTGGAGTCTCTTCTTGTGTTCTGATGAGTTGATTCAGGTGGGTTTAATTAGGAAGAGGTTGAAAATTTGTTCTGTTGGTGTGCCTTGAGGAACAGGGTTGGAAACACTGGTATATGGTAAGGTAAGACACTGCAGGATTATGCGCCTATCAGTTTTGGTGTTTCATGAAGTGTAAAGTTCTAATATTGTTGTCAAGTTTGGACTTTCACCGAATAAGCCAAATTTCTATGACCTATTATAAGAACTTAGCAGACAAAAATGATAACATCACATCTGTTGAGGACACTAGAAATTGGATTAATTTCATAGTTTCCACTACATTTATTCTTCCATGGCGGGGCGCCACACTAAAATCAGGGTTTCTGCAGATATCATAATGTCAAATTTAAGACTTTTAAAGACCTTTTTAAGACCATTAATTATTAAATTTAAGACCTATATCACAATATCAAAAACACGCGAGAGAAAAAGCAAAATCACGAAATTAGAGGGTAAAATTAATTAATTTAAATTGAACTGTACTAAAGACCGGTTTTATGGACCACTGAACTTTATTACTAACATTTTTTTGTTTATTTTGCCCACTCAACAATTCACACAGTACTGTCTGGTTGTTTCTGTCCTATAAAGGAATAATGGTCCAATATTCCTGACCATTATCACCAATAAAGCCCAGAATTTGGGCATCAGTATAATGTAAACTGAAAGGTTCATATGTTCTTTTCCAGTTATCAAAGACATAATTTGTCACTTAATTTTAGTTTGTAGCTATTAACCACACGGGTCTCCACTTTTGCCATGGCATCTTTTTGTTTGTTTTAAACTCTTTTCTCAGGTTTTTCCAAACTTTTGCAAAAACTTTCCTCCTTTTCCACGACTGTTGCAATTTCTAGCCAAGAATTATTGGTCATCTGGTTATCTCTATGATGATCACTCATGGACGGATTGTTAAGATGTCTGTACAGTCGTACCTGTTTCAGACAAAATCTCTTCAAAGTGTTTCATATTCAACTCAAATTAAACTCGATGCCGCGCAAACAGCCAGCCGAAATCATGTCGCACACACCGAGAGCGAACCTCCACAAAACACAGACGTCTCATTCGAATTTAAATGAGCATTAGATGTAGCGTTACATGGACATCGGAAAAATAAGACCTGTGCAAAAATATTTAAGACCAAGAACAGCGGATTTAAGAATTTAAGGCCTTAAATTTCGATTTTTAAATTTTAGACTTTTTAAGACCCCGCGGAAACCCTGAGAATTCATTTCCTTCACGGCTACATTACAGCTACTTATTCAAAACATTCAGCTGTTGTTGTTTTTTTATAGCGGGTTATAATCGCACTAAAACGGATTACAATGTAAGTGAATTAGTACAGCACAAACTTTTCTGTAGCGGTAGTAGTGCGGTGCGTTTTTTTTTAACCCTTTAAGGTGACATGCTGACTGACTGACTGTCAGGTGCATGATGACTGAGGCCAAACACGACGTACAGCTTTCAGTTAAAATGAACACAGTTTCCATAATCATACTTTCTAGATAAAGGTCTATGGCTCTGCATTCAATAACTTTATCTTGCTGGAGTTTATAGCCGTTTCACTTTACTTCAGGACGCATTAATGCCGCTCTGTAGGTCTATTGGAGACATTCATAAATATTCCTAGCAAATCTAATAAATGATGGGAGACATACTCGTTACATAAACGCACTAAATCGCACTCCAGCAGTGTTTATTTGAGAGCGCACAAAAAAAAATCTGTGCTAGAGTAGCGTATATTTGAGGGCGTGAGAGAAGTTTGTGCACAAACAGAGGAAATCGGTGCGCAAGCAAAGAGATGCTTGTATCACATGATTGCGATCTAGACTTGTAATACTGCATCACAACATTTGGCATTGAAATACCACCATAGGTAGGTCTGTGTAAAAGGCCTGCCAACACGGCTGTAAAAATCCAAGAGGAAACACTGAATTCTGTTAGATCCTCTCGATTAAAATATAACCTTAATACAACACTGATTAATACATTAAATGATGATTCTTTTTAAAATCAAGTCAAAGCCTTACAGTATTATATTTTTAATTTAGTCTGAAACCCCTATTATAGCCTACACTTAAAGTATAAATAACACACCGAAAACATGTCATGGAGGATTAACATTTTAACATTCTGCAGTCACATTTTAATTTAAAGGGGTGGTCCAGAGTGCATTTTTAGGGCTTGGTTTTGTTTATAAGATGCAAAGCAATGTGTGCTCATGCTTCACTTGTAGAAAATCAGGTTTTATTTTTTTCATATATCTTACTTTAGTTATATACAGCTACTCAGCTAACATGAAAACGTTACTTCCTCTGAAAGACCGCTCTCAAGAGGCTCTGATTGGTCAGCTAACATAATGTGCTGTGGATCTGCTCCACGTCACCAGGAAGCGTCACGCCTGTTAGCTGTTAGCCGTATCAGTTTATGTCTGAATCAGACAGAAAATGACAGAGGACAGCTGAGCCTCACGCCTGCTCTCTAAAATAACATCTGACAAGTGTCTTTCACATATATTCAGGTTATAAGCATGTGTGAGTAATATGAAACCTTCACATATCACATATATTTGTTATTGTAGAACGCAGGGAAAGCGTCCGCATGGATGGACACTGCAGCGCTGCTGAAGATTGTGGCTGTCTACAAGGGTTTGACTGATAAATATGAGCGTGTAGCTAAATTCTTTACGGTGCAAACAGCATTTCCCATTGTTTGCATCCTTGTTTACGTCCTTGCTACAACAAACCGTTAACGCTAGAAACTGTAGATGATCAATTTTAACAAATAAAAATACTTACAGGTTGTGGCTCAGAATCCACAGCTTCTTCTGCTGCGCGAGCTGTATGCTCGTAACCTGAAGGGTTTATGACTTCATTAACTCTGATGTATTTTTTTTTGTAGTCCCCAAACTTCGCTCGCTGTAGGCTTTGCTAAGCTAACTCTGTAAAAGCCAATGTCTCCCTTTGCATTGAACGGAGCGTCTAAAGCCTGGTTTATATTTCTGCATCAGGTGATCAGTGTGACCCATGGCGCATGCAATGTGCGGAGCCGTGCTTTTATACTTCTGCATGCTGTTTCTGTTGCTCTGCAATAACACTTCAGAAACACTAGCTGGCGATAGGCTTTTATGTTCCTCTGTGTCGAGTTTCTTCGCTGGTGTTTTTCTAAACGCTTCCTTAATGTAGAAGTGGCTTAAAGTCGCTCATTATGAGGCTGGAATCGTGGACATGCAACAAGTTTAATCATAAGGTAAACACAAAACAGTCTCAATCCTTCACAGGACTCTACACTTGTAAGCACTCACTGCATCGGGCTCTCACCTCCACCCACAATTGTCAACGGTACCAAGCTGACCAATCACAGAGCTTTCGCTAGGCGTCGTGGCGACGTGTAGTTACATTTTTTAAGCGATGCGTGTCAGCATCGCCCACAGCAAGGGCTATGCGTCCACGTGTAGGCTGCACTGGAGCATGCGCTTGAGGCAGAAGTATAAACCAGCCTTTACATTCAGAGATGTTCACACAGCTCCATTACACATCAACTAAAGTTTAAAATATGATATCGTAGTGGACCACCGCTTTAATAACAAATCCCCTGACATTCCATAATGCCCTGGACCAAATAATATATCAAATTCCCTTAATATCTCTTCAATGACTTAAATAGACGTTTTTAAATCCCTTGATATTTCATGATGTATCTTCTACTATATGATATTTCTTTTGTACTACTTTGATATTGAAATTTGCAAAGACAGATTGATAGCATGTTTTTGAAGGCTCTTTACTCAAGATGAGTTTTTCTCTTAAGATCACCACTTGTGTGACTTGTCAATTTAACTTTGCAATGTACAACATGCAAGTCAAATTGGATATTAGCATCTGCTAAATTGATAAATAAGCAAACCCCTCCTAGAGGAACCAACGCCCACCAGTTTACCTAAATACTGTGGGTATCCCGTCGCTCTTAGTACTCGATGAAACTATAGAAGTCAAGATTTAAATAGTATTTTTTAATTAATATTTTTGAAACTGGGTGGCTCAGTGGTTAGCACCGTCACCTCACAGCAAGAAGGTCGCTGGTTTGAGTTCCAGCAGGGTCAGTTGGCGTTTCTGTGTGGAGTTTGCATGTTTTCCCCGTGTTGGTGTGGGTTTCCTCCAGGTGCTCCGGTTTCTCCCACAGTCCAAAGACATGCGCTATAGGTGAACTAAATTGGCCGTACAGTATGAGAGTGTGAGTGTGTGTGTGTGTGAGAATGAGTGTGTATGGATGTTTCCCAGTACTGGGTTGCAGCTGGAAGGGCATCAGCTGTGTAAAACATATGCTGTATAGGTTGTTGGTTCATTCCACTGTGGTGACCCCTGATGAATAAAGAGACGAAGGAAAATGAATTTTTAAAACTATTTGGTCATTTTTGAGTGAGATGCTAATGGTCTAATCTGATTCAATGATCTATGCTAAGCTAAGCTAAGCTAAAAGTGCTCCCACCAGACCAAAATATTGACGGAATGGATTCATTCATTCATTTTCTTTTCAGCTTAGTCCCTTTATTAATCTGGGGTCGCAACAGTAGAACGAACCGCCAACTTATCCAGCATATGTTCCACGCAGCGGATGCCCTTCCAGCTGCAACCCATCACTGGGGAACATCCATACACACTCATAAACTACGGTCAATTTTAGCATACCCAATTCCCCTATAGCGCATGTCTTTGGACTGGGGGAATCCGGAGCACCCAGAGGAAACCCACGTCAACACGGGAAGAACATGCAAACTCCACGCAGAAATGTCAACTGACCCAGCCGAGGCTCAAACCAGCAACCTTCATGCTGTGAGGCGAATGTGCTACCCACTGCGCCACCACATCGCCCCCTGAATGGATTCAAAACCAGTAAAACTCTAATAGACATGCATAAAAAGTGGAGTGTTTCTTTAAGAGGTCAAAGCATCTTTCGGTCTTACCTTCAACTTTGACTCCATAAACGTTGGCCTCCTCAATACAGTCCACCATGGTGAGAATATCTGCCACTTCAGTTGTGGCCACATTTTCTCCTTTCCACCTGCAAAAACCAACGTTAACGCAACGTTTGGACTCCACACATGTACTCCAGCTCAATCTCTGCTGACCTGAAAGTGTCTCCGACCCGATCCTGAAAGTAGACAAAGTTTTGATGGTCGATCCTCAGCAGATCTCCACTGTGGAAATACAAATCTCCTTTCTCAAACACGTCAGAGAGTCTTTTCTTATCCGTCTGCTGCTTGTTTCCAGCGTAGCCCACGAACGGCGTATGTTTGGTGATTTTGCCCACCAGAAGGCCCACCTCGTCTGTCAAACATCACATCAACAACGGATGATCTACAGCTGCACATCTTTACAGTTAATCAATAACGTTATATGATTATGAAACGAGGTCAATGGAAGTCTCTAAAGCTTAAATCCCAGCCTAAACAAACAGCTGCTCATATCTTTATTGATGGCCAGTGTCAATAAAACGAATTGTACATTACAGAAGAACTTCAAAGGTTCCCACTCGAAGCCAAGTGGCCTGACTGAAAAGCTGAATTCCCATGACATACAGTATTAGAAGCACTCAGCAGAGAAAAATCATGTGTTATAGCACATCTGTTTAGGAGACGATGCTTAAAGGAACACTTCACCTTTTATTAAAAGAAAGCTCATTTGAGAAGTTAAACACTTGACTTGAACCATTTTTAAAACCATGCTTGTTCTGGCGGGGTCACAATTAGCTTCGCAGAGTATATATAGTTTCTATAGAGCTTGGGAACGTGTCGTAAGCAACGCAATTCATTCTGGGTGTTTAGGACAAGGAAGCCTGATTGCCATTGATCTCTTGATTTTTAGTATCATATATATTCACTGATCCGCAGTAAACTGTAAGTGCTCGTACTACAGGTAATGAAGAACATCATATATGGAGATGTTTCCTTGCAGCAGCTCGTTGATGCTCTGTCAGTAACGGATAAACTCGTTGGAGCCAGAATGTTCTGGAATGCATATTATTAGCCTCTCAGACACACATAAAGCGTTTATAAAGGTATATACATTTTATTCTGAATGTTTGTGAGATGTTTTTCCAAAAGATATTACTATAAAATGTTGTAACTGCCACTGGTTACATTGTGCACACATGGCCGACCGCAACTCGCCGTGATGCAGATTCCCGAGCTCTATTGACCTAGAATTGTAACCGATTTTTTGCCATCGGTTTTATAACATGATGTAACTACAGATCAATTTCTGGAACTAAATGCTAATGGTCCAATCCGATTCAGTGAATTATGCTAAGCTAACAGTTACCCAGCCAGAACAAGACATCGGCTGAATGGTTTAAAAAACGTTACTGCTATGTTTAACTTTAGGAGACTTGTAAAAGGTGTACGAAAACTCCTTTTTTTGAATATTTGGAACTAAATGCTAACGGTCCAATCAGATTCAATAAACTATGCTAAGCTAAGAGTGACCCTGCCAAAACAAGAAATCGGCTGAATGGTTTCAAAGTTACTACTGTTTAAGTCTAGGGGACTTGTGAAATGTGAACAAAAGGTGTACGAAAAATCCTTTTTTGGAACTAAATGCTAACGGTCCAATCCGATTCAATGAATTATGCTAAGCTAATAGTGACCCCGCCAAAACAAGAAATCGGCTGAATGGTTTCAAAAACGTTACTACTATGTTTAACTCTAGGAGACCTGTAAAAGCTGTACAAAAACTCTTTTTTTGAATTTTTGGAACCAAATGCTCACTGTCCAATCCAATTCAACGAATTATGCTAAGCTAAGCTAATAGTGACCCCGCTAAAACAAGAAATCGGCTGAATGGTTTCAAAAAAGTTACTACTTTGTTTAACTCTAGAGGACTTGTAAAAGGTGTACGAAAAATCCTTTTTTGGAACTAAATGCGAACGGTCCAATCCGATTCAATGAATTATGCTAAGCTAAGCTTATAGTAACCTCGCCAGAACAAGAAATCGGCTAAATGGTTTCTAAAACATTTATTACTATGTTTAACTCTAGGAGACTTGTAAAAGGTGTAAAAAAAAGGTGTACGAAAACTCCTTTTTTAATTTTTGGAACTAAATGCTAATGATCCAATCCAATTCAATGAATTATGGTAAGCTAATAGTGACCCCGCCAAAACAAGAAATCGGCTAAATGGTATGAAAGGTGTACGAAAACTCTTATTTTGAATTGTTGGAACTAAATGCTAATGGTCCAATCCGATTCAATGAATTATGCTAAGCTAAGCTAATAGTGACCCCGCCAGAATAAGAAATCATCTGAATAGTTTCAAAAAAGTTACTACTATGTTTAACTCTAGGAGACTTGTGAAAGGTGTACAAATGTCAATAAACTGAATTCTTCATCAAAGCAGAACTGACCTCTTTCCACCGGGATGCAGAAACCCTCAGCATTCCTCACAGGCTCTTCTTTCTCAATATCAAACTTGATGAGGGCAAAGGGGAAAAACAGCTGCGGAAAACAATGGCAATCAACCTGACTTTGCTCCCTCATATCGTTTAAGCATTAGGTAATCATCACTCATACCTTGCTGATGATATTGATCCGACCCACCACTCCGACTTTATCAGTGTAGTTGATGAAGCCGACGTTTCCCTCGGTGGCGGCGTACAGTTCCCGCACGTGGATGCGTCCGAAACGCTTCAGGAACTCTTTCCAGACATCGGCTCGCACGCCGTTGCCAATGGCGATCTTCACTTTGTGGTCTCGGTCATTGTCTTTCTGCCAAGCGAAAAAAATCAGCGAGTGGAAAGAACAAATTAGTGACTGTCCCAAAAAGTTCTCCTGCACAAAAGCAGAACTCTAACGCTTTGTCTGAAACCTGCTGAGCAAACCCTCCAGACCTACTTTAGCTCCAACTGGGATCAAATGCTCTACTTCTGCTTCAGGTTTGTTTGACCGTGGATCTCAAGAGTCTGAGCTGAAACCACTGCTGCTGACTTTACATGCAATCAAATCAGTCTCTTGGGATCACTTGTTCAGATTTTGTATGGCCAGGCATCCACTGTTAAGTTCCAATAACAGTATAATATATAATGTATTTATGTTATAAATATATTTATTAAATCAGTTTTAAAGGGTGATGCGGTGGCGCAGTGGGTAGCACGATCGCCTCACAGCAAGAAGGTCGTTGGTTCGAGTCTCGGCTGGGTCAGTTGGCATTTGGGTGAATTGGGTATGCTAAAATTGACCGTTGTGAATGAGTGTGTAAGGATGTTTCCCAGGGTTGCAGCTGGAAGGGCATCCGCTGTGTAAAACATATGCTGGATAAGTCTGGATAAGTCTGTTTTATGGAAATGCCCCAAAATATATGACCTATATTTACTGGGAAATGGGGTGTAATAAAGACCGTTTTGAGGGATGTAAACAAAAACAATGGTCCTAACCTAACGCATTTCCTGTTTTACATTATTCATTTCCATTGTTTGCTAGAATCCAAAAAGGTTCACATATTGGTAAACAATGTTATAATAACTGTTTTAACGTTGAGTTATGATTAAATTCCCTTTTGTTACAGTAATGAAATAGTTTGACAACAAGCAGGAAATGTTCATGGGCCAATGACATCACATTGAAATGGTCTATACAGTTAAATTATTCGCCCCTCTATAGATTTTCCCCCCAATGTCTGTTTAATGGAGAGAAGATTTTTCTTCAACACATTTCTAAACATAATAGTTTTAATAACTCATCTCTAATGACTGATAGCTTTTAATCTTTTATCTTTGTCATGATGACAGCACATAATATTCGACTAGATATTTTTCAGGATACTAGTATTCAGCTTAAGGTGACATTTAAAGGCTTAACTAGGAAAGTTAGGGTAATTAGGCAAGTCATTGTATGACAGTAGTTTGTTCTGTAGACTATCAAAAAAAATCACTTAAGGGGGGTAATAATATTAAGCCTAAAATAGTTAAAAAAATAAAATTAAAAACTGCTTTTATTCTACCAAATAAAACAAATAAGACTTTCTCCAGAAAAAAAATATCATAGAAAATACTGTTAAAATGCCCTTGCTTCATTAAATATGTTTTACATTACTTTGTTTATTTTTAATGTATATGAATAGTAAATCAATAGATGAACAGCAGTCAGTCTAATTCAAAGCAGAAACTGTTTTTTTGCCATGTCCTGTTGTCCTGTCAGGTTCATTTATTAAAGAAAAGGGCCAAATACTCTTCAGTTCTAAAGAATAACTGAAGTAAAGAATTGAGGAGCTTTGAATCTGTCTGTACATTATTTTTTTAATGTTAAAATATATATTATTATATTTTATATTATATTTAAATATATTTATTTATTGTTTTTTTAATAAAATGATCTAAAAAAGGATAATAATAGAAGGCAAAAGAAACGTTTTGCTAATAAATAAAGCTTTAAAATGATCATTTTCGCAGTTTGGGCCTTCAAAAAACTACTGTTAAAATGTCCTTGCTTTATTAAATATCACTTGAGAAATAATTGAAAAAGAATAAATATTTCACAGGAGGGCGAATAATTCTGCTCACAACCGTACCTATCTGTGCCTCTATGAAGAGTAGCTCAAATAAGAAAGCATAATGCTAAAGTTGTGGGTTTGATTCCCAGCAAAAGCACTCATTTTAATGAATGCATGAATGTAAGAAGCATCTTAGCATGTTTAAGCGGTGAGAAGCGTGTTTACCTGTGGCGTATTGCAGAGGTAGCGTAAGGTTTCTCCAATGTACTGCATCACAGTAATGTTGTACTTCCTGCAGTCGTCCCAAAACTGAGAAGCTGAAAACTTTCTCCGCAGAACAAAAGTGCTTCCTGGAGGACAATCACATTTCATTAAATACTCCACAAGCCTTTTATTAATAATTATTGAATTATTAGCCCCCACTATATTTTTCCCCCATTTTTTGTTTAACAGAAAGAAGTTTTTTTTTCAACACATTTCTAAACATAATAACTCATTTCTAATAACTAATAGTTTTTAATCTTTTCTCTTTGCCATGATGACAATATTTAATATTTGACTAAATATTTTTCAGGATACTAGTATACAGCTTAAAGTGACATTTAAAGGCTTAACTAGGTTAACTAGGCGGGTTATGTTAATTTAGGCAAGTCATTGTATAGTGATGGTTTGTTCTGTAGACCAAGGATTCTCAACTAGTGGGCCTCAGTGATCCTGCAGGTGGGCCGCAAGATACTGTAGCTTAAAATGAACTTAAATATTACACTATAATTATTTGAATTCATTATTAAATATGTCATATTAAAATGATTGAAGTAATGGCATTTCCCATTTTCTGTGATTGAATAGGCTTATTCGAACTTGGTGCAAAACCAGCCTCAGTTAAATACAGACATGTGGCTTCAACTTCCAACCACAGCGCGTCAACTAGGAATACGTTCTCAGTTGTATAAATCAAACCATCACGCAAAATGTAAAGGTAACGTTAACGATAATTAAAGTTTTAACAACCAGCTCGTGCGTGCCTCACGTCCGCGACCCGTACTGTATCGCACAAGTCCGTTGATTCACAAACTATGCGTGCTCTCTTTGTGTGAACACTTTAAAATATCCCCATAGTTGTCCAAAGTAATGTCGCGCGAGTGTTTTATAACAGACATGTGCCCGTACAGGAGGATCTAGCGCGACTTGGTGGTGTTTCAGTAGTGTACAGCTGTTCACCGTTCCTGTCAGCGAACTCTAATAATGTCCAGCTACAAATCAAACCGCCTTCAGATTAGGCATGGGACGATAACCGTTTTCAAGGTATACCGCGGTTTGGAAAAGTCAAGGTTATCATACCGGCAAAATTTTCTCTAATACCGTTCCTAAGGTATGTGTAAGATTTTTTTTTTTTTTACATTTTTTTAACGACAGCATCTCCAGCAGAAAAGATATCCAAAGATGCCATTTTAAATTTGTGTTTTTGAAACTAATGAAGACAGCAGAGGTCAATGATTCATTTTCATTATTTAGCCTGGCACGTTTACTGCTCCAAAATATTACAAATGTTTCTCAAAATAAAATATATTGTGTTCAAAGGGGAAAAAACTTTTAGTTTTTTACCCAGACATTTAAAAAGAATATATTTTAGAGCAGTGATCACAATACCGTGATACTTTTATCCAAGGTTATCATACCGTCAGAATCTTATACCGGCCCATGCCTAGTTCAGATTGATGCGTTTCAACAGATTTGTGTTTTACGGTGTTTTACATTTCTTTGTTTATTTTTAATGTATATGAATAGTAAATCAATAGATGAACAGCAGTCAGTCTAATTCAAAGCAGAAACTGTTTTTTAACCATGTACTGTTGTCCTGTTAGGTTCATTTATTAAAGAAAAGGCCCAAATACTCTTCAGTTCTAAAGAATAACTGAAGTAAATAATTAAGGAGCTTTGAATCTGTCTGTACATTATTTTTTAATGTTAAAATATATATTAATATATATTATATTTAAATATATATATTTATTTATAATGTTTCGTTTTTTTAATAAAATGATCTAAAAAAGGATAATAATAGAAGGCAAAAGAAACGTTTTGCTAATAAATAAAGCTTTAAAATGATCATTTTCGCAGTTTGGGCCTTCAAAAAACTTTCGGAGAAGGAGGTGGGCCTCAAAGTGAAAAAGGTTGAGAACCCCTGCTGTAGACTATCCAAAACAAATATTGCTTAGGGCGGCTAATAATATTGACCTTAAAAGGATTTCTAAAAAATTAAAAACTGCTTTTATTCTAGCCGAAATAAAACAAATAAGACTTTCTCCAGAAGAAAAAATATTATCAGACATACTGTGAAAATTTCCTTGCTCTGTTAAACATAATTTGGGAAATATTTAAAAAAAGAATAAATTCAGAGGAGGGCGAATAATTCTGACTCCAACTGTATCTGTGTGTTATATCGTATAATCCACCGCACCTCTTTCGATGCATCCAACGAGTCCGATGAGAAATCCAGCGCTGTGATAAAGAGGAAGGTTGATGTAGAAAATGTCTTCAGACGTCACTCCACAGACACCCTGGATGAAGGACGAAGCCCACACCCTCTCGTGGGTCACATACGCGGCTTTAGGAAGACCTGCACACAGCCAAGGAAATAGCAGTGTTATTTAGGGATGCATCTTATATTTACTGCACAGACCAGAGGAAATAGCAGAGTTATTTAGGGATGCATCTTATATACTGTATACAGCACTTATGGAGTCATATAACAGAGACTTCTTATTAGGAGGAGGAGTATCATTTGGAATACTCCTGAATATGACAACAATGTACATGTTAAATATAAATAATATATTTAATAAAAAAATTAATTTGAAATACTAATTTATTAAAATATAAACAAATAATAATGAAAATGAACAAATATAAATAGTATAATTGAATTTAAAAAAAGCAAACTCCACAGAAATGCCACCTGACCCTCCTGGCACTTGAATCAGCGACCTTCTTGCTGTGAGGTGACAGTGCTAACCACTGCGCCACTGTGCCGCACCATAGTTTGTATATAATAAATACAAATATAAAAATGTTAATCTAATAATATAGTATAAATAACTAATAGTAATGGCCTCTATCATGTAAAAAGTAATTCATAAATAAACAAATATGGATATAAAATAAATATAAAGAATACATTTGAAAATATTAAAACAATAAATAGTAACATAAAAATAAATTGTTTTTTTTTTCAGATATAAAAAATGTGAAAATCTAATAATAAAATATAAATAACGATTAGTAAAATAATCTACAGCATGAAAAATAATTAGGTGATGAGGTGGTGCAGTAGGTAGTACTGTCGCCTCACACAAAAAGGTTGCTGGTTTGAGTCACGGCTGAGTCAGTTGGTGTTTCTGTGTGGAGTTTGCATGTTCTCCCTGCGTTGGCGTGGGTTTCCTCCGGGTGCTCCGGTTTCCCCCACAAGTCCAAAGACATGCAGTACAGGTGAATTGGGTAAGCTAAATTGTCCGTAGTGTATGAGTGTGTGTGGATGTTTCCCAGAGATGGGTTGCGGCTGGAGGGGCATAAGTTGGCGGTTCATTCCACTGTGGCGACCGCAGATTTATAAAGGGACTAAGCCGAAATGAAAATGAATGAATGAATGAAATTGTCTGTAGTGTATGTGTGTGAATGAGTGTGTATGGATGTTTCCCAGAGATGGGTTGCAGCTGGAAGGGCATCCGCTGCGTAAAACATGTTGGATAAGTTGCCAGTTCATTCCGCTGTGGCGACCCCGAATTAATAAAGGGACTAAGCCGAAAAGAAAATGAATGAATGAATGAAAAATAATAATATAAATGAACCAATATGAATATAAAAACAAATATATATTAATGATTTAAATATTAAACCCTAATATAAAAATAAATATAAATAATACTTGTAAAAATTATTAAAATAATATTAATAAATTTTATTTAAAATATTTGTAAAATATAAAATGACAAATTAACAAATATAAATAAAATAATTTTGAAAATAATACACATAAATGAGAAAAATGTGTGGGTGTATATATATATATATATATATATATATATATATATATATATATATATATATATATATATATATATACACACACACACACACACACATACATATATATACATACATACATATATACATACATATATATACATACATACATACATATATATATATTCATTCGGCTTAGTCCCTTTATTCTGGGGTTGCCACAGCGGAATGAACCGCAAACTTATCCAGCATATGTTTTACACAGTGGATGCCCTTTCAGCTGCAACACTCACATTTACACACTACGGCCAATTTAGCTTACCCAATTCACCTATAGCACATGTCTTTGCACTGTGGGGGAAACCGGAGCACCCGGAGGAAACGCCAACATGGGGAGAACATGCAAACTCCACACAGAAATGCCAACTGACCCTGCCGGCACTCGAACCAGCGACCTTCTTGCGTGACAGTGCTAACCACTGAGCCACCATGTCACCATAATTATGATATATAAAATCCAAAAAAGAATAATATAAAATAACAAATATGCATCAAATCATAACTTAACTGTATATTAACATTAAATCTCTGAGTGTGTGTATTGTGAGATACCTGTGGTGCCGGAGGTGTAGATGTAGAGAGCTGTGCTTCTGATGTGAACATTAGATCTGAGAGACGGAGAGATCGCTTTATCTGAAGCTCCAGCGATAGCAGCACCGATACACTGAACACCCTTAGTAGTGCACTCAGAAGACAGCAGGTATACCCGGATGCCCTTCTGCTTCAGTGCTGGCAGAATCTCCTCGACGGCATCAAGGAGCTCTGCAACACACACATTCATAACAACATACATATACACACACACACACATTTGATTTTGTGAATTGTGGGGACATTACATAGGTTTCCATTGTTTTCATACTGTACGAACTGTATTTTCTCTTGCCCTAACCCCACCCTACACTTCAACCCAACCATCATGATCTAGAAGCTTTTGGAGAAATGAGGACGTCTGCAATGTCCTCATATTTCCCCACCTTCCTGTAATACCTGTGTCTTTATACAGATTTGTGTCCTGACATGTCACATAAACACATACACACATTCACACACAACACACACACACACACACACACTGCTGAAATCCAGATACTGACTATCAGCATTCACACTCTTAAATATGAGCCTTTATCTGATTTGAAGATTTAATCATCTGTTTTATACTTAGACAAACTTAATGACTACAGTAAAAACTGCAGTAAACTTTGACTTTGAAGCCGGTGTGTTTTAGATTGGTATGATATATTAATAACTGAAAGTGGCGGACACAGAAAGCCTGGAACATTTAAATAGAATTGTCAAAAAAAAATTATATATATATATATATACACACACACACACACATATATTCAACAGTTCTGTCTGGTTCTCAAATCTGATTGGCTGATAGTCGTGCAATATTCTGCAATAACAGCACTCGTCCAGCCTCTTCACTCTGTATTACTCCGCCCATAAAGACTGACAGCAGATCAATAAACTCACTACAGTATTGCAGCTGTTAGACAACATTATGTACTTTTGAGGCTTTTTCAGGCAAGAATGTAGTTGTTTAGATTACAACTTGCAGTTTCTTCATAAGGATAGTGCCTATTTTAAATATTTATAATTTCGGAGAGACTCAGTATCCATCAGCCTGTCATTTTGAGCAGAGCAAAGACGGTTGACGCTCTGCCACAAGATGGCAACAGAGGCCACCTAATAAGCCCTAAACGCAACATAATTTCAAACTACAGCTGATCAAATCATTATAAATCAGGTAAGTGACATTCTAAGTGAATCTCTTTCCTTTGTATGTTGTAGTGCTGTATTTATACCATAGTAATCTTCTAGTGTTTGCTTTGCTTTGGCTTTTTTGGGGTTAATTACTGTAATACCCCGATTGCAACAGAGAAATAATGGGAAATCTCTGTAGATGGCATTTCATGCCGTTCAGCCTTATAATCTTATGCTGTGTTCACACCAGACACGGAACGAGCGGCTAAATCGCGCTATTCATGCATAAATAGACGCGTGAACATTTGAGTTTACTCGATTAATTCGCGCGTCAGACTCCGCTTCATTCGCGCGTCAAATTCACTTCAGAACAGACGCAGATTCGCATGATGAGCAGGGCTTCTGTCTGCCCGGTTACTGTAGCTTCGTTGCTAAATGGCTAACATGGATTTTATTGATAAAATAACTGTGTTTATGTGCTTTATAAAGGCTGAAAAACAGCGTCGATATGTTTGGAGCAATGTCTGAGTCCACTAGAAACTTTCAGAGGTGCACCCAGCTCTGTGAGCTCATAAACGCCTCTAGAAACTTAACCTGGATGACGGAGGCTTTCAGCGGTGCTTCTGACTGAGCCAAGCCCAGTTTGATGAACTGTTGTCGGTGTCGGCTGGAGGATTTTCCCCGGACACCAACAACAGGGGCTATGTCACAATCATGCACCCACAAGAGCAAGCTTGGTTAGTTAACGCGGCGCGAATGTCCGCAGAAGTTCAGATATTTGAACTCAAGCGATTTGCGCGTTAAGCGCATCAAACGCGCAAAACGCTCAATTTGCATGGCCCCATTTAAGCGTATCGAGCCATTCGCACAATTCGCGTCATTCACGGCGCGCCACTCACGTGTATCGTGCCGCATGATGCCTATTCACGCGTTTGCATTGACTTAACATGTAAATCACTCGCGATTGATGCTTTTTCCGCGTCTGGTGTGAACACAGCATTAAAATGTGAGCAAAATCACTGTTTTTTTCATCACTTTATTTATTACACTATAGAATCATTCAAATACTAGCTCTAGAGTGACGTTAGTGAAGTATCAAGGGTTTCTGCTGTTCTGGCGTCAGCTGCAGATGAGAATGAACGGCGGAATAAAGTAGTTCCTCTTACAAGAGGATTTTTGAGACTTTTCATGTTTTATTTTTTTTTTATCTATATGATTATGCCGTCGAACTGTTGTATAAACGCAATATCACACTCGTAGCAGTGCAATATGGCTCTATATTGTCACTGGTGGGACCCTAAAGCACTCCTCCCACCAGTCCCAATATACAAATGTGATTTTTAGACAGACAGACAGACAGACAGACAGACAGACAGACAGACAGACAGACAGACAGACAGACAGACAGACAGACAGACAGACAGACAGACAGACAGACAGACAGACAGACAGACAGACAGACAGACAGACAGACAGACAGACAGACAGATAGATAGATAGATAGATAGATAGATAGATAGATAGATATGCTGTCATATTTAGTATAATGTGTTTGTTTGGAACAGCATTAAATAAATGCTGTAAATAACTAAAGTGAACAATTATACTTTATATGTTTCATTGACAGTTTTATTGGTCACTAAAGGTTTGATTGACTTGGATTGAAGATGGTTCGATTTAAAAATGTGAATTTAAAAATAGCTTAGCTATCTACATTTCCCAGGGTGTAGCTTCTAGAGTAGTTAAGCTAAATTTTAAGTAGAGTTGCTAATAGCTTAGCTCACTACATTTTCCAAGTAGATTCCCAAGCACTGGTTTTACTATAACCATGCTTTCCTGAGATGCCATGTATGCAATTACAGTTTTACTGCAAATACCATTGTTATTGTAGCACAACCATCATTTAACCACAGTAGCTGTTTTTTTTAACTACCTATAAAAATACTAAAGATATTGGGTCAAATGTGAACAAACCCAATACTGTTTTTCAAACAAACTTAAATTACCTTTTTTTAACCCAGTGGTTGGGTTTGTCTATATTTGACCCAATGTTGGGTTACAGCAAGCCAGTATTGTTCAATTTTGTAAGCGGCTGCATTTGAATGGCAGGTTTAATTTAAAGGGCACCTGTGTGTACGACTAGTTTCTTATGCATTTAATTTAGAGCCTTTCGTTTTGATTTCTGACTGTTGTTGTCATGAAATATCTGAACTGATTCATATCAGTGTACTGATATCCAAAATAGCTGCACACCTTAGAGTGTTCAGCAGCCAATCAAGCATTCAACTGCCCCATAGTACCAGTTAAAATAACAAACATGTGCATTTTCCCCCACAGCTGCAGCACACTGTCAAAATAAATAAATAAATACAAATGTGTGTGGTTACAGTACATGCTGTTCTTTTAAATTAGATAGTATGTTTATATTGGACAGCACGCATTTAAATATGCTCTCTTTACTTATGTTTCTATACTATATTCTTGTTTTGACACTGAATTATGGTAAATTATCAGTGTATGACACATTTTGGTAATAAAAGTCCAAATCTTCTTAATAAACATTCATTCACCAATGACTATCAAAGTACATTAAACATCAAGCATATCTGTACTTTGACTCAGGAAATATTGAAAAGGATCATGTACAGTAAATCTTTATTACGGTACAGTAGGCAATATCTGAAGTGGATCAAAACCTTTCATCAGTTATCCTAAAACTACTGAACAACACCTATTCTTGTATTGATCTTGTATTTGATAAATGTTGACTACTGTATTTGTACTCAATGGCTTGATTTCTGCATCTCGTCCACCACTAAGAAGTATTGCAGCAGAAGGGATGACAATCAATTTACATTATAAAATATGACATACAGTTAAAGTCAGAATTATTAGCCCCGCTGTTTTTTGTTTTTTATTTCTGTTTAACGGAGAGAAGATTTTTTAAACACATTTCTAATCATAATAGTTTTAATAACTCATTTCTAATCACTGATTTCTTTTATCTTTGCCATGATGACAGTAAATAATATTCTTCAAGACATTTCTATACAGCTTAAAGTGACATGTAAAGGCTTAACTAGGTTAATTAGGTTAACTAGGCAGGTTAGGGTAATTAGGCAAGTTATTGTATAATGATGGTTTGTTCTGTAGACTATCGAAAAATATATAACTTAAAGGGGCTAATAATATTGACCTTAAAATGGTTTTTAAAAAATTAAAAACTGCTTTTATTCTAGCTGAAAAAAAACAAATAAGACTTTCTCCAGAAGAAAAAATATTATCAGACATACTGTGAAAATTTCCTTGCTCTGTTAAACATCATTTGGAAAATATTTTAAAAAGACAAAAAAAATCAAAGGAGAGCTAATAATTCTGACTTTAACTGTATATTATTGCTTAGAATAATGTTTTTAAATGCGGTAAACCTCTATAAAAAAACAAATGTCTTTGCTATATAGTCACTAAGCATGAACACCCATTACTATATTTACAATCAGTGTCAGGTGTATTGAGTTACCAAGTAGCTATTTACTGTAATTAAATTACTTTTCTATTGACAAAGTAAGGAATTACTTTTCATTTTTAGGTAATTTAATTAGTTCCTAATAATATGCTTGCTTTATACATAAATTCACTCAGTTCTATGTAATATATATATATATACTGTTATTTTTGTAAGTTACACAGTATTTAGCTGTAATATGAACTGTATTTTCCTGTAGAACAGTTATGCGGTATGTTACTGTATTTTAAAGTTGCACTGTGAAAATTGCTGTATATTTTACAGTAAAGATATACAATACTATAAATAAATAACACTGCAAGATAAACGGTGCTGTAAATGTAAATAGAGCATTTTTGCTGTAATTGATTTACAGTTAGTTACTGTAGATTCTACAGGAAATTTAACAGTGTATGATGAAGCGAAATACATTCATTTATTTTCCTTCAGCTCAGTCCCTGATTTATTAGGGATCACCAGGGGCGTCGCTAGACCCCAATTACTGGGCAAAAATCGACAGTGCCCCAGTAAATGCTTTGAGATACTATTTACGTTATATGCAAGTGTATATATTAATAATTGTATTTATCAATTTGAGTCATGCAGGCATAGTGTTGGCCGTCATGCACTTTACAGAGGCAGGCTGAGAAAGATGTCTCTTTTCTTTTCTAGAGGAATTTAGGATTTAGAAAAGGTGAATATTTGGGAAGGTAGAAAACTACAACTTTTGGATGGGTGGTGGGAAACCAGTTTTATGTTTTGTTTTGTTTTTTTTTTTTTGTTTTTTTTGGGGGGGGGGCAGAACACCTATTGACCTATTTACAGGCCTATACTACAGTAAAGCAGCAGTGATTGGTTAATGATGAGTTAAGAAATTAGTGTTTTCACATTTGAGGAGTGTGTGTGTGTGCAGCTGTGTGAATAAGTGTTACTTGTAAAATGTTTTCTCTGTTTAAAAACATTGAAAAAAAAGTAAAAAATAAATAAATAAAAGAATTTAGGATTTTGAAAAGGTGAATATGGAGAAAGGTAGAAAACTACAAATTTTGGATGGGTGGTGGCAAACCAGTTTTATGTTTTGTTTTTGGGTTTTTTTGGGCCTATTTGACCTATTTACAGACCTATACTACAGTAAAGCAGCAGTGATTGGTTAATGATCAGTTAAGAAATTAGTGTTTTCACATTTGAGGAGTGTGTGTGTGTGTGTGTGTGAATAAGTGTAGCCTTGTGACTGGTTTTGTTAGGAAAAGGTAACAAGTAGCTTCCTGTTAGATTTTTGTGTTTTAGGTAAAGAATTGTGTGTAGTGACTTGAAGAAAAAAAAAGTGTTTAATGCAATTGAAAACTGAGTTCAAGGCTGAGAAATAGCTTCTGGTTTTGGAGATTTGCTGTTTAATTTAGCATTTTGAGTGAGAGGTTTCAGAAATTGTGTGACATTATCAGATTTTGTGTGTGTAAGCGGTTGGAAAAACACTGTAACTTACGGTAGATTGTAAAATGAAAATGTTTGTTAGCATGATAAACTGATTAGCTGTCACATCGAAGCGACAGTCAACAGAGGATTACACTTGGTGTTCAAGCCTTTTTCAATGGGTTATTTTCACTATTTATGATGGCATAGCAGTCAAAATAGGACAAATAAGCTCATGTATCGGACAAATTCTGGACCTTGGTCAGTGAGGGGTGGTTTTCCGCACAACTCCTGGATACAGGCCTGACATAACGCATTACAATCAGAAAAGTTAAGTTAATTAATTGATAATAACTTTAGAACTCAGCAGATATTCAGATAATTCCCTCAGTGCAAGGCCTCTCAAACAGATATTCCCTCGAGTGACTATAACAAATCTAGGAATAGTCGCACACTATCAAGTGCACTTAAGACTCACCGGCGTCCGCTATGAGCACATTCGCGCCGCAGCAGGAGAAGCAGTGAAGGAGTGATTTGGATCTGATGTTGAAGTTCAGGAGTGCAGCGGGACAGCCCAGTTTGGCCAGGCCGAGCCAAGTCCACACAAACCGGGGCTCATTGCCCAGGAAAAGCGCTACCGTGTCCCCTTCCCGGAGGCCGACCACCGAGCGCAGCGCGTCCGCCACTTTATTACTCTGCTTCTCCACCTCCTCATAGGAGAAAGTCTCGCCTTCAAAATGAATGAACGCTTTCCTCGGGTGTTTCTTCACCGCCTCCAAAAAACAGTCCACGATGCTATAGAAGGGAGTTTTCCTCTTGTAAATGTTCAGTCGGACGCCGCATCCGAGAGCTCTGTATATATAAACGCAGTCCTGCAGAAAATACGGGAAGAAAGTTTTGAGGAGCGCGGGGAGGAGGAGAGCCAAGCCCGCGAGCGCAGTCATCCACACATACATGTTCACTGGAGAGTGTTCAACAGCTTTAACTACGAGATTAACTATATGCCATAGTCTGACACTACTGGGACAGTCTTAAAATTCATAGAGCACATTCTCTGAATGCAAGTTCAGCCCTTTTGGGGCTCCAGAGAGAGATTATATCATTCTGGTCCACCCCCGACTCAAGAGCCTCGGCGGGTTGCCAGATCCGCGGCCATTCACTCGGCAAGTTAATGATCAACACTGTGGATTGTATTACGATGTAATGCACCATTGTTCTTGATGCCTCATATGTAGGGTCAGACAGAATTTGTGAACATTTTTTGCTATTTCTGCGGAGAATGTTGTAAAAAAATCTACGTATTGATGTTGGGTGTATTCAGAGGCGGATTTAGTTATTTGGGGGCCCTAAGCAATTCGAGCCACGGGATCTGGAAGTCCTAGAGTAATATGCACACTTTGTATTTGTATTTATTTATTTATTTAGCGGTCTTTTTCGTATATCATCCAGTCTTGCTTTCTACATTTTTATCTTAACGCAATTTCAACCTTTTAAAAGATTTGTTTACTTAAAATCAATTCCCAACTAAAAATAATGCTGTTTGCTTTCTTAAGACTAAAATTGTCATCTGATTTGACTAATCCATGATTGGGATTGGGGGGGACACATTTGCACAGATGTACTAATTAAGGTAAATTTGTATTTATTAGACCCTTATCCTATAAATTATGTTAGAAAATGTCATCATATATAATTTATTGAAACTTCTAGGTATTCTGGGGCCCCAAGCGGCCACTTACCTCGCTTACCTCCACCCCTGGGTGTATTGTAACTAAAGACTTAATATGTTGAATAATAAATAATAAATGTTTTACCTTTTATTTAATGTTTACAATGCAAATCCTATTAGATCCATTTATTTGGTAAACAAAACAAGTCTCTCATATAATATCTACCATATATCTACTAAAAGACAGAGAATATTACTTTACAAATTGTATTGCAAGTAAATCATATGAACATTTTTATATTAGTAATATTACTAAAATTATTTTAAAAACTGAATATAAATTTACACACAACTGAATAAATAGACTCAATGATGAGCTGAAAATCAGCAGATTTCTGCACGCACAGATTCCGTGTGGCCCTACTCGTATGTTTTTCAGACATTTAAACTGTTTACATTGTTCACACTAATTTCCAAGTGAGCATTTTTTTTTAAATGGACAGATCAGACATTTTTCTCTCATTAACAGTTTAGTTTTTTTCAACCTTAATTAAGAAAAACAAAATCGAAATGAAAGATTTAAGATTAAATTACATTTCTCTTCACAATTCTAACTTTGCTTCTCGCAATTCTGGAAATAAATATCTGGAAATTAACTCTAAATGGCTTCAATATTTCTTTCAATGCTTTGTTTTTCACAATTCTGTTTTAGTTTTTTTTTAGAGGAAAGTTAGAATTGCGAGCAATAATCTGAGAAAAGTCTATTTTAAGTCTATACTTATGAGATAAGAATTTACAATAACAAGAAAAATAATTCGGAATTAGATGAACTTTGATTAGAATTCACAATTTGGGCAAAATTGCAAAATACAGCACAATGATAATGTGATAAAAATAAAGAAAGAAAAAAAATGTGTGTGTGTATATATATATATATATATATATATATATATATATATATATATATATATATATATTAGAGGTGTGAACCTACACTGGTCTCACGGTTCGGCTCGGTTACGATTATCATGCCATCGATTCGGTTCAATTCGATATCTCGGTGCATCACGGTGCATTGACGATTCTTTCCATACACAGTTTTATATTTTCTTCACAGCACAGCAATTATTGTATTAAAATGTATAAATATATTTATATACTATTTGTAAAACAATTTTGTGCTTTAATACCAACAGTCAGAATAAAGGTAAAGTTGGTTTTATATTCACACATTCGTTCATTTAGAAGTCTCTATATTGTTTATCATGTTACTTTGAATATTCGATTAGAATTAGCATACAAGTAACAAACAATATTAACACTATCTAATTGACTGTGAACAATGTTGTACTTTGATAGTCATTGGCTGCTAATATGATTTCCCTATTTAGAATTTGCAAATAATACTTTTCTGAAATTATATTATTAAGGAGAATGTCTGAATATCCCAATATAAAACCAACTTTACCTCTATCTTCAGATATATAAACTGTACCTTTAAGCGACACAAGCATTTATAGCAAATAAATAAATATAAATATCCCGCTCGCTTTCGGAGCCTTGTCTACCAACTAACTACCAAGTTCTTTCTTACACCCCTTTGATTGGTCACGCGCTCAACAGAAAGGGCTGCGATTGGCTCTTACACGCTGATGCTCTTCACAGCTGCACTCATGGGCCACAGTGAGAGAGAAATGGAGATTACTTTCATTCTCTTAATCGCCGTGAAATAGGGGCTTTTGCTGTAAGTGTCAGTGAAACAGTGTTCAGCAAACACACACGCAGTGAAATTGTGCACAGTTTCAGAGTTTTTACATAGTTAGAGCGTTGTAAATACTCGCGCTCGCCTCCCTCGCCATAGTAAGCTACGGCGACATAGCGCATGTGAGATAAATGACGTCAGTATATAATAACCGGTTATGATTATTACTGAACCGATACCGAATTGTCCGCGTCTGCATCGCGGTGCACCGAAGAAACTATTAATTTTGACACCCCTAATATATATATATATATATATATATATATATATATATATATATATATATATATATATATATATATATATATATATATATATGTGTGTGTGTGTGGGTGTGTGTGTGTGTGTGTGTGTGTGTGTGTGTGTGTGACTTGCATGGTAATAAGATATTAACTGTTCATTAGTAGTTATAAAGTATGATTTGATTCTGCATGCCTAATCCTACCCAAAACCTAAACCCAATTTCTACCTTAATATTATTAAACAGATAATTAGTAGTTTATTAAGCTTGTAGTGTTAGTTCATGGTTTGTTAATACCGTGAATTGTGACCTAAACTAAAGTGCTACCCAGTTTTTTATACACCATAACTACTGCTGTGGTATTATATGAAGTATCTGAATGTTTGGATAAATATATACAGTGCTCGGCATAATTGAGTACACCCCATTTTGAAAATGAATATTTGTATCTATTTCTCAGTGAATATAGGCAATCTATTTTGGTGCATTTAAACAAAACAGACTGATTAAACAGATATATTTATTAAAATAATATTTTAGTCACCAAACATATTTAGAAATTGAAAGATAATACAATTAAATTCAAGCAAAATATTGCAAAATACAACCTACACAATTTCAACTAAATTCTTCATTTGTTTGCTTCTCTTGATTTTTCCTCTTTTTTAAATTTGTATTTAATATTTTTTTTATAACATATAAATTTGGGTGTACTAGTTTCTGGACAGTTATTGTTAGTTATTTTATTAGATAAGCTCTACATTTGGCTTCAGTACAGACTAATCTAATGTACATGCACAAATATAATATTGATTAGCTTCCTATTAAAAATATGAATGTAAAAAATAGATTTATATATGCTGAGCACTGTAAATACTACGAAAACCATGTCTAGTTATTTAAATCAAACATCATAAAATGAAATACTGAATAAATATTAATAATTACAGGAGAGATCAGTAACGATTTCAACCCCTAATTCAACTTTTCCCTCAAACATTAATTTTAAAATGATTTGAAACTCGCAATCTGGCAACCCTCGTCTCATTCAGCCTTTGATACAGGAGCGAGTGGGAGGGTTTCAGTGAGAACCAATAGTCAAACTCTTACGAAACTATTTGTTCAGACTGCAGGGGAAGACAGTATCTGATTCTTAGAAAGCCTTTACAGACTGACAGCGATACTCCTCTTGATGTTTTTATTATCTTTTTAAAACAATATTGTCAGAAAACTGACAGATGTTTAACATAAAATGAAAACATCTGTGAAAACTTCCACAAAACTAAAAAAAGAAACTAAATCATTTTTTCCACCTCTGTTAAATTTGTTAAATTAATAATTATGCTTGGTACAATTAAGGGAAATATTACAGTCATCTCCACTAATATTGGCATAATTAGTAAATATGAGCAAACATGTATGTACACTACCTGACAAAAGTCTTGTCGTCGATCCCAGTTGTAATAGCACAAATAATACCTTGACTTCTAGTTGATCATTTGGAAAAGTGGCAGAAGGTCGATATTTTCGATGAATCATCTGTTGAACTGCATCCCAATCATCACAAATACTGCTGAAGACCTACTGGAACCTGCATGGACCCAAGATTCTCACAGAAATCAGTCAAGTTTGGTGAAAGAAAAATCATGGTTTGGAGTTACATTCAGTATGGGGGCGTGCGAGAGATCTGCAGAGAGAGTAAGTCTTTTTCCACTGCACCATGACTTTATATTCTGTACTATGTTTCTGTTAAGTGACAAGACTTTGTCTAAGCAAAGTCAGATCTTACTGTCCTAAATAAATAATTAAAAACCCTTGGTGGCATAGATTCAACAATCTACTGGAAATATTAATCAGATACTTTGGTCCATATTGACATGATAGCATCAGGCAGCTGCTGCAGATTTGTCAGCTACACATCCATGAGGTGAATCTTCTGTTCCACCACATCCCAAAGGTGATCTATTGGATTGAGCTCTGGTTACTGCGGAGGCCATTTGAGTAGAGTTAACTCATTGTCATGTTCAAGAAACCAGTCTGAGATTGTTCACGCTTTATGACGTGGTGCGTTATCCTGCTGGAAGTAGCCATCCGAAGATGGGTACACTGTGGTCATAAAGAGATGGACATGCTCAGCAACAATACTCAGGTAGGCTGTGGTGTTGACACGATGCTTAATTGGTACTAATGGGCCCAAAGTGTGCCAAGAAAGTACCCCCCACACCATTACACCACCACCAACAGCCTGAACCGTTGATACAAGGCAGGACGGATCCATGCTTTCATGTTGTTGATGCCAAATTCTGACGCGACCATCTGAATGTCGCAGCAGAAATGGAGACTCATCAGACCAGGCAACGTTTTTCCAATCTTCTATTGTCCAATTTTGGTGAGTCTGTGTGAATTGTAGCCTCAGTTTCCTGTTCTTAGCTGACAGGAGTGGCACCCGGTGTGGTCTTCTGCTGCTGTAGCCCATCCGCCTCAAGGTTGGACGTGTTGTGTGTTCAGAGATGCTCTTCTGCAAACCTCAGTTTCAGACTATTCTCTGTAAACCCTAGAAATGGTTGTGCGTGAAAATCCCAATAGATCAGCAGTTTCTGAAATACTCAGACCAGCCCGTCCGGCACCAACAACCATGCCACGTTTAAAGTCACTTAAATCACCTTTCTTCCCCATTCTGATGCTCGGTTTGAGCTGCAGCAGATCGTCTTGACCATGTCTACATGCCTAAATGCATTGAGTTGCTGCCATGTGATTGGCTGATTAGAAATTTGCGTTAATGAGCAGTTTGACAGGTGTACCTAATAAAGTGGCCGGTGAGTGTATATATATATATATATATATATATATATATATATATATATATATATATATATATATATATATATATATATATCATATTAAATGTTGGTTTCCTCAAAAACTATTTGTTTTTGGACAAAATTAAGAAATTAAGTTAGCTTTTTAGTTTTCAAAAATTGAAATGGATTGAACAAAACAAATTGTCCCCCCCAAAAAACTATATACAGTATACTGTATGTTACTGTATTTTAGCTAATTTTAAATAAGTCAGAACAAAGAGCCGTAATATTTGAGTGTATATTTAAAGATATGTTGTAGTATGTTAACATTTTGAGCAAAGATAACAAGCCTTCTTTGCTCATATTTACCAAGGGTGCCAATATTAATAGAGGGCACTGTATATAATTACAGCATGATCTCTGGAAAGTTGTTGTCCTAGAATTGAAAGATTTGTTTTCTATCATTCTGAAGAGAGCGAATGCACCTCTTCACAGTCTGAATCGAGCGTCCAGTATGGACTTATATGTGTCATGTGTCAAAGGTCTGTAGCTCTTCACCGTCTCGTCTAAAATAAACAGTGGGTCAGTGATGAGAGCAGGGTTAAAGCCTTCCTCCACCAGCCTCCCCTTCAGCTGCTTGAAGGTGCAGGTAACAGCCAAACAGCTCTGCAAAACACAGAAACACTCATTTAGACTACGCTGCGTTCGGGGAAATGAAACGGTGCAAACATTACTACTCAAAAATGAGAGATCAGTAAGATTGCTGGATGTGTTTTTTTTATATATATATTTTTTTTAAAGTAGTTTATTCTGTTCACCAAGACTGCATTTATTTGATCAAAAATAGTTACAACTTCATTACAAAATGAATGAACAAAATCGATAACTGTTTTCCTGTTAAATGTAGATTAAACTTTTATTTATTCCTGTTATTTACAGCTGTATTTTCAGCATCATTACTCCAGTTTTCAGACATACACAGGGCTTCAGAAATGACTCCAATCAAGAAACATTTATTATCATTATCAGTGTTGAAAACTGTTGGGCTACTTCATATTTTTTGGAAATGTTGTAACATTTAAAATGTATTGACGTTTATACATCAAGGACATAATAAACTGTTCAAGAGAGTAAAACAAAATGAAGACGTTTATAATATACATGACTTTGGAATGGCCTAGACAAAGTCCTGACCTGAATCCAATTAAGATGCTGTGACATTAAAAAAGCGGTTTTTGCTTAAAAAAAATTCCACAATGTGGCTGAATTACGACAATTCTGCAAAGAAGAGTGGACCAAAGTCATCCAAAATGCGCATAAAAATAGGTGGATAGCAAGTGACAGCTTTCAGCATTCTACAAAATATCTTCTTTTGTGTTCAACAAAAAAAAAAGAAACCGAACAAGTGCGAAGGATGACAGAATTTTCATTTCTGAGTGAACTGTCCCTTTAAATCGTACTGATGGCAAAGATTTACCAATAAAACAGTATATTATGTCATTACCTGGATGCGTATGAAACGTGGTCTGGCGTAAACTGGAAGGTAGGAGGTCACATGATTAAAAACGTCATCACACTCAAACTGATGGTCTTTCTTCAGTATGATGGTGGCCATTCCTATCCTCCCCTCAAAACCTTCACATTCATTAAAGCATCAGTTATGTGTTGTAAATATGAACTGGTAGTGCAGTAAAGTGACAGAGGGTTTACTAAAGAGAAAAAGAAAAAAAAAAAGAGTAAATCTGCATGATACCTGGAACTGTGACGCCGTAAACATTTGCTTCCTCGACACAAGGCGCCAGAGTCATGATATCTGACACTTCATTAGTGGAAACGTTTTCCCCTTTCCATCTGAAAAGCAGAATATCATGCATTTATTAGTTTAATATACTACACTACCTGACAAAAGTCTTGTCGTCTATCCAAGTTTTAGGAACAACAAATAATAACTTGACTTCTAGTTGATCATTTGGTTTCAGAAGTGGCTTATATGAAAGGCAAAGGCCTCTAGATTCCGCTTATTTGACCAAAATAAAATATGATCATGCCTTGATTTTTAATTATTTATTAGGACTGTAAGGTCTGACTTTGCTTAGATAAAAGTCTTGTCATTTAACAGAAATAATGTACAGTATAGAATATAAAGTCATGCTGCAGTGGGAAAAGAATAAATATTGTGTCTGACTCCATCATGAGCTTGGAGGACTGCATCCATACATCTCTGCAATGACTCAAATCACTTAATAATAAAGTCATCTGGAATGGCAAAGAAAGTGTTCTTGCAGGACTCCCAGAGTTCATCAAGATTCTTTGGATTCATCTTCAATGCCTCCTCCATCCTACCCCAGACATGCTCAATAATGTTCATGTCTGGTGACTGGGCTGGCCAATCCTGGAGCACCTTGACCTTCTTTGCTTTCAGGAGCTTTGATGTGGAGGCTGAAGTATGAGAAGGAGCGCTATCCTGCTGAAGAATTTGCCCTCTCCTGTGGTTTGTAATGTAATGAGCAGCACAAATGTCTTGATACCTCAAGCTGTTGATGTTGCCATCCACTCTGCAGATCTCTCACACGCCCCATACTGAATGTAACCCCAAACCATGATTTTTCCTTCACCAAACTTGACTGATTTCTGTGAGAATCTTGGGTCCATGCAGGTTCCAATAGGTCTTCTGCAGTATTTGTGATGATTGGGATGCAGTTCAACAGATGATTCATCTGACAAATCTACCTTCTGCCACTTTTCCAAATGATCAACTTATTCAAGTTATTATTTGTTGCTCTTACAACTGGGATCGACGACAAGACTTTTGTCAGGTAGTGTATAATAGTTTTGCTTTATTCATTTACTACATGTATTTTTCATCACCAAGGCTGTATGTTCTAATTCAATATACAGTTAAAACATTAATAATTTGACGTTTTATTAGACTTCCTGTTTTTCATACATCCTAAAATAGAATTTATTTAAATAAAGCAAAGCTAAATTTAAATATAGTTTCTCATTATTATTAATAATAACTACACTATATCCGAATATTACAATTATTCCTCATAGATCATGCAACACTGAAGTCTAGTGTCACTTTATTGTTTGGAAATAATTTAAATATGCTTATTATTAGTAGTAGTATGCTTACTATTATTAATATTATTTAATTAATATGCTAATTCAATTATTAGGAATAGTTCTTAAGAAAAAACAATGCTGAAAACTGTTTTTGCTGCTTAATATTTCAGAGAAAGCCATTTATCTTTTCATAATATGATGAATGAAGTTACGAAGAACAGGATTTAATAATTTCTTGTAACATTATGAATGAATGATCGTCACCTGAATCAATTATGATACTAAAAGTATTTTAAATACATTAACCCTCTGAACTCAGTGTCTGTTTTCACCCAGATAAATTTCACATATATGTAAACATATATATTTTATTATTACATTATACAATGTTTATCATAATCTATTTATTAATGAGGATCTAGTAATGAAGTACATGATTTTAGTTAAAAATTAAGTCATAACTTCCTATGATTCCCTGGGTTCAAACAGATAACTAAACCAAAAAATATGAAAATACATAAAAAAATAAAATAAATAAGTAAAAATCTAAGAATATCTGGGTTTCCATCCAAAAAAAAAAGAAAATACATACATACATACATATATATATATATATATATATATATATATATATATATATATATATATATATATATATATATATATATATATATATTTAAATTCAATTTATTTTTGTATTATTTTAAATTATTTATTTTTGACATGGAAATAAATATATATATATATATATATATATATATATATATTTTTAGCTTTGACATCACAGGAATAAAATACAATAAAAAAAATATATATATATATATATATACATTTTAATATGTAATTCTTCACAATATTACAGTTTTTTATTACCGCATTACATATATTCAGCCTCGGAGAGCATCAGAAACATTTGGTTTTAAGTTAATGGAAAAGCCAGTTTATGTGAACAACTTGTATTCATGTCAATGATTCACCTAAAAGTGTCGCCCACCCGATCCTGGAAGTAGATGAAGTTTTCTCGGTCTGTCCTGAACAGATCTCCAGTGTTGAAGTAAACGTCTCCCTTCTCAAACACATCGTGGAGTTTCTTCTTCTCCGTTTGTTTGGGATCCCGGGCGTATCCATGAAACTCAATCTTCTGAGTGAGCTGTGTCACTAGCAGACCCGTCTCTCCTGTATCATCAACAATAACCACACTGATTACCTTATCACACTGTTCTTATTCAAATCAACTAAATTAAGAGTATTGAGTTAAAACTGTGACAAAACTATATGAACGTGAATTGTGCAAATGGGAACATTATGTGATCGACAAGTGTTATTTAATAAAACCTAATATTTTAATATAGTGTTTTGGAATAGATTTTTTTTAACTTGAATAAATTGTTTTCAATCACGTAGTTCTGGTGACGCGCAAATTTCAGATGGAGGGCAGAATGGGAGACATAAAGTCTGTATTTTTGCGATTTATACCATATTTCAAAGGAGATATAAATAGAAAATAAGCACATATGTTGGGCATGATCCTTATATCATGAAGAGGGCCGAGTTTACCACTTAACTCAAATATATTTGTCTGTCATCGAGGCGGTATATACTGTATAAGCTATTACATTACATGAAAAATACTATAGTAATTACTATAGTGTTCGGAAGCATACTATAGATAATTACTTGAATTAAACTGTCGTAGTAATTATATTGTTGCTGTGGTATGACAACTGTAGTAATAAACATTATTCAATGGGTTTCATTTTTCTACGCTATAATCACAAAGCACCACAGTTTACACTAACATTACAATATTTATTACAGTTTATCAGTTTACTATGCTACAGTATTCGGTAGCCTCCATTAACAAAGAGGTGTACACAACATACACTTTACTATGTGGGTCAAAAACATGTTTATTATAAATGACTATAGTTTTTTCCCATGCGGATCTTCCAGACATCACGAATGACAGATGAAAGCATACAAAAGTGTGGACGTATAGTCTACATTATTATTTATTTATTTTTGTAAGGGGGAGAAGTGCTCCATAATAATAACCGTCTAGTTATCTCAAGGGTTGCATTTCTTTTTTGTTCTGCCGATGATTTTATCAACAAACATTTACTGCTGCTGCGCATCTCGATGGTCACGTTATGGATGTTTATTCTGCCGAAACGCCAGTAAAGAGTTGGATTTTTGCAAAAGACAAAGATTTCATTGCAGCGATTGCATGGAAGGGTAAGTTATTTATATTCTCCTGAATTTTGTATAAGTGTGGTGGTGTTTGTATTTTAATTAACACAATAACATATTTATACACATAGTTGGGCCTGTATATAATCTTTATTGATGCTGTCAAACGAATTATCGCATTCAAAAAAAATTGTACACATGAATGTATTGAATAAATGTTGATTACATGCCGCCTTTTCGTCTGTTTTTCAGCCAGTTTCTTGAACTTTCCCCCCTTTATGAGCTAAAACTTTTGAAAGTCTATAAAAGCTGTTCGGCATTTCTTATTTTAGCTGATTTAAACAATTATAAACAACATAAAACAGAAACGTTTTGATGTTCTGATAGCGATTCCTATGTTGAAGAATCACTTTCTGCCCTCCATCTGAATTTCCCGCATCATCAATGACGTCATGTGAAAACAAACTATATTGAACATCTGAAATTTTAACAGATTTTTAAAGGCAGATTTTTATAGATTTTTATAGATTTCGGCCAGAATTTCTGAAAGTTTTCAAAATTACTGTTTCAAAAATGCTTCATTCAACTTTTGAACATCTAAATGACCTCTGACCTATTTTCTGCACAATATTAATTAAATTGTATTTATTTTTAGGGGCTTTTGACCTTTATTGGGACAGGACAATGGAGATTACTGACCGGAAAGCTTTGGGATAAGAGAGTGGAACAGGATCGGCAAAGGACCTCTAGGTGGGACTCAAACTCGGGTCACCTTGTACACCTTGTAAGTGTTATGTGTCGGTGCACTTAACCACAAAGCTATTGACGCCAATGTGTTTTGAATTTTAGAATTCTCCGAAATCATATTTTCACCAACTTAATATCTGCAGTCTAGGAATTCGGAACAAAATAATATGTATTTTGAAAACACATGTCTATATAAATCTCCTTAAACAAATCAATTTCAAACGTTTAAAGCTTAGGTGGGCACAGATTATTTTTTTTAATCTAGATTAATCTCACAGTAATCTTGGAATTAATCTAGATTAAAATAGCTCATTTGAATTCTGCAAGCATTCAGATTATGTGTGCTACCCAAATAATGACTAAATATAAGTCTTTGAGAACGGGTTTCTCAAGCCAGGTGGCGCATTAGACCAGGGGCTCATCTCCTGTTTCCAAAATGCATCACAAACTGCTTGAGAAACTGTTCTACTATGATAATTGGTGATGAAAATAAATGATGTTCAATAAGATGTACTTGTGTTTACTAACTGTTTATTCAGTTAAACATAAATGTTGAACTGCAGGCCTACATAAGCTCCATCATAAGTGCCCTTTAAACAACACGTGTCAACAATTCAAATTTACACAACTGATATTCAGATATTTTTGTCACATGATTAGCTCCATATTACTTGCCCTTTGCAACTTCAATGCAAAATCCATCAGCGTTTCTGACAGGCTCCTCTTTCTCATGATCAAACTTGATGAACACATACGGATACAGTTTCTGAAACAACACAAAGGGGCTCACATAAGCTCTCGATCAGCTTTTGTGTCTGCATAAGGGAATCGTGGGCATTTTACCTTATGAAAAGAATTGACTGTACCAACGGCCCCAATTTTGCCAGCGTAGTTCAAGAAGCCCAGAGTTCCTTCAGTTGAGCCGTAAAACTCTTTGATTTCAACATGACCGAATCTGCTGATGAACGTTCGCCAGATCTCCGGCCGGATGCCATTCCCAATGGCCATCCTGACGTTGTGCACTTGGTCAGTAACACACTTGTAGAGCGAGAGAACAAACGTGAGAAAAAAAAAGCATATTATAATAAAGACAGAGAAAACGAAGAATGAAGTCACATGCATTGCTCAGGTGTGAGTTTTTCACAAACTTTAACAGAGTGTTAAAATGAAAGCGTCTGATTCAAATCTGATCTTTAATTTGTATTTTCTACTGGGTTTAGATCAGGTGATTGGTTGGGCCATTCTACAGCTTGATTGTCTTTCTCTGAAAGCATTTGAGAGTTTCCTTGGCTGTGTTTTGGATCATTGTCTTGATGAAATGTCCACCCTGGTTTCATCTTTATCATCCTGACAATGTAGATGTTGGACTGAAGCAGCTGATATTAATTTACACTGATGAATATGTATTGAACGCGTCATCATTTTTCTCAGAAAACATGTTTCTAAAGGTGCTGTTGACTTGAAATTTTGACCAGATGTTAATAACAACTAAATAAACCCATATATGCAAAGAAAACAAATCTAATTAGCTTACAAATGAAGTTATGTCCAATAAAAGGAAATGACACAGGAAAAAAGTATTGAACACATGAAGAAAGGGAGGAGTAGAAAGGCAGTGAAAGCCCAGACAGCAGCTGAAATCTCTCAGTAGTTCTTCAGCAACCCTCTGCCCTTCCTCATTGTAAATGAACATTAGCTGCTTCAGTCCAACATCTACAATATCATGACGATGAAGATGAAACCAAGGTAGACATTTCAGCAAGACAACGATCCAAAACACAGCCAAGGAAACTCTCAAATGCTTTCAAAGAAAGAAAATCAAGCTGTAGAATGGCCCAGCCAATCACCTGATCTGAATCCAATGGAAAACGCAAAATAAAAATCAGATTTGATTCACACGATTTGAATTTACAAGTCAAAGCAAATTTAGAAATGACTTCTTTATTTGTTTGTTTCCATACTGTCCCAACTACTGATTTGGGTTTGCATATTAGTTTAGTGTGCTAGACTACTTTAACCCTTCACAGGCATCATAACCACCTGGTTGACCATTTATCCATAGGTTATCATTATTGTTTTAACTGATTATTACTATTTATCAGAGTTGTGCCAGCATGTTATTCTATACAAAATGTGGGCCCAAAAAATTATTTTCAAGGAGTGCACCTTAAAGAGTTAATGACCTTTCCTTGAAAGGAAGATGTCAGAAAGATGGAAGTCTGTATCTTTGGTGTGTCTTTTGAGGTCATTTTGAACGGCTCCTAATTATAAATATGAAGTAGGTCTATTTTTTTGCACGTCTTTCTTTCATCATTGCTTTCTGGAGAACTTAACAGTTTCACAACACAGCTTATCCAACTAGATGTAAAGAGGAAGGTTGTGTGATCATGTGTGATGTTTGGCTTTTTAAATGCTGTTATACCTTTGGCATGTTGCAGAGGTAGCGCATGGTTTCTCCAATATACTGAATCACAGTGACGTTATACTTTCTGCAGTCGTCCCAGAACTGAGAGGAAGAAAACTTGCTCCTCAGGACAATAGTGGCTCCTGAAGACAAAACCAAAGCAAAGAAGAGCAAATGATGAAGTGTACACTATTATTGATAATTGGTTGCACTGTCTGTTCTGTTAATCTCTGTAAAGCTGCTTTGAAAATCGGTTTGTATAAAAATAAAGGTGACTCAGTTTGACAAAACACAAAACTAAATACAATAAAATGAAATAATAAAAAATATGTATATATACAGTTGAAACCAGAAGTTTACACACACTCTAAAAAAAGGAACATAACCATTTTAAAAAAAAATATCTGATGGTAAATCATACTAAACGTTTACTATTTTAGGTTCGTTAGGATTACCTAAAGCACTTATATTTGCTAAATGCCAGAATAATGAGAGAATTTTTTATTAACTTCTAGACAGTCAAAAGTTTACATACATTTCCTTGGGATTTTTTTAGCTTTGCTTTTAAACTGTATAACTTTGGTCAAATGTTTTGGGTATCCTCCCACAAGCTTCTCACAATAGTTTGCAGGAATTTTGGCCCATTCCTCCTGACAGAATTGGTGTAACTGAGTCAGATTTGTAGGCTGTCTTGCTCGCACAAGCTTTTTCAACTCTGCCCACAAATTTTCTATAGGATTGAGTCCAGGGCTTTGTGATGGCCACTCCAAAACATTTATTGTCTTTAAAGCACATTTTAACTAATTTGGCATTATGCTTAGGGTCATGGTCTGTTTGGAAGACCCATTTGTGGCCAAGTTTTAATTTCCTGGCTGATGTCTTGAGATGTTGCTTCAGTATTTCTACAAAATGTTCTTTCTTCATGATGCCATCTATGCTGTGAAGTGGACCAGTCCCTCCTGCAGCAAAACAGCCATACAACATGATGCTGCCGCCCCCATACTTCACAGTTGGGATGGTGTTCCTAGGCTTGTAAGCTTTCCCATTTGTCCTCCAAATGTAACACTGGTCATTATGGCCAAACAGTTCAATCTTAGTTCCATCAGACCACAGGACATGTCTCCAAAAATTAGTCTTTTTCCCAGTGTAATTTAGCAAATTGTAATCTGGCTTTTTTGTTGATTCTGGCTTGTTGATTTTCCCATGTTGTCACACAAGGAAGCAGTGTGTTTGAGGTTTTTCTTAAATACTATTCTACATTTGTGCCTCCAATTAACTAAACAAAATTTAAGTCTATTAATTGTAATGGAGTTAAAACATTCACTTAATCGAGATTTTGATTTTAGGTCAAATCGCCCAGCCCTAGTAGCAACACAAAATTTGAAAAGAAACAATGATTTGTTACATCTTTTGTTAGTGTAAAATGCTATAGAAATAAATGTGACTGAGAAATCATCATTAATGACGTGTACTTACATAATGGTTATGGTTAGAATGTAGGATCTTTACAATAAGAAGCATGTAATTATGCATAATTAATTGTAATTATTACAGTATGTACATGGAATATGTGCACCTTAAAATAAAGTGTTACCTGAAAAAGAAACAACAATCTAAATAAAGAGAAAAATGAAAATAACAGGCAAAACCTATGAAAGCAAAAAGGAAAGAAAAGAAAAAAAGAGACAAAATTGACTAAAGCAAACAGACACGTACAAAAAAAACAAAACTAACAGTAAAGCAAGTCAATGAAATACCTCGTTCAACAGAACCTCCGAACCCGAGGCCAAAGCCAGAGCTGTGATACAAAGGCAGGCAGACGTAAATCACGTCATCGGACTTTACTCCACAGATGGACTGGAAGAAGGCCATCGCCCAGAGCCTGCGGTGAGTGATCACTGCCGCCTTCGGGAGACCTGCAGCAATCAAACACAACCATTAATTACACACCTGTCCTTTCACAGAAACCTTCATCCATTCCCCTATAGAGTCAGAATACAGAGTCTGATGCCTGTTTCACACACACTCTCCGTCTGCAGTCTGTATGCAGTGCGGATACAGGAAGTGGCCGTGGATTTAAAGGGGACCTATTATGTAAAAATCACTTTTATGAGAGGTTGTGTGGCAACGGTCTGTGAATATAACAAGCCTCTAATGACTAAAATAAATAAATTCTATGTTTTATATTCACACTTGATAAAAACAGTCTGCATAAACACTTAGATTGACATTCTCCCTTAGTATATGTCATCAGAGGGGGAAAGCCCCACTCATTAGTGATGATCTCTCCTTCATTAGCATAGACAGCCCTGAGTGAGAAGCAGCAGTCTGCTGTTAGTTTTTTACCTGCTGAAGATAATGTCAGTGGCTAATAGCATTATAAATGCAGAGTTTTAGGATGCATACATGATTTAGCTCCGCCCTCTTTGAAAATGAGCACAATCTCGCTTGAATTTAAAGCGACAGTCACCAAAATGGCACAATCTGGCTCAAAGCCTAAAGAAGCAGTTTCAAAAAGCATTGTTTGTGTGGTATTATGAGCTGAGAGTTCACATACACACTCTAGGGACATCAGAGACTTGTTTTGCAGCTTGTAAAATGAGGCATAATGGGTCTCTTTTAAAATAACCGAAATTTGGGTAATACTTTATAATAACTACACACTATGAATCATTTATTTAGCATCAGCATATAGTGAATTCATTATTTGTTAAGCATTAACTTTACATTAACAAACATTAGTAAGCAGTTTATAACTGCAGCTACAAATGCTGTATTCTTGACTTATAAGCAATAGTGATGTGCGGATCGATACTAAAATATCGATATCTCCGATACCAGCTTTGTATGTTCTAGAATCGATTATCTTATCAAAATATCGATATTTCAATCATTTGGAGCGAATATGTAGTTTATTGGAAATAGAAATACAGCGGAAAGTAATCACAATTACCCTAGTTTATCTGAATAATGCCAACTTAGTCTGAACTACTTGTTCTTCCGCCTGCCAAGTCATGTGCGTAATATGGCACTGTACAACTGCAGATCACGGGCGAGACAGACATCGCTTTCAGAATCCTTAGGTGCAGCAGGCAGGCACTATCCAGGTACAGAAGGAGAAAATGTGGCGATGGGGCTGTATTTTGAGGTCTTGGGTTTTTTGTGACAATGATAAAACAACGGAAGAAGGTTCAAAATCTTCAAGGGGACCGGATTAACATGTCACTAAACCAAAAAGTGTGAATGTTTTGTTAAGATGTTTAGGCAGGTGTTTTAAGATATACATGCTCAGATGCTGTCAATAAATATGTAAGTTGGCTCTTTTTTGCTATGATAATTCTTCATCAATAAACAATAAACAAGAATAACCCATAATATGTCTCGTTTTCAGTATGAAGTGACACTTTTAAGTACACTATTTGTTACTTTAATTTTCCAAACAGTAATTTTTGGGTAGTATCGGTATCGGATCGGTATCGCCGATATTCGCCTTCATTTTACTTAGTATCGGATCGGATAATAAAACCAGTGGTATCGCACATCACTAATAAGCACATTTATAATGTGCTTAATAATTGTACTTTCATAATTTGTGAGTGATTTATTTTTCATTATTAAATTCAGTATTGCATGATTTACAATCAATTTGTATTTAAGAGTATATGGAGGTTTTTAAGATCATTCAGAATGAGTTAGTAAATTATTAATAAACTATTGAAATTAACATTTATATATCTCATTATTCAGGCATCTAGTAATGGTTAGTTTGTATGTAAATAAATGCTTTATTAACTTAGCTTCATGTAGTTTTGTGACCTAATCTAAAGGGAGGACTATTCATGCTTTATAAATCCCTTTAAAAGACAAATAAAGACTTAGTATTAAATGAACAATAATCTTTGCACTCTTATCTAAAAAAATAAAATTACTGTAAAAATCGAGAAAAAAAAATATATATAACAATTTAACAATACAATATTTAATAGTTTAAACTGTACAGTAATTTTATTTTAGTTAAGATTGCAATTTGATTTAAGTTAAATTAATTGCGATTGATTTATTTTTCATTTGACACGGTGTCATTTATGTATCTTGAAATGAACAGAAATTAATAAAGTCGTTTCTCTTTATTTACTTGTTTAGAATATAACTGAGCCTTTTGTGGTCATTTATAAGGGAATTATAAAGCATAAACAGTCCTCACTTTAGATTAGGTCACAAAACTGGATGAAGTTGAGTTAATAAAGCATTTATGAACATACAAATGAATAATAAGAATTATAAATGTTAATTTGAGTAGTTTATTAATCATTTACTAACTCATTCTGAATGATCTTTAAAAACCACCGACTATGCTTAAATAACTGGTTTGTAAATGATGCAATATTTAATTTTGTAATGAAAAATTAATCATTAACAAACTATGAAAATACAATCATTAAGCACATTATAAATGTGCTTATACGTCAGGAATAGAGCATTTGTAGCTGTAGTTATACACATTTATTAATGTAGAGTTAATGAATTAACTATTTGCTAATGCTTAATAAATGATTCATAGTATGTAGTTATTTTAAAGTGTTACCACAAATTCAAATATTAGTCAAAGATAACACAGGTAAACACATCATGCAGTTTTGAAATGAGGGTTTTCATTATTAAGGGAAAACAAAATACAAAAGTACATAGCCCTTTGTGAAAAAAATGTAGCCTCGGTTATGGTGAGTGTTCATGACTCCACCATAAGATAACGATATGATAGCGAATGGGTAAGGGGGCAAACACTTTTTCACACCGCTGTATACGAGCATTTCCAGCGTTATGGATGCGACATTTGCAGTAAAAACTCAAAACATAAATTCACATAGAAAGTATATGCTAACATTATATTGAAACATCTGTTTATATTTTCCAAAACAACTGACCACAGAGTTGTGGAAGCAGAAAAATATCAATCTGTAAACATTTTTTATACTTTAAATGAGGATAATAAACATGCGTTATGGATGTGACAAAAAAAGGCTGTGAGTTTACAGTATACGACATACTTTGCAGAAATTCTGTCAATTAAACTGCACAACCCGAAAGAAACAATGCTAATCAAACAGATCTGAGTCGGCTCACTATAGAACAAAAATGATTGATTTTATTTTATTTGACATTTTTGCATGTATGAGGAAAAAGTGTCGTTATGGATGTGACGTCTCTCTGTTATGGATGTGACAGCTGTGAAATTGCCACTTGTGTGATTTTGGTAAAGTTAAATATAATAGTTTGAAACATTGACAGATACATTTATGAGTAATGTTAAAGTACTGTAAAATACTTGCTTACGCAAAAAAACCTGAAACGGTTTCCGTATTTTGGCGAAAACTTTGTTTTCTTCATGGCAAGGTTGACATTTGCATGGAATTGCTCATACACAATAAACTAAGTAATTATTTTGGTGGTGTTGTTATTATACCTGTGAAAAGTAATCTTTTTTTGAAGTTTAGATCAATATTGTGATAATACTGTATACAGTGTTAAAAGCTTCAGCATTTAGTCTCAACAAGAATATTTATTTCCGACATAAGCATAAGTACGGTATGCCTTTATTCCCATATCCAGTGTTAGAAGTACCAAAGTAGCAAACCGCACCATACACAACAGTACAGTACCAAATGAGCTAGATGCTGAATGGTTTACAGAGATCGGTCACTTCTACCTTAAACAAGCCAGGAGAACAACAACACAGAAAGAAAGTGTGTAAGAGACGGGCGTTACCGGTGGTTCCTGAAGTGTAGATGTAGGCCGCTGGGGTGTTGAAGGTCACATTGGCCCTCAGGTCTGCTGGAATCGGCTGATCTGAGGCCTGCTTGATCTTGTCTGTGAGACTCGTCATTCCCTCTGAGCTCACATGCTCAGTCAGTATATATATGGAGATCCCCTGCTCTCTCAGAGCCGGCAGCACCTCCTCAACCGCATCCTGCAGATCTGCACCAGAGAAAGACTATTTAACAAACTGTCTGTAAATAGTAGAGATGGACAGATAATGATTCTGTTGTTATTGTGTATAGCCATACACCCAAAGCCCTTCACAATCATGAGGGGGGTCTCTCCACACCACCACCAGTGTGCAGCATCCACTTGGATGATGAGATGGCAGCCACAGGACAACAGCGTCAGTGCGCTCACCACACACCAGCTATTGGTGGAGCGGAGAGACAGCGATAGAGCCAATTCGGTGGATAGGGATGATTGGGAGGCCATGATGGGTGAGGGCAGATGGAAGGAATTTGGCCAGGACACCGGAATTACACCCCTACTTTTTACGAGAAGTGCCATGGGATTTTTAAGTCAGGACCTCGGTTTAACATCTCATCCGAAAGATGGCACCCACTGACAGTATAGTGTTCCCTTCACTTTACTGGGGCATTAGGACTCACTCAGACTGCAGGTTGAGCGCCCCCTGCTAAAACACAGCAAAAAATAAATAAATAATAAAATAAATGAAATAAAATGTTAGGACTGTTTGGCACCATGGCTGGAATTACTAAATAAATAATAAATAATTAAACAAGCCAATAAAAAAAATAAATAAATAAATAAATAAATATATATATATATATATATATATATATATATATATATATATATATATATATATATATATATATATATATATATATATAAAATATTAGCACTGTTTGACAACATGGCTGGAATTACTTAATAAAAAAGACAGATATAACAGAGAGCAAAACAATAAATAAATAATAAAAAAATATACAAATAAATAAATAAATAAATAAATAAATATTAAGACTGTTGGGCACTGCAGCTGGTATTGCTTAATAAAAAGACAGCAAAAATATACACAAATAAATAAATAAACAAATAAACAAAATAAAATAAAATATTAGGACTGTTGGGCACCATGGCTAGAATTACCTAATAAAAAATACAGATATAAAAGACAGCAAAATAATAAATAAATAAATAAAAATAAAATATTAGGACTGTTGGGCACTACAGCTGGTATTGCTTAATAAAAAATACAGATATAAAAGACAGCAAAAATATAAATAAATAAAAATAAAATATTAGGACTGTTGGGCACCATGGCTAGAATCACCTAATAAAAAATGCAGATATAAAAGACAGCAAAATAATAAATAAATAAATAAAAATAAAATAATAGGACTGTTGGGCACCATGGCTAGAATTACCTAATAAAAAATACAAAAATAAAAGACAGCAAAATAATAAATAAATAAATAAAAATAAAATATTAGGTCTGTTGGGCACTACAGCTGGCATTACTAAATAAAAAATACAGAAATAAAAGACAGCAAAAATATAAATAAATAAATAAATAAATAATAAGTGAGCATTTGTAATTTGTTACTTTACACCACTGGTAATAAGCTCATTATAAAATGTACTTTTACTACGTATTAGTTAATATAAAGCAATGTTTTCGAGTTATTTTTAAATACTATTAAATAAATTAGTAAATTAATCATGGCACACAGAGTTAAATGTGTTGAATTTAAACAAACAAATTAAATTAGTAATGTTTAATTTTGTTTAAATTCAACCCAAATAAATTGTTTACAACCACTTAACGTAAAACAATTAAGTAAATCCAAGGAATCATCTTTGAGTGATTTTTTTTTCAGTGCAACTATCTACCTTCAGCCCACTAGCCTCAATCAAGTTTGGTTTTTGGCACTTCATAAGAAAAAGATTGGCCACCCCTGATCTAGACATCAGAGTCACTATACTTATTTGCGTATACAAACGTTAAAAGTAGCATCTCCAACAGTTGAGAAAGACTTAGATAAGGACATCTCAGATAGTATGCACTGAGCAAACAGCATTACAGTTACAGTCAGCACATCAGACGCGGATTGCATTTGACAAATAACACTTTGAACTGTCAGTACTGTACCTGCACCGGCTATCAGCACATTGGCCCCACAGCAGGTGAAGCAGTGCAGAAGGGACTTGGATCGTATGTTATGATTGAGAAGAGCAACAGAACATCCGATCTTAGCCAAACCCAACCATATCCACAAAAACGTGGGCTCATTCCCGAGCAGAAGCGCAACCGTGTCTCCTTCATGAAGATCCGCGTGTTTCAGCAAAGTCCTCGCGATTTTATTGCTCTCTTTATCCGACTGCGCGTATGAGTAAGTTTGATCCAGAAACCGAATGAACGCCTTTTTCGGATCCTTCCGAACCGAGTCCAGGAATCGATCCAGTATCGTGTAAACGGGCTTGGATTTGATGTATTTTGTCGTGCGGTATACGGCTACTGCCACTCGACACATGTACTTGGTCTGTGAGATAATGTAAGGACATTTGAGTCTTAATGCAATTAAAAGTATTACAGCGCTTACAGTATACCAAAACATTGTACACATTTGATCCGAGTCTTTTCCGTGAGACCTGCTTTGTAAAAGGACGCATTTAGATATAAAGTTCACTGTAGGCGGTGCTTCGTTTTGTGGGATTGAACACAGACTGAAGTAGATGTTAGGAAATACTATAGTTTATATTGATAGACATATTTAGGCTGTTGATGATCCTCGTATGCATGCTTTATGTTAAGTTAGCTTCAGATATCACAATCATTAACATTTAAATGCTTTGTTTGCTGATATTTAATTTGATATACAATATATTTGGACGTAGATCAAAATCTACTTCAAATGTTTACTACTGTGATATACACTCACCGGCCACTTTATTAGGTACACCTTACTAGTACCAGGTTGGACCCCCTTTTGCATTCAGAACTGCCTTAATCCTTCGTGGCATAGATTCAACAAGATACTGGAAATATTCCTCAGAGATTTTGCTCCATATTGACATCACGCAGATTTGTCGGCTGCACATGCATGATGAGAATCTCCCGTTCCACCACATCCCAAAGGTGCTCTATTGGATTGAGAACTGGTGACTGTGGAGGCCATTTGAGTACAGTGAACTCATTGTCATGTTCAAGAAACCAGTCTAAGATGATTCCCGCTTTATGACATTGTGCGTTATCCTGCTGGAAGTAGCCATCAGAAGATGGGTACATTGTGGTCATAAAGGGATGGACATGGTTAGCAACAATACTCAGGTAGGCTGTGGTGCTGACACGATGCTCAATAGGTACTAATGGGCCCAAAGTGTGCCAAGAAAATATCCCCCACACCATTACACCACCACCACCAGCCTGAACTGTTGATACAAGGGCAGGATGGATCAATGCTTTCATGTTGTTGATGCCAAATTCTGACCCTACCATCCGAATATCGCAGCAGAAATCGAGACCCATCTAAACAGGCAACTGTTTTCCAATCTCTATTGTCCAGTTTTGGTGAGCCTGTGTGAATTGTAGCCTCAGTTTCCTGTTCTTAGCTGACAGGAGCGTCACCCGGCGTGGTCTTCTGCTGCTGTAGCCCATCCGCCTCAAGGTTGGACGTGTTGTGTGTTCAGAGATGCTCTTCTATAGACCTCAGTTGTAACAAGTGGTTATTTGATTTACTGTTGCCTTTCTATCAGCTGGAACCAGTCTGGCCATTCTCCTCTGAGAACTGCCGCTCTCTGGATATTTTTTCTTTTTCAGACCATTCTCTGTAAACCCTAGAGATGGTTGTGCGTGAAAATCCCAGTAGATCAGCAGTTTCTGAAATACACACACCAGCCCGTCTGGCACAAAGAACCATGCCACGTACAAGTCACTTAAATTCCCCATTCTGATGCTCGGTTTGAACTGCAGCACAATGTCTGCCATCTTTGCCAGAGTTGCTGCCATGTGATTGGCTGATTAGAAACTTGCGTTGACGAGCAGTTGGACAGGTGTACCTAATAAAGTGGCCAGTGAGTGTACATAGTGCTTTTTCTTATTGATTTATACATAAACCCTGTTATTATACCATTTTGTACTAAAAACTTGTCAAATAAAATTATATGGTTAGTTAACCATTTCAAAAACGTAATCTATTTTCGTTACATCATTACTGTTTATTTCATAAAATATGTCAGGAAGTAATGCACTTATAACAGTGCGTTATGTATAATAACAAGCAAAAACCAGACCGTAATTCTATATGCTGTAATTTGTGTATCCACAAGGCAAATTAAAGCGTTAACAAATACTAAACACATTTCTTTCTTGCAAAACAAAGAATACTGAATACTAGAGGGTGTCACAACCCAACATTCTTCTGAAATGTGCAATCTTGTTCCAGGGAATGAAGTTTCAAGGGTTAGAATTCACATACGTGGGTGTGAATAAACTATAACCCAAATGACCGATTCAAATTCAAATCGTCAACACAGTAACCTAAAGGGTTTCATAAAATGAAAATGGGTCATTTCTAAAATAATATTACCATTAAACATCTCCAGGAGGCAGACGATGATTTCAAAACCTTCCAGTCTAAGCTTGTAACCATGTCACCTTTACTCTAGTGTAAATGTAAAGTCTCTATAGTGTTAACAAACTTTAACCCATTTTCACTTCACAACACCAAGCGTTACATTGAATTAGAGTAAAAATACCCCAAAAGGATTAGCATTTGAATTCTCCAAGAAGTATTTTAAAGCATTCCAGTGTCAGCGGTCCTCCATATTTGTCATGAGTGTGAAAAATGCGGAGAGTATTGTACAGTTTCCATTAAAAATATCAACCGTATTATCATTAGCTTGCTATTAACAAGAAATGTTTAAGTAAAAATGGGTTATTTCTTTTAATTTATTTCTTCTATTTCTTTAAGTGGACTTTCAAACCTTTAAATGTGCAAATTATCAACCACTATCCTTTTCACAGTTTATATAAAGCAATGGTCTCACACTCAATTCCTTGGGGGCCGCAGCTCTGCATAGTTTAGCTCCAACCACCTCCAACTCACACCTGCTCAATAGTCTCAAGTAGTCTTGAACACCTTGATTATTTGGATCAGCTGTGTTTGATTAGGGTTGGAACAAAACTGTGCAGAGCTACGGCCCTCCAGGAATTGAATACAAATGGTACAAATTTATTATTATTATTATTTACTTTTTTGAATTTTTACTTGTTGGAATGAAGCAAATCGTCCATCAATAAACATGTCTTATAATGTCTTAAGACCTTTCATAGACCAGATATTGAAGGCTTTGTCTATATTTGGGGGGGTAAATATATGATTTCTTGCTATGGGGCATAAACTGATAGTTCCTTAAGTGCAAAACGTCTAAATTGTGGCCATATATTTTAGTTTTCTCTAAAATATAGAACATATATAAAAATAATAAAGTGTTTTTATTGAACATGTTAGATATTAAACATGCAATACAAATAACTTTTAACTTTTTTTTTGTGACTAACCAAACAAAACCCGTCAAACACATACATTTAGGTTTTTTAAACAAATGAATAATATTAAAATAAAATACAAATAATTAATAATATTAAAATATATATATATATATGGTATATTAATTGGTAAAATTTGAATGTTACATAGTACAATTTGAATTCGAACTATTACCGAATTGCCATCTTTCGGATGAGACGTTAAACCGAGGTCCTGACTCTCTGTGGTTATTAAAAATCCCACGGCACTTCTCGTAAAGAGTAGGGGTGTAACCCCGGTGTCCTGGCCAAAGTCCCTTAATCGGCCCTTACCCATCATGGCCTCCTAATAATCCCCATCTACTGAATTGGCTCTATCACTGTCTCTTCACTCCACCAATAGCTGGTGTGTGGTAAGCGCACTGGCGCCGTTGTCCTGTGGCTGCCGTCGCATCATCCAAGTGGATGCTACACACTGGTGGTGGTGTGGAGAGACCCCCCTCATGATTGTGAAGCGCTTTGGGTGTATGGCCATACACAATAAATGCGCTATATAAATACACATTAAATTACATTACATTACCGAATTGCCCAATATCCCGCCAAAAGATCAACCCTGTTAAAATGATTTTGTTTCTAGGTAGAAAATAGGTCATTTAAAAAACAAATTGTACACTAGTTTCAAAACTTTCCAATGTAAACTGTCAACCCTGTTACCTCTTTCCAAGTCTATTTAATGTATATTTAGCATATTTTACGTGACTAAACTGACAGAATTATCCAGGTTCCCTTCAAAATGTCATCAAAAGTTTAGTAAACACTAGGCCTGTCACAATATCTGTTTTTTGTTGTACGATATATTGCACCCAAATATATTGCGATAAACGATATTATTCATTTTAAGACCATTTTATGCCCCTCATTATATGCCAGAATGACATATAATAGCATCCAATGCAAGTCCACCCTCCCAAAGAACACGTAATATTTTATTCTTAAGGATATTTAATTTCATTATAGTCATTTTAACTATTTAATAATGAGGCACTGGAATCAGAATGTGAAAATGTATATCCTAAACAAATAAGGATAAATGTTAACAAAGAAGTGCAAGGAAAAAAGTAACAGAGGCTGCAATATCTGCTACCAGATCTATTTTCAGTTGTCAGACACCCACTTGAAAATATAGTATAGTCATTTATAGTAAATACTATAGTGTTTTTTAACCGTATTGACACTGACACCTCCAGTAGAGACAGAGATGTTGCACAATCAGCTAAAATGCTGCTATGATTGGCCTTTATGTATGGACGATATATATTGCATCACCAAAAAAGATTGAGGTCATGTCCAAGTGTTGTGCGATACGCCCATATATTGATTACTGTGACAGACCTAGTAAACACTGCTAAAAGGAAAATGAGATACTCACGAGAATTCTCCAAAATGCACTGTAGTGTCGAAATATTCCATAGTAAACCTTCAACCTTGTTACCATGTTTTTTTTTTTTTTTTGTTAAAACAAATAAGAAAAAAATGGGTAATTAACTACACTAGTAGCTTCAAAACTTTCCAAATCAATATTCCAATGGAAAACCACCTTTATCCCAATCTATTCCAGCATAAATTGTCAACCCTGTTACCTTCACCCCAGCATATACAAAAATAACACTTAAATACATCATTCGGCTGATATTTCATACACTTACTGACAAAAGTCTTTTCGTCGATCCCAGTTGTGAGAGCAACAAATAATAACTTGACCTCTAGTTGATCATTTGGAAAAGTGGCAGAAGGTCTTTTTTTAGATGAATCATCTTTTGAACTGCATCCCAATCATCACAAATACTGCAGAAGACCTACTGGAACCCGCATAGACCCAAGATTCTCACAGAAATCAGTCAAGTTTGGTAAAGGAAAAATCATGGTTTGGAGTTACATTCAATATGGGGACGTGCGAGAGATCTGCAGAGTGGATGGCAACATCAGCAGCCTGAGGTATCAAGACATTTGTGCTGCCCATTACACTACAAACCACAGGAGAGGGCAAATTCTTCAGCAGGATAGCGCTCCTTCTCATACTTAAGCCTCCACATCAAAGCTCCTGAAAGCAAAGAAGGTCAAGGTGCTCCACGATTGGCCAGCCCAGTCACCAGACATGAACATTATTGAGCATGTATGGGATAAGATGGAGGCGACATTAAAGCTGAATCTAAAAAATCTTGATGAACTCTGGGAGTCCTGCAAGAACGCTTTCTTTGCCATTCCAGATGACTTTATTAATAAGTGATTTGAGTCATTGCAGAGATGTATTGATGCAGTCCTCCAAGCTCATGTGAGTCAGACACAATATTCATTCTGTTTCCACTGCAGCATGACTTTAATTCTATACTGGACATTATTTCTGTTAAGTGACAAGAGTTTTGTCTAAGCAAAGTCAGACCTTACTGTCCTAATTAAATCATGATAAGGCATGATCATATTTTATTTTGGTAAAATAAGCGTAATTTAGAGGCATTTGCCTTTCATATAAGCCACTTCTGATAGTCAAGTTATTATTTGTTGTTCCTAAAACTTGGGTAGGCGACAAGACTTTTGTCAGGTAGTGTATAGATTAGATTGCTGTATTTCAAATCCTAACCATTGAACAAATCATTTCAAAGAATGACCCAGATGATGTTAAACACTATTTTATCTCCAACCTCATCTTATCTAAGCGTTGGACTTTGATTATAGGCACACATTCAGCCTAAGGAAATAAAACACCCTTAAGAGTAAACCGCAGTCATGTGTTTGGAATATATATCAATAAACCGTCACTTTGCTCTTTGTTTTATGCTGCATCTTGGGAATTATGATGGTGTTTATTCATTATAACAGTGTTTAGTGTAAAAGTAGATGGCTCAAAAAACACTAATGTAAAACTAGGTTTTTTTATTAAGTTAAAAAGTAGCAAATTCATGCGCAGACGGTACAAAAGACAAACATTGCACACAATAAACTAAGAACGTAACTCTTTTGTACATTATTCATTTCTGAAGCAATGCCAACGGGCTGTCGTACCCGCTGTCCTGCTGATGCACTTTCAACTCGGAAAACAAGCTCTTTGGACACATTTTCCGGACACCGTGTCCTTCTGATCCCGGGATCTGCTCTCTGTGTTTATTTGTTCTTCTGTCCACAAACACATTGGGTTTAGAGTAAGACTGCGGTTGAATCATCTCCTTGTATATCGTAACATCAGAGTTATCGCCGATGGAGCTTCCAAAGTCCAAACCGCCCACTGAATTCACTGAGAATGGCATCCCAGACCTGGGATAAGAGGACGTCAGGTGAACACTGGAGCCATTACTGGTTAAACTCCAGTCGCTCTGTCCATCATCCCGAACGGGAGCTTCTTCAATTAGAAAAGGTTGATTGGCTAATAGTTCTGCTCTTCCACACTCAACGCCACCATCCATGTACATCTCCCTGCTCTGTTTTCTCAGAGTGACATTAGGAGTCTTGATATCGCCGTCAAAAACACGGTCATGTGCAAAGTGTGTGTGTTTCTGAGTTACCTGACCAGCAGTGAAAGGATCTTTAGATGCTACCGGAGGCTTCAGGGAATCTGGTTCGAAGGCGTTTGGTTTGATGGCTCTTTGTTTTGACATCAAGGATGTGTAGGTTTGATTGAAGGCCTGATGGATCTGCTTGCCCTTACCATTTTTGAGTGCTTCAGCTCCGTGTGAGACTGAACTCAGCACTTTAGCAGGAGAATCACAGGTTTCAGGGTCTGTTTTGTCTGATCCACCTAGGAAAATCACATTAAGCCAGTATAAATAAATGGAAAAGTGTCAAATTAAAAGCGCCTCTATTAAACTAGGATGAGACAAGATATAGAAACAAAGGAATTCCACACAGTTTTCATTTCATCAATTATAATTTTTAGCAGTTTATTGATACCTGTTTTAAATGTACCTTTAATTCTCCATTCACTCTCATCTTCAGTGTTTTCCTATCAAAATCTGATCCCTTTCAACATGATTTACTGCATGGGTGTCAAACTTGAATCCTGGCGTTTTGTTCCAACCCTAATCAAACACAGCTGATCTAAATAATCAAGGTGTTTAAGACTACTACAGACTATAAAGCAGGTGTGAGTTGGAGGTGGTTGGAGCTAAACTATGCAGAGTTGCGGCCCTTCAGGAATTGGGTATGAGATCATTGATTTACTGTACTGAAACTGCACTGGTAATGGTAGAAGGTGAACTACTACTTTCTGGTTACTCTGGTTCTCTGTCTGTACTTCTGTTACCTGATCTCAGCTCTGGCTTTTATGCAGTCTCACACAAATTACTTCTTTCTCATCTGTCAGATCGGGGTATTTCTGGTTCTGCTCTTTCCTGGTTCTCATCCCTTCCTCCTGACAGACAAGTTTACATTTCAGTAAGGATGTTCAATCACTCACTGTCCCCCTGAAGCAAGGGTTTCCCAGGGATCCATCTTTTGTCCATTATTATTTATGAATTACATATTGATTTGTGGTCAAACCTTTTTTATTATTATTATCATCATCATCCATTTAACTGCCCCACCAAGAAAAAAGTTTGCATTTCTTAACTCCTAATGTTACTAGTTAACATACTCAATGCATTTATTTTCAACACATTTCTAAAATATCAGCTTCTACCAAATGGTTGGTATGTCGGTTTATTGTAAAAGTACCGGAATTAATACATATACTATAAAAAAAAATCAGAAAATATGAAGTGTAAGACCAATTTATTTTAACATTTTAAATACTAAATCATCTTTATTTTTGAAGTATGCCATAAAATATTTCAGATTCTCATTTAACGTGTTTTTTTACAATAAAACCAAAATCAGTAGTGCGATAGGATTATGTTTGTTCGATTTTTTTTTCAAACCAACAAAGCTGTGCGTGTAAACTATTATTTAAAACAGTCAAAATATGGTCAACCATTTGGTAGAGCAGGCAGTTATTAAACTATTAGAATTGCCATATTTTATCCATAACCTACAGAAGATAAAAAATAATATTTAATAGTTACATAAAAACAACATGCAAATAAAAAGCCATCAGCCTTTCAATTCTTTTTCTACTTGATTGCGACCCCTGGGGTTTTTACCCTAGATTAACATCACCGATAGTGTTAGTTGCAACAGATTGATTTTATGGCACAATGTTAAACTTTTGACACCTTTGCAGCACTCACGTACATCAAAAATAAAGGCCAGGACTGAACAGGGAGGATGATCTCCAAGTCTTCAAAATTAAACCAAGAACAGTCTTGTGCTGTAAACACTGCCCACTATTCTCATTAAGTGAGGTTAACATTAAACAAATGAATAACGATTATAACAAATGATACGGTTGTTAGACTGATGCACTTTTTTGTGCTGTGTTTATGTAGTTCCTACTGGTGTGTGTGCACCGTTGTGGGCAAAATTTCTGTTTAATAATTGATTTGCTCTCCTGGTAACTTGTCTAGAAAATGCTTGATAATTTAAGAATTTTTAAATATTTGGACTAGAAACAACAAAAAAATTTAAGTAAGAAAAGCATTTTCTGTAGTGCGGAAGCTTTAAAACAGTATATTAGGGCCACTTTAACAAAGATATTTTTGTTTACCATGAGTGTTCTGCATTCTCGAATGCTTGCGTTTGGCCACCGGGGTCTCCAGGACTTTAGCCATGGCGGCCAGTTTACTAGCAGCGTTAATGATTTTCTTCTCTGCTCTGGAGAAAGAAAACGTAGAATGAAAACGGAGTCAGAGAAGCAGAGCGGAGATGATCTGAGCTTCTCCATACCCTGCGCTCTGTCCTCCGTCCTCCAGCAGCTCCTGCAGGCAGGTGAGGTAATACCTGCGCATACGCCGGGCCGTGTCCTGCCTCTCCTTTAGGACCTCAGTCTTGATCAGCTCCGCCGCACGGTCCTTACTCTCCTGCAGGTAACGCAGCATGTCTCCTACAAACACACAACGTCGGAGCAACTGATGGCTTCAGCTTTATTGTGCAGAAAAAATAGAAGTAGAAGTGATTGATTGATTGATTGATTGATTGATTGAGAAGAAAAATAAAGTAGTGACTGCAGGTTGAAGGAAAGTAGTGGAGTAAAAGTACAGATGCTGCACTAAAAATGTACTCAAGGAAAAGTCCACATTTTTAAAACTACTTAGTAAATTACAATTCCTAAGAAAAACTACTCCATTACAGTCGTTTGAGGATTTGTAATTTGTTACTTTACACCACTGCTTGTCTATGGGGATTAGAAAAATCAGTCTTGTGATTCCTGTCCAATCAAACCGCACATAGAAGGTAAATCGCATCATAATGAACTACCTCAAGACATGGCGATTTATAAGCAAACTGTTTGGACACATTAAAAGTGTCCAAGAAGATGTCCAAAATCTTTACACGCATTGACCCAGAAACTGTTTAGATGTTGACAGAAATGGCCTTAAACACAGCCGCCATGGGGACGTTGCATTTTGTTTGTAAATGAAAATAATTTTGACGTCAGAACTCAACATCAGGCCTAAGTCAATGTCCAATATCCAATATCCAACCTAAAATCAACCAAATATCAACATCTAATAATGGTACAGCTTGACGTTACCACTATTACGTCTATCAGAATTTGGATTTTGGTTGCCACACATGACGAATAAATGTCAGTATTTGACGTCAATATGATTTAAGATGTTGGCTAGACATTGAACTTTGGTCACCTGACACCACGACCTAAATCTAACCTAATATTAACATCTTATGATGTTGTGTGTCTGCTGGGCAATAACTAAATGCAATTCTTGGATGTGTGTAAATGTAACATTCTGTAGTGCATGTAAATGCATCAGCTTTGTACAACGTAATACTCACTACTCTTGAGTACTCTTGAAAGGGCTACTTTTTACTCATACTTTGAGTAATATTTACAACAGATACTTTTACTCTACTTGTGCTACATTTTTAAGCAAGTAATGCTACTTTTACTTAAGTATGATTTTTCATTACTCTTTCTCTTTCATTACTCTGAAAGAATATCTGAAATAAAATGTTTTTTAAACATTTAAAGACATCTTTTTGGACCAGCTTTTATTTAACAGCATAGTGAGCTGATTATACATTTTGCTGGTATTTGTACTTGAATTTTAACGTGTTTTGATCCATGTTTTCATTTATTGATAAGCCCTCTGTGACTTCTTGTCGTAAAAGGTGCTATATAAATACATTTCACTTATTTTGTACTACTTACAGGGTTCATACACATTTTTACTACTAAAATTCCATGACTTTTCCATGATTCTTCCAAGACTTTCAAGTAATTTTTCATGACCTAATGTTTCATGCCAATGTCTACATATGCGTGGTAAAAGAAAAACAATGCATGTTCAAATTTATTACAGCATATCGTAAAACATGCAACAATCTATTTTTTGTTTCAATTTATATTAAAATCTATGTAAAATTCATTTAGATAATGCTTACACCGTACTAATAATGTGAGAGTATGTGATTGGCCAAGGACAGAAAAGAAAAAAAAAACCTATATTTAAGTGTACAGATATCCGTTTTCCATGACTTTTCCAAAACTTTGTAGGTTTTTCTGTTTTTCCAAACCTTTTCCAGGCCTGGAAAATGCCATGTCAAAATTCCAAGACTTTTCCAGGTTTTCCATGACCATATGAACCCTGTACTTACTTAAAATGTGTTGAGTTATGTAAAACATCTTTATAGAGGTCTGGCTCTCACCTTTGATTTTCTCCACTGCCTTCATGTACTGCTCCTTCATTTCCTCAAGACCTGCTTGAAGATTCTGCTTTCCGACTGAACCACTGAAACATTGATGAACATTATTAATGGCACTCTTAAGATCCATTCCACTCTTAGTCAATGACTTGCTCTTATGAAAGAAATCTAACAAACTTGAAGTGTTTACAAACCTTGAAAGTGTTTCTGCATTTGAGGTTTGTTTCAGTTCCTCAAGAGCCTTTAGATGACGCTGCTGCTCCTTCTGCAGCGCTGCCTCGTGCTCATCTGATTCCACAAGAAAAACAATCATTAGAAAAATAAAACAGTGTTGCTTCCAATGACTTTTATGTGCATTAAAACATGAAAAATGAATAAACAAATGAGTCAAGACAAGTAAAATAGATAAAGAAATTAATATATATTATATACAGAATAAAAACAGAATATTAGAAAAGTTATTCAAATAATTGCAAAAAGTTACTCTGCTTTAAAAATAATGAAACTTATTAATTGCAAATCTAAAATCTCAGTTTAGTGTGAGAACAATGATATATCAAATGCCAGACACTGATCTTACAATTGTTTAATTTATTCTTAAAATAACCTTTTATCACATTTTCATTATAAATAAAAATTTGTAATTAACAGAGGTAAGTAGTTCTTAGTGGTTTCAACCAATAGCGATCTTCCTATTTTTTATAGATAGTAGATTTAAAAAGGTAAAATGTGAAAACAAAAAGATGATAAAAAAAAGAGAAATCATAAAATGTGCCAAATTAACTTTCAAAGTTTGCAAAAAAAAAAATATATATATATTTCAAATGTGTATTAGGTACGTATCTATCACGTTGTTAGAGTGGCTCACAGTACACTACCTGACAAACGTCTTGTTGCCTATCCAAGTTTTAGGAACAGCAAATAATAACTTGACTTCTAGTTGATCATTTGGCATCAGAAGTGGCTTATATGAAAGGCAAAGACCTCTAGATTATGTTTATTTTACCAAAATAAAATATGACCATGCCTTAGTTTTTATTTATTTAATTAGGACATTATGGTCTGACTTTGCTTAGACAAAAGTCTTGTCACTTAATAGAAATAATGTACAGTATAGAATATAAAGTCATGCTGCAGTGGAAACAGAATGAATATTGTGTCTGACTCCCATGAGCTTGGAGGACTGCATCCATACATCTCTGCAATGACTCAAATCACTCATTAATAAAGTCATCTGGAATGGCAAACAAAGCATTATTGCAGGACTCCCAGAGTTCATCAAGATTCTTTGGATTCATCTTCAATGCCTCCTCCATTTTACCCCAGACATGCTCAATAATGATCATTTCTGGTGACTGGGCTGGTCAATCCTGAAGCACCTTGACTTTCTTTGCTTTCAGGAGCGCTATCCTGCTGAAGAATTTGCCCTCTCCTGTGGTTTGTAATGTGATGGGCAGCACAAACGTCTTGATTACCTCAGACTGTTGATGTTGCCATCCACTCTGCAGATCTCTCGCACGCCCCCATACTGAATGTAACTCCAAACCATGATTTTTCCTTCACCAAACTTGACTGATTTCTATGAGAATCTTGGATCCATGCAGGTTCCAATAGGTTTTCTGCAGTATTTGTGATGATTGGGGTGCTGTTCAACAGATGATTCATCAGAAAAATCTACCTTCTGCCACTCTCGAAACGATCAACCAGAAGTCAAGTTATTATTTGTTGCTCTTACAACTGGGATCTTATTGCTGTCGTGATGACAAGCAGCTGTTTTTTTTTTATTATTTTTTTTTTATTCAAAAAGCACATTAAAGCTAAAATACAACCTGAAAGATGCCAATTCAACACTTACAATCAAAGACTGGTGATTATCAGCACTTTTAATAGTTAAATTTACAGACTAGTTTAATATATTTTAACCATATTTTTAACTTCAAAATTTGTTGATAACAGATTGACAGTACTTTTTGTTGCAGTATTATGTTAAAATAGTATATAGTATTTTTTTTTCCAGTGTTGTCTGTTAAAGAAAGACTAATAAAGTTATGTAAAAAGCCACTGTCCAAAATGATTGAAATCTGACACATAAATTCATAATTTTTTAGTCATTAAATATCATGGAGGCCATACAAACTAGATAAAGTAGTTTTTGTTGTGGGGTATACTCATTTTGTATCACTCTAATTTGAGCAATGCTAAAAAAGAAAATCGTAATCGAAGTTATTTTGTTAACCTTACTTTCATGTTATAAGTGAAAAAGATATTTTAGATACCAGATATAGTAAACTTAGTCTTGTCAACATTTTGGAAATTGTCTGTTTTCATTGAGACATTTAGGCTGAAAGCATATATATGTAATATTTGAAGTCATATTTAACATGATATTGTAATTCATTCTGTCTAACGTTAGAATTTTCATTTCAAAACGGCCGCCCCGTAACACTGGCGGCATCTAGTGGCTGTTTCCCAAACAGCAACAGAGTGTCGCCTCTTGGTGATTCTATGCTCTTTGTCGACGACAAGACTTTAGTCAGGCAGTGTAGTACTGGTAACCTAGCAACCAACAGTAAATAAAACAAACATAATGAGGTCAAATGGGTGTAATGTTCGCTGTTTTTTTTATTTGGCAAATGCATGTTCATCTCCCACTATTCGCATTAACCCTTTTTCGCACGCACTCTTGACCACAAGGAACGAAACTGCATTTTATTCAGAAATAAATAAGAAAAATAAGTCTTGTTAAATAATCACTCGATTCCATCTGTATTCTAAGTAATTAGCTATGGACGAAATCATCTGTAAAATGACTAGAGGAAAATAAGCAGCACCTTTAATCCTCTGCAGGATGTTTTTGTGTTCCCGTACGCTCCTCTGCAGCTGACGACAGGCCTTTTCCAGATGCCGCTGGAGTTCTTGATTCTTCTTCTGGAGTTTGGAAAGAGCCTCAGCACATGCAGGAGATCCACATTCACTCTGCTTCCTCAGGCCTGCTGAGGGTACAGTGCCGTGAGGATGGGAAGAGTCTGTGGTTGTGTGTGATGAGTGTGTGTGAGGTGAGTTTTACCGATCTCGGCCTCGTGACGCTCCTGGGTGTCCTTCAGCGCACGTCTCAACTTGTCTTCACTGCTCTGAGGTGGGAGAGAGAGAAAAAAAAACTTTAGCGTGTTTCTCTGGAGACTGGAGCGCTTAATAAAGTGGCTTTCTATGCTGTATGGTTTGTTAGTCAAGGATAATATTTGGGACACGCAATTATTTGAATATCTAGAATCTGAGGGTTCAAAAACAAATACTTTAAATTTAAATCAACATATTCAAAACAACCCAAATTTGAGTTAAGACATGCATATAATCACTAATCATAAATTACAAATGATCGATTTATTGTAAGAAATTTACTAAATGTCTTCACTGAACAAGATTTCTACTTAATATTAGACAGGCACTTGCTTCACTTACAAATGAATCAGCTGTTTTGATTGAATCGCTTGAATGAATGAATGTTTAATTGAATTAAGGGAGAGTTCACCTTAAATTTAAAATTCTGTCATCATTTACTCACTCTTCACTCATATTAAAACGTGTTTGACTTTCTTCTGTTAAACATAAAAGAAGACTGATTAGCGTCACCTCTACGGCACATGTCTCGAGTTCCACAGAGGAGCGGAAGAATTAACGAAGTGACCACAGAGGAAGTTGAGAGAGGACCAGGACTGGAGCTTGTGTTTGGTTTTGCTTTCAGTTTGGCAGAAATCATCTGTGAGGGGCTGCCACCATATCTTTTATGTTTATTTTTAGTATTAAAACCGTTCAAAGTTAGTTAGCTCTCCACCTTCTCAGGGGATGGCTTAAGATGGTTGGATATACTTCATTACAATGATATTTAGAAGGCTGATAACCTGTAATCATTGACTTCCATAGTTTTAGATTTTCCTACTATGGATGTCAGTGGTTAAAGGTCTTCTCTAAATATCTTCTTTTGAGTGAAGAAAGAAACTCATAGAGGTTTGGAACCACTAGAGGGAGAGTAAACATTGAGAACTATCCTCTAAAAATGGCACTGGCTGTCACATACTGGTAGTTTTAGTGTCAATTTATCCCTGAACCGGTCAACTTTTAGCACCGTAGCGTGTAATAGTCAGTTTTGCTCACCTTCTCCCACTTCTGCTTGGCCTGGCTAAGTGATTGTCTGCAGATCTCCCAGACTCTGGATCTGATGGTTCCTGCTTCATCATGGTTCCTCTCTCTCCTCTCCTCTCCTTCTTGCAGCGCCTCCTTCAGGTCCTGTAGCAGCTCCTCCAGCAGCTTCTGCCTCTCCTCCTGCAGTCTGAAAAACAACAGGCCTTTAAAACACAACATATTTAGAAAGAGTCTAACATCCACTTTATACCTGATGTTAAGAGGAGTTTGGACTGATTGGATCTCAAGTACTTGAGAGAGGCACATTCCTATCCCAGAAACATCATGAAGCTATGATAAATGAACATCAATGAAAGACCTACAGTAGCCGTGGAAGAATCAAAACGTCTAGATGGACATGGTGAGTGATTTAGTTTAGAGAACAGTGCCAAAAAATGTAAAGGTTAGTCACTGTAAAACCCTGTGAGAACACAAAGTACAGGGTATGGTACAAAAACAAACTGTTCAAAATTAGCCCACGAGACCTAAAAAAAGCTAAAACCTTTGACTAAAGCTTTACACTGGCAGCATACACGAATATAAAAATCCCCCATAATCAAAAAACTGCAATAATGTGGCATTAGGGAAAGCAGAAAGTAAAAATAAATAAATAAAATAACATCCTTATTAAGATAGGGTGGTCTGTATCCCAGAACACAGAGCAAAGAGACCGGAAAAAAGGAAACCCTTTAAAGGCTGCAAAGGTTTAAAAAGTTTGCAACAGGTATAAAACTGCACTTAATAGGGTTGTCCATTGTGAAACCTCCACCCTGACCTGCAGATCTAAAAACAGCCAATCTGAGGAAGAGATTTTCCTCAGAAATATTATTTACAGTACATACAATAGTAATTAGTAATTGTATGTAAATAAACATACCCAAAAATATGTAATTTAATATATGTTAAAACTTAACAGCAATATGTTGGGGTACATTTATAATAATTATCATATACACTCACTGGCCACTTTATTAGGTACACGTCCAACTGCTCGTTAATGCAAATTTCTAATCAGCCAATCACATGTCAGCAACTCAATGCATATAGGCATGTAGACATGGTCAAGACGATCTGCTGCAGAAAGGTGAAGGGAAGAAAGGTGATTTAAGTGACATCTCTAGGGTTTACTAAGAATGGTCCGAAAAAAAGAAAATATCCAGTGAGGGGCCGTTCTGTGAGCGCAAATGCCTTGTTGATGCCAGAGGTCAGAGGAGAATGTCCAGACTGGTTCCAGCTGATAGAAAGGCAACAGTAACTCAAATAATCACTCGTTACAACCGAGGTATGGAGAAGAGCATCTCTGAATGACCAACACATCCAACCTTGAGGCGGATGGGCTACAGCAGCGGAAGACCACACCGGGTGCCACTCCTGTCAGCTAAGAACAGGAAACTGAGGCTACAATTCACACAGGCTCACCAAAACTGGACAATAGAAGATTGGAAAAACGTTGCCTGGTCTGATGATTCTCGATTTCTGCTGCGACATTCGGATGGTAGGGTCAGAATTTGGCGTCAACAACATGAAAGCATGGATCCATCCTGCCTTGTATCAACGGTTCAGGCTGGTGGTGGTGGTGTAATGGTGTGGGGGAGATTTTTTTGGCACACTCAGGGCCCATTAGTACAAATTAAGCATCGTTTTAACACCACAGCCTACCTGAGTATTGTTACTGACCATGTCCATCCCTTTATGACCACAGTGTACTCATCTTCTGATGGCGATCTCCAGCAGGATAACGCACCATGTCATAAAGCGCGAATCATCTCAGACTGGTTTCTTGAACATGACAATGAGTTCAGTGTTCTCAGATGGCCTCCACTGTCACCAGAGCTCAATCCAATTGAGCACCTTTGAAATGTGGTGGAACGAGAGATTTGCGTCACAGATGTGCAGCCGACAAATCTGCAGCAACTGCGTGATGCTATCATGTCAATATGGAGCAAAATCTCTGAGGAATATTTCCAGTACCTTGTTGAATCTATGCCACGAAGGATTAAGGCAGTTCTGAAGGCAAAAGGGGGTCCAACCCGTTACTGGTAAGGTGTACCTAATAAAGTGGCAAGTGAGTGTATATTTACTATATCAGGGTCATTATTCTTATGAGAGACCTAAAGTTTTCTAATAAAAAAATAATAAAAATTTAAACGTAATATTTAATAACGTTTAATATAAAATGATTCATATAAATTTGCATAAAGTAACATCATACAAACCAAACTTAGATGCAAATTTAAACTTGAAATATTAAAATAATTACCTGTTAGTAGAAATATGAAAAAAAGGAAAAAATATTAATTAGTATGAAAAAGATTAGAAAAAATATTTTAAAAGCACAAAAAGCTTTTTAAAAAACAATAACAAACTAAAATTAACATTCCGGAAAATATCAATTCAAATGTACAAGTGTTAAAGCTTCTGTGGCCATTTCAATTAGGATGATTGTAACCTGCTCTCCTGTTGGCCGCTCCACTCCTGCTCCGTCTCTCTGATGACTCTCTGCAGCTCCGTCTCTCTCTGCTTGCCGGTTTGCTCCAGGTTTTGCTCCAGGACAGCTTGTAGTTTGTGTTTGTGCTCTCTCTGGAGTTCCGCCCTGAGGCGGGACATGTCCTCCTGCTTGTCCCTGATCCAGGCGTCTCGGGCTGCAGCCAGCTCTGCTTTGACGAGGGCGTCCCGCTCCTGACTCGAGCGCTCCAGTCCAGCACTGAGGGTCAGAACTTCTTCATGGAGCTCCTCTAATCTCCTGTTTCCATCCTCCAGCTCACTGCATTTAGAGCGGAGTGTGTCCTGCCACCGCTCCTCCGCTGACTTCACAGCTAAAGACACCTATGGTTAAGAGGAGAGCAACATTAGAGTGCTTTCACACCTATAGATTGAATGCTTTGTTCCAAAAAAGAGATTAAAAATGGTTTCAATGTTGTTTTTTTGTTCTTGGTGAGGTTCGCTTTCACACGGAAAAGTTTATTAACAGACCAAAATAGTTCAAACAAGTCACGTGGTGAAAACTCTCCTCCCATTGGTCAGAGATTGGTTTATTTTCCAGGATTCCACTCAGCTTATTTTAATTTGTGACGATGAAAACTGAGATATAGGTGTGAAAAGGTGCACTTTAATTCTGAATGGTAACACCCACAGACATAGTCATCCAATATAAATCAGAGGTAAGAATTTCTCATACATAGCCTCTTTTCGGTTGTTAAGGGTTGTACAGGCAGTGCAGAATTATTAGGCAAATGAGTATTTTGACCACATCATCCTCTTTATGCATGTTGTCTTACTCCAAGCTGTATAGGCTCGAAAGCCTACTACCAATTAAGCATATTAGGTGATGTGCATCTCTGTAATGAGAAGGGGTGTGGTCTAATGACATCAACACCCTATATCAGGTGTGCATAATTATTAGGCAACTTCCTTTCCTTTGGCAAAATGGGTCAAAAGAAGGACTTGACAGGCTCCGAAAAGTCAAAAATAGTGAGATATCTTGCAGAGGGATGCAGCGCTCTTAAAATTGCCAAGCTTCTGAAGCGTGATCATCGAACAATCAAGTGTTTCATTCAAAATAGTCAACAGGGTCGCAAGAAAAGTCTGGAAAAACCAAGGCGCAAAATAAACTGCCCATGAACTGAGAAAAGTCAAGCGTGCAGCTGCCAAGATGCCACTTGCCACCAGTTTTGCCATATTTCAGAGCTGCAACATCACTGGAGTGCCCAAAAGCACAAGGTGTGCAATACTCAGAGACATGGCCAAGGTAAGAAAGGCTGAAAAAAACCCACCACTGAACAAGACACACAAGCTGAAACGTCAAGACTGGGCCAAGAAATATCTCAAGACTGATTTTTCTAAGGTTTTATGGACTGATGAAATGAGAGTGAGTCTTGATGGGCCCGTGGCTGGATCGGTAAAGGGCAGAGAGCTCCAGTCCGACTCAGACACCAGCAAGGTGGAGGTGGAGTACTGGTTTGGGCTGGTATCATCAAAGATGAGCTTTTGGGGCCTTTTCGGGTTGAGAATGGAGTCAAGCTCAACTCCCAGTCCTACTGCCAGTTTCTGGAAGACACCTTTAAGCAATGGTACAGGAAGAAGTCTGCATCCTTCAAGAAAAACATGATTTTCATGCAGGACAATGCTCCATCACACGCGTCCAAGTACTCCACAGCTTGGCTGGCAAGAAAGGGTCTAAAAGAAGAAAAACAATTGACATGGCCTCCTTGTTCACCTGATTTGAACCCCATAGAGAACCTGTGATCCATCATCAAATGTGAGATTTACAAGGAGGGAAAACAGTATGCCTCTCTGAACATTGTCTGGGAGGCTGTGGTTGCTGCTGCACGCAATGTTGATGGATTCTGTCAGTGTTTTGATCCGTTCACCATGGATGGCAGGCTTTTGAGTGTCCTTGCAAAGAAAGGTGGCTATATTGGTCACTGATTTGTTTTTGTTTTGTTTTTGAATGTCAGAAATGTATATTTGTGAATGTTGAGATGTTATATTGGTTTCACTGGTGAAAATAAATAATTGAAATGGGTATATATTTGTTTTTTGTTAAGTTGCCTAATAATTCTGCACAGTAATAGTCACCTGCACACACAGATATCCTCCTAAAATAGCTCAAACTAAAAACAAACTAAAAACTACTTCCAAAAATATTCAGCTTTGATATTAACGAGTTTTTTTGGGTTCATTGAGAACATGGTTGTTGTTCAATAATAAAATTAATCCTCAAAAATACAACTTGCCTAATAATTCTGCACTCCCTGTAATGTTGCGTTGGAAAATGGGGCGAGAGAGCGAATTTGGTTGGCATGTTGTTTTGCGTTTGGTGTACTATAAAAGCTATTCTGTTGCTAAGTGTTATTTTTGATTGCATTTCCTGTGTTGGTGTGTAAATTTTGACTATTTGTTGTGCATCCATCCGTGTTCATCAGTATTCTGAATCCAGACCCAGCCCTATTTCCAATGATTGAAACAAGAATCACCTGTTCCTGGACGTGCTGCTGTTGAAGTCTCTCCCATTCATCCTTCTCTGTCTGCAGGCTGCTTTTGTATTCTGGTAGAGAAGTCAAGTCCTGGAGCCATCGAGAACGAGCCCTTGATATCACACCTTCAACCTAGAAGAGGCAGATATTATTAATATTAATGATTACTGAAGGCACAGTGTGTAGTGTTCACCACTAGAGGGCGCACATTCACAACAAACAAAGCCGCATTTTGATGAGGGCGTGACTGAGTGTGGAATCATGGGAGTTGTAGTGTTCATTAGATCCTACAGGACTCATGTTGAAAAATGCAGAAATCATGTTGAAGAATGAGCTAAGTATTCAACTAGGGTAGTTTGAAGTAGAGTAAGACTGAAATCTGTAACACTAAAGCAATTGCTGATGAGAGATGAGCGTGACATGGCACAAAAGCAGCAGAGCTTTTATTATGCAACTGTCCAGACTTCTGGAGCTACAGTCCAGTTTTATATGCTATCCTGTTATAATGCTGCTCTGTGCAGTCTAATATTAAAAATTAGAAATATTAAATCATCTTCGATTTCTGGTTTGGTTTTATAGCAATCAGGGAAACATCAAAGGTGGTAATTACTAGTTAAAATTGCTTATGTCTCTAGATTTAATCTAGATTCTTTGAAACATTTGGAATAATGCAAACACATAAATTGGCAAAATATATAATCCTGTTCTAGTGGTGAAGGGCGTGGTGGTGCAATGAGTCACCTCACAGCAAGGTCACTGGTTCGAGCCTCGGCTGGGCCAGTTGGCATTTCTGTGTGGTGTTTGCATGTTCTTCCAGGTGCTCCGGTTTCCCCCACATTCCCCCACAAAGACATGTGGTATAGGTGAATTGAATAAGCTAAATTGTCCATAGTGTATGTGTGTGAATGAGAGTATATGGGTGTTTCCCAGTGATGGGTTGCAGCTGTAAGGGCAACCGACGTGTAAAACATATGCTGGATAAGTTTGCGGTATATTCCGCTGTGGCGACCCCTGATGAATAAAAGGACTAAGCCCAAAAGAAAATGAATGAATGTTCTAGTGGCTTTTCGGTATTTTAATAAAAAGAGAGAGAGAGAGAGAGAGAGAGAGAGAGAGAGAGAGAGAGAGAGAGAGAGAGAGAGAGAGAGAGAGAGAGAGAGAGTTGAATGTATTGCTGTATCAGCTTCTCTGGCTGTATTATAACAAAACCAGATCAAAATGACATTTTATAAATATCACTTTTCTATTAAAAAAAGAATTATAACAATAAAAAGACACCATCAGCAATAAATAATACATAAGATAAAAATCTAAAACAGTTTTTCAGGTTTACAATTGATTAAAAAATCCAGCATTTTTGAAGGATTCACATCTAAAAGTCTCTCCAGATAAAAATCATTGTCTGATGTTGCCAAAAGTATGTTTCAAAGTTTGGTTTCTGTTGCAATATTGACGTGTCGGGAGAACTTCTCCACTTAGTAAATGTCCATGAGTCTCATTTGTCCAATATGATGAAAAGCCATATGACCTACATTTAATAAACTTTTGGATTAAAGCCAACATTGTAAATAATGTTGAATTTCTAGCAGACTGATCATTACTCTTCACAAGACCTCAGTGTATCATCAGGAGCCACAGGGATTGGTTTGGACTTGTTTGTATGCGTTTATACTTAATCTCATTTTATTATGGATCACCAAGCACAACAAATTCATCCGAAATTCTTTTTAATGTTTTCTCTAACTGAAGAGAGAAATCATCAGTAGCCTGAGTAAATTAATTGTAATTTTTCATTTTTGCATGAACTATCCCTTTAAAGTCCACATAAACCGGAAGCTGCAACTGTTTTTTTTACGTTTTGTGACACAGTTCCTAGAGAAACGAAATATAAAATAAAAAAACAGTGGGTGTGGCTTGTTTTTTCTACTGCGAGCTGATTGGATGTAATAAAGTAAGCATTTAATTCGGTAAGATCAGGAAAAGGGTTTGTGGAGTTATTACAATCTAACAGACTCCTCCTCCTCATCATTTCTGTTTGCAGTCAAAACTGACAGTTGGAGGGGTGTGGTTATGTTAGCCACACCCTTTACCATGAACAGACATAATCTGACAATTTAACTAAAAACAAACAGGAAGTGCATTTTCAGATTTCAATTAAAGATTACAAGGGCAAACTATAATTTTTTCTTAATGACATTCCCAGATGAATTGTTCACCACAAAACTAGCAATGTGAGCTATCAATAAGGTTAGTTTTGATTGCATGTGTACTTTAAGAGGTGTAATTGAGTCACCTGAGATGCGATGTCCTCAGTGTGTTTCTGCAGCATCTCTCTCTCCGCATGCCGAATGGCCTCCTCCACGGCTCTGCTTTGTGCTGCCTCAGCCTCTCGCTGCAGCGTGTCTCTCTGAGCACCAAGTCGGACCTCCAGCTCCTCCTCTGAAATCAGCCGACCCGCCGTCTCAGAGGAACTAGTCTGACACACTCCCTCACGGGTGTCCAACTGCCTGGCCTTCCTCACCTCCTCCTCAGACTCCTGGAGCCGCTGAGCCCAGGAATACACAGAAAAAGGACAAATACGACATGTAGAATAAATAGCTGAAAATCATAGTTTTATAAAACACACAACAAATTAAAGCATTTCCTTGTTTTCTATTTAAAACCAAACCTGAAGTTGAGGGTGTTGATTACAATTGTAAAATTGCTTATTTCTCTAGATTTGAACATTCGAATTTTAATAATGCAAATACAACAAAATATAGAATACTGTTCTAGTGGTTTATTACTCATATTTATTTATAAATATTATCTTATACAATATATTATGTTAATATTATAGGTGGGCATAGATACATTTTTTAATCTAGATTAATCTCACTGTAATGTTGGAATAAATCTAGATTAAAATGGCTCATTTCAATTCTGCCGAAGGCATTCAGAATATGTGTGCTACCCAAATAATGACTAAAAGTAAGTCTTTGAGAACTGGTTTCTCAAGCCGGGTGGCGCATTAGACCAGGGGCTCATCTCCTGTTTCCAAAATGCATCACAAACTGCTTGAGAAACTGTTCTACTCTGATAATTGGTGATGAAAATAAATTATGTTCAATAAGATGTACTTGTGTTTACTAACCGTTTATTCAATTAAACATGAATGTTGAACTGTAGGCGTACATAAACTCTAAACAGAGATTTTTGATTACCTTAATCCGACTAAAGTCATAACTGAACTAAACAGAAATGGAATTAAGACGTGGAGTATGCAGATATTAGTGACATTATTGAAGTAAACATCGCAATCAAACTATTACCGTCATGTAGGACTATTCGCCATATTTTCCGACAAGATCCACACACAAGGCTGTCAGTAAAGGACCGTACACACACACACACACACACACGTTCATGAGTTAAAGTGAAACTGCCGAACTGCAGTTAAAGTCACCTAAAATTACAAAAAACTATTACATGAAAGCACTTCACGTAAACACCTTAATTATATTATTGTCTATTAAGGCAAATAACTAGACTACAGATGTCCATGTAAACGTAGTCAGTATTGTCTTCGAAGTAAGTGAAAGATCCAGAAGGGCATCCTGCTGATTTGATTCAGAAGGGCACTTTTTTGTCAGACGGCTCACCGGTCAGGTATACATCCGTGCTTAAATATCAAGGTGAAAGTCATCATAGCTTGCGTAGAATAGACTCAGCTCCCAACCCAACTTTGAGAATAGATCAACGGCGATATTTTTTTTTATCGTGCGATAGAGTCTCGCATTAACGCAACACGTTAGCGACGATAACGGCCCATCACTACTTAATTTATAGCTAATATTTTAATAAAGCAAAATCCAAATCTTACATATAGTGCATTTAAAACTCACAAAAATTACAGCTTGATATTTTTGGGCATCTTTCTGATAATAAGAATTCAATAATTTTTTGCTTTTGAGTATGTTTTTGAAAATAAATAGTTGAAATCATAGACTGCTGTGAGGAATAATTAAGATTTTCTTAGTTGCTTACCAGAGTTAAATTTGTTTAATAAAGAAACATTTTATCAACCATAAATACAAATGTAAATAAGATGGTATTCGGTGACCTTTGACACTTGTAATGTATGTCTTTTTTGTTTCCATGTTCCTTTGAAAATGTTTTTTGTTGTTGCTGTTTTGTTTGTTTTGTTCTGAACTGTTTTGAAAAAGAAAAAATAATATATATATATTTTAAAAAATATATTTAATAAAGTGTAATAGTTTGAGTAAAAATTTGCATTTTATTTTAAATAATTGTCTGATAAAAATTCTTCAAAGTTTCAGTAAAACTACTGTTTTGTGGAGCATTTTGTTTTGCAGAAAATTGGGCAATTGGTCAGCATAAAAAACATTTTGTACTCTAACAAATATTGAACTGCAAGTTAAAACAATACTATATACAATACAATACTAAGTTAGTATTATGTTGTTGAATAATGAATAATACATATTTTAAACAATACATCAATAATAAATAAAGCATAAACAATAAATAAGCAAAATAATAATAAGAGTAAACAACAATAAACAATACATACTTTGTGTCATTTGGATCAATTATTATTTTATGAATAAGTAATTCATTAATTAAACATTAAACATTTTTTCTTTTGAAGTTGGAAATGTCACCAGGAGTTTAGAAATAAAACAAAAAATTATGTTTAACTCAAACAGTTAACTTTAAACTATTTTTCAACATTTCTAATCATAATAGTTTTAATAACTCATTTCTAATAACTGATTTATTTTTTCTTTGCTATGATGACAGTAAATAATATTGGACTACATATTTTTCAAGACACTTCTGTAAAGCTTGAAGTGAAATTTAAAGGCTTAACTAGGTTAATTAGGCAAGTTATTGAATAACGATGGTTTTGTTCTGTAGACAATCAAAAAATATAGGGGCCAATTACGGAAGTCCTAAGAGGCCATGCATTAAAATATTTTTTCTCTCTTGTTTTGTCGTGATCACGACTTAATTATCTCGTGACCTCGACATAACAAAAAAGTTGTTTTCTCGTGATCACGACTTATTTTTCTCGTGATCTCGACATAACAAAAACTTGTTATGTCATGATCACGACTTTTTTTTTTTTGCTTTAATTTATTTATTTATGTATTAATTATTATTATTAGTAGTAGTAGTAGTAGTATAGTATAAGTATTAATATCTGGCAAATGTCAGGACACCGGCCTTGCGAACAGGGAGAGATGCAGACGCGCATTCGTGCAACACATTAAAGGCGTTCAGAACAGCCATAATATGAGAGCAAACGCTCATGCTCCTGATTAATGTACATTCATGATTATGTTCATGTATATGATCACTATTTACAATAATTTGCATCAACTGTTACCATTTTAAAGCAACTCTATTGCGCATTTTTAAAGTTGTAAATAATTTGCAGAAAGGATCAAAGCAAGTGCAGGATCTTCATCATTCTTCATAATTTAATTCATGCATGCAGCAACTTATTTTGCGCCATATAGAGTTGCCTTAAAATGGTAACAGTTGAGGGAACATTATTGTAAATAATGGTATATAATCAAATACGTGAATATAATCATAAATGTACATTAATCAGGAGCACGAGTGTTTGCTCTCATATTATGGCTGTTCTGAACGCCTTTAATGTGTTGCACAAATGCGTGTCTGCAGTTGGGCTATTCTCTCCCTGTTCGCAGGGCCGGTGTAGACTCTCTGGCCAGACATTTGCCAGATATTAATAATAATAATAGTAATAATAATAATAATTAATACATAAATAAATAAAAGCAAAAAAAATAAGTCGTGATCACGACATAACTTTATCAAGTCGTGATCATGACATAACTTTTTGTTATGTCGAGAAAACGAGTTATGTCGAGATCACGAGATAATTAAGTAATTAAGAGAAAAAATATTTTAATGCATGGCCTCTTAGGACTTCCGTAGCTAATAATATTGACCTTAAAATAGTTTTTCATAAATTAAAAACTGCTTTCATTCTAGCTGAAATAAAACAAGTAAGACTTTCACCAGAAGAACACATATTTTAGGGAATACTGTGAATAATTTCTTGCCATGTTAAACTTTATTTGGGAAATATTTGAAAAAGAAAAAACAATTCACAGGAGGGATAATCATTTTGACTTCAACCGTATATCCAGATTTCCGTTATATGGCTCCTATAAGATTTAGTTTATTCCTGCAATATACAGCTGAATTTTCTGCACTCATTACTCCAGTCTTCAGTGTCACGTGACTTGTATCTGAGGGACACATTTAGTAAGAGCCTGCTGTCTTGGCTTGGAGTGTAAGCTAAGGATCATTGAAGATCATCACTAACCGTCTCCTGCTCGTCTTGCCAGCTCTTCCTGGCAGTTTCCAGCTGCTCTCTGACCCGCAGCTCGAGCTCAGCCTGTGTGCGTTTCTCCCACTGGGCTTTGAGCCGAGAAACGTCCTGCTGATGCTGGAGCTCCAGATCGGCCCTTAGTTTCTCCAGAGCTGCTTCAGTCTCCTCTCGACTCTTCAGCTAAAAACAACAACAGCAAACCGTTTCTCACAGCCAGACGTCTGACTCTCAGAATCAGAGTCTAAACCAGGGATGGGCAATTAAGTTTTCCAAGGGGCCACATTATACTCTGGGGCAGGTTTAGAGGGTCAGACCAAATACAGTTAATTTGTTTATAAAAAAAATAAAATAAAAAAAAAAAAACATTCAGTAAAAATATTCAATAAACATTCATAAAAATTTTAACGTTTAAAAAGAATCAATTTTATACAAAAAGTACTTTAAAGACCAGCATGACAATATCAACTTCATATAAATGCCAGAGGGTTGTTTGTTTGATTGCTTCACCTTAGTTAATGTTGATTTATTTATTTATTTATTCATTCATTTATGAGAGAATTCTAGCCTGTTTGGGGCTGAACAAGTACACTGAAGTCAAGTTGAATATGATGTGATGTAATGATCCTCACTGAGAGAGGATCTGTATCTGGATTTGCTAAATTGTTAATCTGAGGTAATTAGTCTACCTTTATTACAGTGTAATTCCATACAAAGTGTGAAGCTGCCTGGTTGGTTCCTGTCACATGACTCGTGGTTCACTCGCGCACCCTGAAATGTGTTGATTTTTTCAACTCGCAATGCCTGGAAACATGAGCGTGACATACCGCATGTGCATTCCTTCCTATCTGCGGACTGAATAGGCGCGTCTCCAGTTGAAACAACGAAACTGAGCGCGCAAAAGACGCTGTATGTTAAAGTCCCATTTTGCTGACTCGCAAAATCAGACCTGCGCATTGCAAGGCCCTGTTTGCGGTTGAATTTAAATTAAATAAATACTTCACAGAGGCCGATCAAAGAAGTCCAACTAAATGAATGGTTAAAACAGTTAAAGCTAAGGTATGTACAATAATAAAAATGTGTAATATTTATAGGAGTATTAATATATAAATTTACTATATTGTATAATTTTTCAATTGAAACAATTATTTAAATTAAAAATTCTATTAATGTAATCCTATTTTTTTATTATTTGGATATATAAATAATTAAATGATTAAATAAAAAAAGAATAGCAATTAATGAATTTAATAAAAAAGATAATTGTTAAATAAAGGGAATATGTATTTAGTTTAAAATGACATTTATACTAAAATAATGGCTTAATTTAAATAACAAATTACTAAAAATTATTTTGAATATATTAAACAAATATAAAGCAATTAACTAACTAAATGAATAGTTAAAACAGTTAAAGGAAAGGTGTGTAAAATAATACAAACGTATAATAAGGATATAAAGGATATAAGCATAAATTGAATAAAATCTTAATAATTGAATAAATATTAAATGAAAAATTCCATTAAATAATTGTAATCCTAAACAATCTTTTTGAATTAACGTGTAAACAATTAAATGATTAAATAAAAATAATAGAAATTAAATTGATAAAAAAAAGTAAAGTGTTAAATAAGGGGAAGTGTAATTTGTTTAAAATTACATGTATACTAAAATAATGACGTAATTTAAATAACTACTTACTAAAACATATTTGAATATATTAAACAAATAAAGCAATTAACTAACTAAACGAATAGTTAGAACAGTTCAAGGTAAGGTGTGTAAAATAATAAAAATGTAGTAATAATAATTATAAGGATATAAACAAACTGAATAAAATCTTAATAATTAAATAAATATTCCATTAAATCTTCCATTAAATAAATTTAATCCTAAACAATCTTTTTGAATTAATGTGTAAACAATTAAATTATAAAATATAAAAATAGCAGTAAAATTAATTTTAAAAAACAATTAGTTAATTAAGGGGGACGTGTAATTTGTTTAAATGACATTTATACTAAAATAATGACTTAATTTAAATAACGAATTATTAATTCATTCATTCATTCATTTTCTTTTCTGCTTAGTCCTTTTATTAATCTGGGGTCGCCACAGCAAAATGAACCGCCAACTTATCCAATACATGTTTTACGAAGCGGATGCCCTTTCAGCTGCAACCCATCACTGGGAAACATCCATACACACTCACTCACATACACTACGGTCAATTTTAGCTTACCCAATTCACCTAAACCACGTCTTTGGACTTGTGGGGGAAACCGGAGCACCCGGAAGAAACCCACACGAACACGGGGAGAACATGCAAACTCCACACAGAAATGCCAACTGACCCAGCCGAGCCTCGAACCAGCAACCTTTTTGCTGTGAGGCGAACGTGCTACCCACTGCGCCACCACGTCGCATAACGAATTATAAAGCAATTAACTAACTAAACGAACAATTCAAACAGTTAAAGGGAAGGTGAGTAAAATAATAAAAATGTATAATAATTATAAGGATATAAACATAAATTGAATAAAATCTTAATAATTAAATAAGTAATGTAATCCTAATTTTTTTTTATTAACATGTATGAACAATGATATGATTAAATAAATAATAATATAAATTAAATTAATAAAAATGATTAAATAAGAGAAGTGTAATTGGTTTAAAATTACAATTACTTAATTTTTTATTTAACTTAATTTTATTTATTTTTAATTATTAAAACAAAATTTGAATATATTAAACAAATAGATGTCAAATTAATAATAATAGTAAAAAATAACTTTAAAACATATTAATTAAAATAAATATCAATAATGAATAAAAAAATAAATTAATCATTATCATTATTATTAAATTATTAATTAATATTGAAAAAAGTCCAATACATTTCAATTTCAACTAAGTAATTAAATTAGACAAAAATATATACATAAATTTAAAAAAAAATCAATGAAACATTATAAACTATTATTACTTTAGTAAAAAAAAAATTATTTAAATTAAAATAAAAATACAAAACAAAAACAATTAAATTAAATTAAAGCAAACAATTATAAAAATAAATAAAAATACACAACAAACAAATAATATTCCTCATCTAGTACTGACCTCCTTTTCTTTCGATGTCCTCTCTTCTTCAAGTTTGTTGTGGAGATTTTCCTCCAACTTGTCCTTCTCTTTGCAAACCGCAAGGTAGCATTCCTGCACCGCTAACACTTCCTGACCGAGATTCGCCAGCTTTGACCTGTGGATGTTAATGAAAGTCATAATCCATCACAAACTAACAGATTTCTTTTTTTTGTGTAACAAGTAAACATGTGGTGCAATCAGGCCTGATTCTGTAATATAGAAATCTAAATATTTCTAAAAGACGCTCTAAAAAAATGTAATAATAAATACTCATAAATTCACTGCATTTTGAAGTGCCCATGACATGAATAATGTGCATGTTGATTAGGAGTGTATATTGAAGGTGCAGTACTGGAGCTGCTGGATTTGTTGTTGATGTTGGCTGCTGAGCTGCTGGATGTGAGCTGTGTGTTCCTGTGTGAGCTCCTCACGGACACCATTCACCACATCATCTCTGAACTGCTGCTGTGTCCTCTCATTCCTGCACACACACATGTACGCACAATTACAAACATACGAACATGCACACACACAAATACAGACAAACGCACACACAGGCACAAACACAAACGAAAAAACACACACACACACACAAAACAGACAAACAAACGAACGCAAGCACACACACACACACACACACAAACAAAAACACACACAAACAAACATGCAACAAAACACAAAAACAAGCACAAACACATGTACACAGACACACATAACACAACACACACAGACAAACACACACACACACGCACACAAAAACAAACACCAACACACAAGCACGCATATAAAAAACAAACACAAACAAATGCATGCACACACAAACACAAACACACAAACACATATGCACACATATGATGAGTAACCACAGAAGGAGCATCAGTATATTAGCCCTAGTCTATCAGCAATACGAGTGAGTCTGTGACCTCTCTGCCGCCTCCTGCTTCTCTTGGTCCAGCTCCTGGATCATCTCCCTCATCTTGGTGCAGAGTTCAGAGTTCACTGCCTTCAGTTTGTCTTCACTTTGCTTCAGATCCTGATTCCTCTTCTCCAGAGCCTGCAGTTCACAATACAGATGATGACGAGGATGGCTGGTCACCCAACAACGACTTTTGAAACAGATTGAGCGGATCAATTTACTATCATCTTGGATTATTCTTTTGGTATTTAGAATTAGTTTAATTTAATAAAATGAGTTAATCTACAAATGCATTGTTTGATTAGCTTCTGTGTGTTCTGTTACTTTATTTTGGTAAAAGTAAAAAATTATAAATAAATAAATAATAATAACAATAATAATAATAATAAAAATAAGTAATTTAACTTAAATAAATAAAATAATAATAAGTACTTTAACAGTCAAATAAATAAAATAATAATAATAATAATAATAATTAACTTAATTTTAAATAATTATTATAATAACAATAACAATAATAATAAAATGTGTAATTTAACAATTTCAAAATAAAATAATAAATAATTTAACCATGTCAAATAAATAAAATAATAATAAGTAATTTAACAGTCAAATAAATAAAATAATAATAATAAATAATTTAACAGTCAAATAAAAAAAATTATAATATTAATAAGTAATTTCACAGTCAAATAATTAAAATAACAATATTAATAAGTTAACAGTCAAATAAATAAAATAATAATAATAATAATAATTAACTTAATTTCAAATAAAAATAATAATAATAATAATAATAATAATAATAATAATGTGTAATTTTAAAATTTTAAAATAAAATAATATTAATAAATAATTTAACAATGTCAAATAAATATAATAATAATAATAAGTAATTTAACAATGTCAAATATAATAATAATAATAATAATAATAAGTAATTTAACAATGTCAAATAAATAAAATAATAACAATAATATGTAACAACTTAATTACAAATAAAAATAATAATAAAAATTTGTAATTTAACAATTGCAAAATAAAATATTAATTATAATAAATAATTTAGTTGATGACAAATAAATAAAATAATAATAATAATAATAATATAACTTAATGTCAAATAAATAAAACAATAATAGTAGTAATAATAATAATAATAATAATAATAATTAATTTAGATAAATGTCAAATATAATAATAAAAATATTAATAATAAAAATTTGTAATTTAACAATTTTAAAATAAAATAATGATAATAAATAATTTAACTTTGTCAAATAAATAAATAATAATAATAATAATAAGTAATTTAGCTTAAGGTCAAACAAATAAAATAATAAAAATAATCATAATAAGTATTTTTACTTAATTTTAAATAAATATAACAATAAAAATAATAATAATAAAAACTTGTAATTTAACAATTTCAAAATATAATAATAATAATAAATAATAATCTACAACTTAATGTTAAATAAATAAAATAATAATAATAATAAGTAATTTAACTTAATTTCAAATAAATATAATAATAAATATAATAATAATAATAATAACAACAATAATAAAAAATTGTAATTCAACAATTTCAAAATAAAATAATAATAATAAATAATAACAATGATAATAATAATAATAATAATATTAATAAGTAATTTAACTTAGTCAAATAAATAAAATAATAATAATAAATAATTTAACTTGATCAAATAAATACAACAATAATAATAATAATAAGTAATTTAACTTGGTCAAATAAAAATAATAATAATAATAGTAAGCAATTTAACTTAATTTCGAATAAAATTAACTAAAAATAATAACGATAAGTAAATTAACTTAATTTCAATTAGTTTAAGCAGTTAGGGTTATTTTATACCTTTTATCTACGTTAGGGCATTGCTTCCCTCAACTAACAGTACAAGTTTACATAATTAATTATGGACAATTTTCTTTTTCAATACTGATTGCATGTCGTTTCATTCAATAAAAAGTACAACATATCAAATGTTTGTTTTGATTTCTTAATACTTTTTTTCCTATTTAATGTTGGTTTTTAAAAAAGCTATTAAAAATATGCATTTCAAAAAGTGTTTTGTTTTCCAGTATTTAGTTTTTCATTTCTTATAAGAATAATAAAATATTATTATGAAATATGTTATATTTCATTTTACATAAATGAAAAATAAATTAAAACACATAAATGGATTTCATTTCTCATTTTTCAAACGTATCCAGACCTCCAGTCTCTCCTGCAGTCTGCTGAGCTCTTCCTGAGGGCCGGTGGTGACTTGAGACGCCTCCAGCTGTTTCTCCAAACTGCTCTCCCTCACCTGCAGCAAACACAGAACATGTGAGTCCAGCATCTACAGCAGCAGATCAAACACAGACACACAGGCCCAGCATCAGCAGGTCTGACCTGAGAGTCCCGTATGGTCCGGTCAGCCTGCTGTATGTGTGTCTCCAGTGTCTCGGCTCTGCTATGTGAGCGTCTCAGCTCCTCCTGCAGCTCAGAGATCTTCAGCCGTTTGCTCTTCAAGTGACTCAAGCATCGCTGCAGCTCATTCTTTAGCTCGCGCACCACGTCTTCCTTCAGGTTCGAGTCTGAAATATGAGGTGTGCTGGAACACACCAGTCATGATTAGTGTTCTCACAATACCGGAATTTCTAACTTCAAATCGACCATACTGTATTTCCATATCACGTAATAAGCGTTACCATATCAAAAATAAGCGTTGACGAGCACATGCAAGTACGCTGCACAATTAGCTTAATTTGGACAATGATGAAGAAACTCCATTCCAATTCCATTATAATATTCAAATTAGAGCTGCTCGATTATGGGAAACATCATAATCACGATTATTTTGGTCATAATTGTAATCACGATTATTCAAAACGATATACAGTTGAAGTCAAAATTATTTGCCCTCCTGTGGATTCTTTTTTTTTATATATATACTTCCCAGGCGTCACGGTGGCGCAATGGGTAGAACGATCGCCTCAGAGCAAGAAAGTCGCTGGTTTGAACCTTGGCTGGGTCAGTTGGCATTTCTGTGTGGAGTTTGCATGTTCTCCCCGTGTTGGCGTGGGTTTCCTCTGGGTGCTCCGATTTCCCCCACAGTCCAAAGGCATGCGCTATTGGTGAATTGGGTAAGCTAAATTGTGTTTCCCAGTGATGGGTTGCAGTTGGAAGGGCATCCGCTGCATAAAACATATGCTGGATAAGTTGGCGGTTCATTCCGCTGTGGCGAGCCCTAAATAATAAAGAAACTAAGCCGAAAGGAAAATGAATGAATGAACGAATATATTTCCCAAATGATGTTTAACAGATTTAGGAATTTTTCACAGTATTTACTCTAATATTTGTTCTTTTTGAGAAAGTCTTATTTGTTTTATTTTGGCTAGAATAAAGGCAGCTTTTAATTTTTTTTAACCCATTTTAAGGTCAATATTATTAGCCCCCTTAAGCAATATATATTTTTGATTGTCTACAGAACAAACCACTGCTATACAATGACTTGCATAATAACCCTAATTTGACTCATTAACCTAGTTAAGCCTTTAAATGTCACTTTCAGCTGAATGTTTGTATCTTGAAAAATATCTAGTCAAATATTATTTACTGTCATCATGGCAAAGATCAAAGAAATCAGTTATTAGAAATAAGTTATTAAAACTATTATGTTGAAAAAAAAAAAAATCATTCTCTTAAACAGAAATTGGGGAAAAATATAAAGGGCCGCTAATATTTCAGGAGGGCTAATAATTCTGGCTTCAACTGTATATATACAGTTGTTTTCTTCCCTGTAATTAAGGAAAGGGAAATAAATAAAATAGAATAAAAATATGAAAAAAACATTTTCAGTCAAGAGCAGTGAGTGATTTTGTCCTCTTGTTGTTTGATTAATAGGGAATATTGGAATAATAAGGAATATTGCACGCTGTCACTTTAAGAGCAGTACGGTTCTGATTTATGGTTTCACTTTCACTTGTCTTTTGATTCTCAACTTGTTTGTTCATTACATAAATGAGGGTTAATATGAATAATCACGAAACACAGCGGGTTGACACAAATTTACATGTGTTTGACCATTAAAGCACTCACATTACAGCACACTACCTGTTCGAACTCTTACTGTCTGGTCGGCGCTACAGAGCACCAAGCACAAAAACAGCCAGACACAGGAAAAGTTTCTTTCCTCAAACCATCTACCTCATGAACAGTTAAATATTCCCCTACTGTGCAATAAACGTGCAACACGTTCTAATACGCACTTGTACACAGCACCTTATAACAATATACAATGCAATACTTTCTCACACGCACTTGTACACAGCACCTTATAACCTGCATACTTATAACAAATCTGTACATACAGTACAACTCAACATTCAGATCCTTTGACTAACTGCATCTCTGTTTAATGTTTAATGTGCACTTTATGTACACTGGAAGCTTCTGTAGCCAAAACAAATTCCTTGTGTGTGTGAAGCACACTTGGCAATAGAACTGATTCTGACATTAAGATGACTTTAGATGTGTGTGCTCTGCTCGTCTCTGAGGCAGAGCGCATACACACAACAGCATGCAATCTCTTTCACGCTTTTAAAAACATTAATGATTTGAATGTACAATGAATAATGCGCATCCCGTGCTGCAAACGTTACATTACAGTACATGCTTTTAGTAATATTCACATGAAACTGAGCTTTGAAGAGCAATAAATGTGTACAACTGGAAAGGGGCGGTATTTGATGCAATAATCATTTCATCTCGATTAATGTTTTTTCATAATCATTACAAGCCAAAATTGAAATTGAAACTGAATTTTGATTAATTGCAAAGCCCTAATTTAAATATGATTTTAATATAAACATTTTTGCGTTTAAAACATTTCTTTGCTAAAAGATTGCAAACAAACTTTAAAAAAATAATGCTCTCTTTTTTGGAATAGTTTGTTCTTTATAATTGCTCTTTATAATCTGGAGCTTCAGTGTAAAATTCAGAGCTTGTTCGTGCTGAATATAACTTTGTTGGTACATTAAACAATTTAAATGGCAGTACTGTCATAAAAAGACTCAAATCATAAACAAAATCTTATAAATTCTAATTGTGGTTAAAATGTAAAGTTGGAAAGATGTATTTGCATAACTGACTAGGAAAAAATGTAGGTCAAAAATCATTTGGAATGGAATCGTGACTTCTAGAATTGAAATTGGATGATTCCCGTAAGATTCACACCCCTACTTAAGACTGTCCCAGCATATTCACAAGCAACTAATGCCCCATTCACACGGGGCTTCAGCGTCAGCGCTTGACAGAGGGCGTGTCTGAAGTTGGGGCTGACGCGATCGTCAGCAGCGTCAGCTAATGAAATTAGTCAGCAATAGGCCACTGTCTGAGCTGGTGTATTTGCATACAGCGATCTGATTGGCTGACGCTTCCGTCGGCGCTTGAAAAGTTGAGCAAGTCCCAACTTCTGCAGCGAGCAACACCTCTGAAGTGGCGCCGACGGATCCACAATGCAGTTCGGCAACGCCTGCCGTCACCTATTCAAAGTGAATGGTAAGCTTTGAAGCTGACGCCCCGTGTGAATAGGGCGTCAAGTTTCCCAGCTGCATGTTAGGTTTTAATAATATTCATTCGCTCATTTTCTTTTCGGCTTAGTCCTTTTATTAATCTGAGGTCGCCACAGCGGAATGAACCACCAACTTGTCCAGCATATGTTTTTACACAGCGGATGCCCATCCAGCTGCAACCCATCACTGGGAAACACCCATACACTCTCATTGGTTTTAATAATATTTGGAGGATTTTCAATTACTCGCACATCCATCATAAACAGGCTTGTGATAAGTGAAGCAGGAGTAAATGATGATGGAATTTTCCGAATGAATTATTCGTATCACTTCAATGCGATACCTGTGGATTCGTCCATTTCTCCACTTGGACTTCTTGATCCCCAGGTCCATGTAGGACTCAGACAGCTGGTTCTCCCAGTCTCCATTAGACTCCAGGGCTCCGCACTTAATGGCTGACTCGTACAGATTGATCTGCTCTTTCAGTTCGCTCAGTTCATCCTGTTGACAGAAGAAACACAAGTTTTAAATTTTTCGCCTTTAACTTTCCATATATTATAGAGATAGTTCGACAAAAAAAGAAAACACCCTGTTAATGTATACGCCCACAGGTCATCCAAGATGTCTAAATCAATAGCTGTGGCTCCTAACATTATTTATAATATAAGTATGTTCAATCTACAGCCTGGTCAAACAGTTCATGTTTATGAGCATGTGCGACTGATTGTAGTCCTGTAGCTTTTGATAGACTAAAATGCACTAGAGCTGATGACACAATCAACAATATCGATCAACAAACTGCAGCACCTGATATCCTGTTCAAGCATGCTCCAGTCATCTTCAGCAGTTCATGAGACCTCAGTGTGCCACAGCTGTTGATTTGAACTCATTTATCTGTGTTTATTTTTAATCTAAAAAACCTCACCAATTACTGCTATTTTATGAATCACCAAGGACCACAGATTCAGCTCAAAATCTTCTTTAATGTTCTACTTAAAAAAAATAAATAAATCACCTACATCTTGGATGACCTGTGGGTAGATAACCTTGGATAAAAAATATATCACAGTATTGTGATTACAAGGTCTCCGCTACATTCATTCATCCGTGGCGGGCCGCCACATCAAAATTCATCCCGCCACGGCTACATTACAACTTCTCATTTAAAACATTTTGTCATGTTTTTTTTATAGCGGGTTATAATCGCACAAAAACATATTAAAAGGTAAGTGAATTATAACAGCGCAAACATTTCTGTAACCGTAGTAGTGCTGTGCGCTATTTGTTCAACCCTTTAAGGTGACATACTGACTGACTGACAGGTGCGTGACGCGCCAGCAAACACGGCGTAGCTTTCAGTTAAGATGAACACAGTTTCCATAAGTATACTTATTTTGCTGGAGTTTATAGCCGTTTCACTTTACTTCAGGACGCGTTAATGTCGGAAAACGCACAAAAAAGCACTAAATCGCACTTCAGCAGCACTTACTGAAGAGCGCACGAGAAGATCTGCACTTGAGCATGTAAATTTGAGTGCGTGCAAGAAGTTTTGTGCACAAAGAGGAAATCGGCGTGCAAGCAAAGAGATTCGCATGCTCATATTACATGAATGCGTTCTCGACTTGTAATACTGCGTGTAATAGCCTATTTGTCTTTGAAATAGTTGGCAGATCTGTGTAAAAAAAAAAAGCCTGTGCCACAGCTGGGAAAAATCCTAGAGGAAACACTGGATTACTGCTCTAAAATAAGTTATTTTTAAATGTCTGAGTAAAAACAACAACTTTTCACCCCATTGAACACAATGTATTTTGCTTTAAGAAACATTTCAAATAACTTCTGCTGTCTTCATTAGTTTCAAAAACATTGATTTCTTTACAACTTGAAAAGGCATCTTTGGATATCTATCTTCTATTTTGGATATAAAGTGAAGCCACTGCACTGTTTAGGTCTACAGCATGCTTGGATGTTGGTGGATAAGCGATTAGTTTGTCAGATCTTTGCTGAATCATGAGCTGATCAGTAGCTTTTGATGTGGAGGGTCCTTTTCTGCTGCAGATACTGTTGCCCTAAAAAACTAAATAAAATAGTTGTAAAAAATATGTAAAAAAAACAACAAAAAAACAACAACATAAGAACGGTAAAACAAAACGTTTCAGCGATTTTTAACCCTTGACTTTTCCAAGCCGCAATAAACCTTGAAACTAGTTATCGCCCAATGCCTACCTCTGGGTGAGTAAATTAACAGGACATTTAGATTTTTGTGTGAACTCCCTTTAATGACCCTGTCAGAGAGAGGTGGACTGGCTGACCTGCAAGGTTTTGCTGATGTCTTCACTGATGGTGCGAGCGGACTGGGCCTGCTGGAGCTTCATCTGTAACTGGCTCATTTCCTGCACAGAGCCTGAGGGAATAAAGGAAGCTTTGAGAAAGATGTAACAGGCACAGGGGAGGGCTGATCTTCCTCAATGCATTCATTACAGGAGACATTGAGAACATGATGACTTTTATTTTTAAAACAAAAGATGTTGTGAATTTGCATTATGTAACTGTGTTACGTAAACTGACTGCTGGGAAAAAAAAGATGGGGTACAAATGTACTGAATATGGATCATTTAAAGAAAATACAAGAAAAAAATATAACTAAATGATATTTATTAGAAAACGTAACAGAATGTAATTTTTTATTTATTTTAAGCAACAATTACAACAAGTTAAGGGGAACAAAGAAACAACAAATTTAATTAATTTTGTAGATGAAATAAAATCTTAATTTTTACAATAATTTCTTTACAATATAAAAAAAATAAGCCTAATAAATACTAATGTGCTTAAGGAAAGAAGAGAATTTCATAGTGATAAAATATTTTCATTGTATTGATGTAGACGCAAGTAAATGATAATAATTGATATGCTATTTTCCTGTGAAATAATGTTTTTGAAGATGAAGGTAAATATTTCCTTTGTGGTTAATTATGGATCAATGAAATGAAAATGAGATGAGTGTTTTTAATCATCGAGTGGCCGTCTAACCAATGACGCAATGTGATTTATTGTGGGACAAACGGGTGGAGTGAGAGGATTGTGTCACACACTGAGGAAGGCATTGTGCCGAAACGTTTGTGTTTTTGTATCACCCGACGGACGCAAAATAAAAACTGTACGAAGCAATTATTTGATGAGTGCAAATCATGACCTTTTTGAACAATAGTAATAAAATATAAAATATTATATAAAAAAAGTTAAACAATTAGATTTTTAAAAATTTATCTTTATTAAAATACACATTACTATCAAATTTATTTATTTATTTTTTTAATTAAACGTACTTAATTTTATTAAAAATTAACAAAATAGTTCAAAGATAATATTTATGGGGAACAAAAGTAAAAAATAAAATGTAAATAAATGAAAACGACAGTTTATCATTTAATTTTTTCCATTATAATTCATGTAACTATTAGATTTAAACTAAATTCAACACTTGATTATTTTAAAAACTATTTTCAAACATTCATTTTTAAGGGGATCATAAGTTAAATAACTACAAATAAGTTCTTAATTACTTTCTTTTATTTTTATTAGGGCTGGGCAGACTAATCGCATCCAAAATAAAGGTTTGTTTTGACATAATATGTGTGTGTGCATTATATTTACTTATTACGTTTATGTGACAGAAACAGAACTATACAAAGCAATTTTGCTACATAGATATTTAAATGTCTATTTAATTTGTATTATATAAATATATATTTTATATCTAAACATTTTCTCAAATATATGCATGCATGTGTGTATTTATATATGCATAATAAGCATACACAGCGTAAACTTAAATTATGTAAAAACAAACTTTTATTTTGGATGTGATTAATCGAGGTAAAGTTTTGCCCAGCACTAATATCTATATTATATTCATATTATAATTTAAAAAAATAAATGAATATATACACACAGTATTATCACTAAGGCTGCATGACAATGGAAAAATTTGATATTGTGATATTTTTTTCTCTGATATACATATTATATATATATATAAATTTCACTAGATGACTTAAATAGCTCTACTGTATTTGCAAAGTAATTACTTTAGATTGATTGCGATGACTTTGTGGGGGAGTGAAATATAAATATATTTTCATGTGATTTATTATATACATATAATAAACAAACTACAGTCACAAACACAACGGAGCAATTATTAAAGTGAAATTATGGTGAAATTATGGAGTCTAGTGGTATTGAATAATCCAATGAAAATAACACTGCATAGTCTTCATCATACAAATTACTGAATAAAATTAATATTTATTAGACTTCTTTATGCACTACTAAAATGTTTTAAACTCTCTTAAATGCTCACAGTCACAGGCCTTAAAAACACATGCAGATGATAAACTTTCACTCTATTATGGTTCACTTCTCCACAAATCTCTTGTGATTTACCTGTGGTTTTTGGACAACTATAATCCCAACTCAAAATTGCATATCCTAGGATGTGATTATTGTGCATGCACACATTGCAATATCGATGCTCAAAGCATATATTGTGCAGCCCTAATTATCACCATTACTAATAACACTTTGTTTTTAAAAAGGCCATTTTAAAATTTCCAAATAAACACAGATTTGCCCAGGACTCTATGAAATTCATAAGACGATTTAAAGAAAAATCTAATAAGGTAAATGAGAGCAAACCCCCCAGATTCTCATTTGTTGCTTCAGTCACTGTACAGTAGTTTAGCTGAACTGCTCCAACTGCAAGAGAGAAAGACTTCTGGACCACTCCACTCATTACCCATGAGGCTTCAGCAGCAGTAAACATAAACAGAAGCGCGCGGGTGCCACATACCAGTGTGGAGCAGTTTGGCACACTGCTGCTGGCTCTCCTCCAGGCGCTGCGTGAGGGTGTTGATGACCGAGGCTCTGTCCATCTGATCCTCTTCCCTCTGACGCTCCAGCTGACGGACCTGATCCAGCAGCCGCTGACCTGCCTTAGCCTGACACACACACACACACACACAGGGTGAATACACAGGCCTGTGCTGCCCTCTTCAGCACACATGACACCAATATAATACAGGCTATTGATTTTATTCTGCAATGCGGAAGTGTTTTAATGATTGTTTTGCAACTTCCGATTCAGTTTCCTATGGGAGAAATGACTAGGAATAATAAACGGTCAAGCTACTTGCTCTACAAACAAGCGTGTTCATGACTCTTCATAAAAAGAAGAATAAAATAAGAAAATATCAGTTTGCAACATGAAGCAGCAGAACAAGCTGTTTTAAACGTCTAAAAATCAATGGAAGTGAATGAGACCGAAAGTGGCGAGTTAAAAAGATTCCAACAGCTAAGCCCGCTTGTACGTGAAGAATAAGGTCAACACAAAAGATCAAATTAATGTAGAACAAAATTATGTCTTCGTATGTTTAGAGATTGAAACAACAAGCCAAACAATTGATTTAGGCTAGTAAGCACTTGTGAAGAACCTATGGTAATGACTCAATAGCTCCGCCCTCTTTATTGTGGGAATCTTCTTTGATTCAATTCTTAATCTGTGTTCATGTTGCCAGCAACACACAGTGGCAAAGAAACGATTATTTGGAGCAAAACTGAAATCAAGTCAATTGAAAATATGCATAAATGACAGTTTTGCAAAAACTCCAACATAATCGCAATAAACATCTTTAATAATAATTTTTAAAAATAATTATTATAATATATTTTATTCGAGATGCCTTTCAAACCACTCAAGGTGATTGTATGCAAGCAATAACAAAAATGAATTAATAATTAAATAAACTTTAAAAGAATCAGCTGCTCCAGAAGCACAACAAAACTGATTGATAATATGATTGTGCTGTTTTATTCATGTAAGATAAGCTAATCTAAATAAGAAGGTTTTCAACTGAGCTTTAAATTGAGATAATGAATCGAAATCTAATCTTGTTTAAGTACAATATTTAAGGCATCCAAGTACATTATAAGTAACTAATTAATTACCTATAAAACCTTATGTAATTGCACTTTTTCAGGGGAAAAGTGATTGAATTCAAGTAGTCACTTTATAACAACTAATTACATCCACCACTGGTTGGGCTGTTTACTAACAGTTTAGCAAAGCTATTTTTTACCCCCAAGCAAAAAAAAAAAAAAATGAAAAATGAACTTTGCAAGTATATCAGGGCACTCAGTGATCCATGTCTCTGACCTGCTCGTCTAGACTCTGCGACTGGGTGTCTAGTTTCTGCTGCAGGGTGAGCAGTCGAGCTTCATACTGCTCCCGGATGGCGGCGGTGTCTCTGTCGTGCTGCTCTCGTGCTCGGGTGAGTGTGTCTGAGCGACACAACTCCACCATCTGCAGCTTCATGCTGTCCATCGCTGCCTCGGCCACACGCTGCTGCTTCACTATCTGTGGACACACACATTTACTCTCTTACTGCACTCAGAAAATGATGTTCGCTGTTTGTTCAAACTACTTGTTTAAAACGGGCTTAAACAACACAATTCTTGAGTTTTTAGAGGACAGCTTAATTGTTTTATGCTCAATCCACTTACATTTGTAAAAACTAATAAGTTAACTAAATTCCTTCATGTTGTCCCAACACAAATCGATTGTCTGGAACATTTTTTACAATGTAGAGATATCACAAAGTGGTATCCCTCGAAGTTATCCTGCTCTCCCTCGTGAAGCTAATATGGAAGGAACTGAAATTGCAATTCATCGACTGGCCTGTGGGGGCTTGCTCCAGAAACTCCATATGTTTACTGACTGCAATGCTAAATTGGCCAATTTTACAGCTGATAAAAACATGCCTGGTACATGTAGCTATATAGCTATAGCTGGTGCATATAGTTAATATTACCCTTCATGACAAAAGTGAGAGGGTGGATTTTTTCATAACTTATTCATTTTATTTATATTAAGTCTGCATAATTAAGCGCGTGACCACTTGAGTGACAGCTAAGACTCGTTGGTCACCGTCACGTCACCTTAGTATAACCAAGCACATGTGGTCAGAACACAAACAAGTCGCAGGTAATGAAGTGTTAAGCATTTCTCCCAAAGGTAAAACTCATCTAAGCAAAATGCTAGCAGGCATCTGTAGCTCCGCCTCTTTGCCCAATTTCGGTATCCCTCTGTCGGAGCGATGACGTGCGAACCAAATGGCAATATTGAGTTGACTTTGCAGTGTAATTTTTACATTTACATATACAAACCCATTATGCGTGCACTGTTTATTTCACTTTTATCTGTGCTTTGATGCATTCATCTATGCTTGTAGTTTGTTTATTACATGTTATGCATGATTCACTCCCCTACAGAATCATCCCAGTCAATCAAAATTAATACATTTGGTAAACCTTTAGGGACCAATTCTCACCATTAACTAGTTGCTAATTAGCATGAATGTTATTAAGATATTTGCTGCTTATTAGTACTTGTAAAGCACATATTCTGTATGATCTTTTTCTACATCCCTAATCCTACCTAATACCTAAACTACCTTAATAACTATTAATAAGGAGCAAATTAGGAGTTTATTAAAGGCAAAATGGTTTGCTATGAGCGAGACTTGAACATTAAAATAGAGTGTGAACAAAAACTCTTTTCAAGTATAACAAAGTATCTCGCAACATATATCGCAGAAGAACAAAATATAGCAATGTCAGATTTTTCCAATATCGTGCAGCCCTAATTTGGATATTGCATAGATTATCATTGTGATACTGATAATTCTTGGATATATTGCGCAGCCCTCAAACACATGACTGAACCTTTGTGATTGTTGTTGTGCATGAGGAAGTCATGAGCTTGTACCTCTAGCTCTCTTTCAGTGAGAGACTGAATCTGTTTCTCCAGAGCTCTGATTCTGGCCTGCAGCTGAGCTTCTCTCTCTTTCGCCTCCTCCACGAGTGCGCTGGACTCCTTCAGAGAGACCGCCAGCCCGTCTTTCTCATCTGGAGAAAAAATGACAAATTTCATTACTCAAACAGTACACACACACATAAAATAAAAAGTTTTAGTATGACAACCAAATTTAGGACATTTAGAAAGCACATTTTTTAGGTTTCATTCATCATCTTTTTAACTGTTTAAATGGTGCTGAATTTAGTTAATCAAAGTGCAGCCCAAAGCCGTGCAGAGCAAAAGTTTAAAGGATAAATAGTTGAAAATATAAAAAACAAATTGAAAAGGAGAACCCAAAATTCACTCTTTAGCCACCAAAAGAGTAAAAGATACATCACTGCAGTGTAGGACATACAAAGCAGGAAATAAAAATGGCTAAATGTAAAAAAAAAAATAGGGCTATATTTCTGTTGTTTTAGCAAAACAAATGTTTGATGATGCGCAAAATACACTTTTGTAAATAAGCACTAAACTTTACATTTAAAAATATATATTAAGATTTTGTGAATTTGCATACCAATTAGCACAATGTCATGTCGATTAGCATATATATATGTTATGTCTTTTTATGTTACGTTAAACATAATCAATAAAACATGACAATATTATATGTATAACATAATATAATATATAATATAATATAATATACACAATTTGAAGTGATAATAGCACAAACATAGACGTGCCTAAAATGCTAAAGCATAAGCATATTTTTTTGAAGTAGCAGTGATATCGATATGAGATGCTAAAAAGAAAAATGTATCAAGACTTAAGTTAAAAACGATTTTGATTGATTTTATTTTAATACTTAAAATCTTTATACTGTACGTTAATATAGATTTCATTTAATGATCTTTAAAGTACCATATACTGCATTGGTTAAATAAGTTAAATTGTTCTCTGATATCTACATACTAAGTATACGGCAAGTTAAAACAATCTCCAGAAAGGGTTTTATATACTCATTTATTACTACATAAAAACCCCTAGAATCAGACAGTCCGTAATTGACCATATTTGGATTGGTCATGAATATTAATGAGCTCCGCTCCGACCTGCAGTTCTAAATAACTTAGGGAAGAAAAAGTCATTGTTGGCTCACTAGAAAAGATGTGGCTTATCAAACACAGCCTGAGGCATGCGCATTATTGATCCCAGAGGAACATATCAGTCTGTGTTTTGGCTATCTGATGACGCAGATGCTCCTCAGGGGCCGGTTGCACCAGCAGTGCGCAAGTTAAAACGTGTGTGCAGGTGTGTGCATCGTCTGTTATTAGTGACTGACTGTAACGTAATGTACTATAAAAAAGTAATTTGTAATTTCATTTTCATAGGATAGTTATATACAGATGCATTGACTGCAGAATTTTAAAGCAGTTTAACTATTTAAATACTTTATATTGGAAATATTGGATAAAATGCATGCAAATGGTGAGGACATGACCTGTGAGCCACGCAACAGTCTGCTTTGTGTTCTGATTGGCCTTTTGTCCTGGGTTTTACACTTGTGGAATTTCATATGAACAAGGAAACAATGGTGTCTGAGGCTCATGGTATGGCCATTTCCATATACTGATCTCTTATTATTCGACTATGCCAAGGTATACACACATTTTCTTTATAGGGCGCCTTTCAAATAAAATGTCTAATGTTTATGTAATATTAAAACATGCTATCTGCATTTAATTTAGCTGTAGTTGATTAAACAAACGTAGCAAGTAATAATATGTTAAAACATTAGTAATGAACCATTGTTGCACATTCACTGAATGAGAAAGCATTCATCAAATGACATATTTTTATCTGGAAAATATTATGAAAAGTAATAATGGGGCAAAACTAATGCAGAATAGTGTTGTCAGTCACTATACTGAATTTCAGTACCAATCGCTACTAAAATTGTAAAAATTCTGTACCAGTTGATACTGAAATTCAGTATTGTGACAACACTAATGCACAATAAACTATCAATTTTATAAACAAATAAATATGATATTTGTGACAGATTTTCACAGATTTTTAAAGCAACAGTTAAAGTTTGACCTTTGACGATGGCGAACTGATGCTCCACATATCTCATCCTCCTCCTGCAGTCCTCCAGTTTCTGCTCCAGCTCGTCGATCTGTCTGGATTGAGCTTGCTTTAAAATCTGTAGCTGCGCCAGCTGCTGACCATCTGCTGTATCTGAACAACATTCACACAACACGCTTCAGTCTCCTCGAATATCATTCAAAAGGATAAGTAAGAGCATTTAAGCAATACACAGCAGTTTATCACCAACGTCTGAACATCTTGAAATGAACCTCAAACTTCCTAGTTTCTCTATGAAAGACTATCTTTAAGGAAAATCAAAAGGATGTGACGTTTACAAGCATCTCAGGAGCTTCATTTTCAAGAACACGAACAACACATTTATAGTATTTATTCATCTTAATAATAAAAAGTAGTTCATTAGTTAGTTCTTGTCAATTCAGTGCATAAGCTAATGTTAACAAGCACAATTTTAGATTTTAATAATGCATTAGTAAATGCTGAAATTAACATTACGTACAATTATTATACGCTGTACAAGCAATTTCATTCTTAGTTCATGTTAGTAAATACATTAACATTAAAGGTGCAGTGTGTAAGTTTGACATTCAGTGGTTGAACTAGGTATTGCACTCCTGGATCAAAACACATTTTCACTCGGCTCCTCCTCTGGCAAGTCAACGGAAGCGCAGGTTGCCAGATTGACACGATTATCGGGCCTAAAGGCTGATTTAAGATTGATTTAAACCATGTTCTAAATAAAAGCAACGGTATGCGATAGAAGGAATATTCTCCATTCTGAAAGAAGTTTTTGTCCTAACTAACACCTGAAACTTAAATTTTAGAAACGGCTTCTATTTCTCACAGGTGAACAACAGGATAAACTATGATCACCTCAGGTACACCTCATGTGCTTTATTCATTGCTAAATGCTAATAATGTGAGTTTGAATGCTATTTTATATGACATTTATTGCCATACTACTGAAAGCAGCAGCAGATAGTTCACCTCAGATCTTGAAAACAAAATAAACCGTTGAAATTGATTTTTAGAACTGTGACTAAGTGTAAACCAACACATATAAGCCATGGTTTCCGCTACATTTATTCTACCATGGCGGGGCGCCACGCCAAAAATCATCCCGCCACAGCTTCTCATTCAAAACATTGTCATTTTTTAAATAGTGGGTTATAATCGCACCAAAACGTATTAAAAGGTAAGTGAATTATAACAGGGCAAACTTTTCTGTAATCGTAGTAGTGCTGTGCGTTATTTGTTTAACCCTTTAAGGTGACATGCTGACTGACTGACAGGTGCGTGAGGCCAGCAAACACGACGTATAGCTTTCAGTTAAGATGAACACAGTTTCCATAATTATACTTTTATATTTAAAGATAAAGGTCTATGGCTCTGCATACAACAAACAAAGACTTTATCTTGCTGGAGTTTATAGCCATTTCACTTTACCTCAGGACGCATTAATGTCGCTCTGTAGGTCTATTGGAGACATTCATAAATATTCCTAGCAAATCTAATAAAGGTTGGAGACAAATTCACTACGTAAACGCGCATAATTGCACTTGAGCAGCGTATATTTGAGGGCGTGCAAGAAGTTTTGTGCACGAACAGAGGAAATCATAGCGCAAGCAAACATATCTGCATACTCGTATTACACAAATCCGATCTCGACTTGTAGTACTGCGTCACATTTGTCATTGAAATAACGCCAAAGGTAGTTGGTAGATCAAAAGGTCTGCCGCCACAGCTGGAAAAAATCCTAGAGGAAACACTGTAAGTGATTCAGCATGTACATTTAATAATGTTAAAGAGGTTTAATATGTATTAATTAGATTATAAGCCTTACCATTTTGTTGGAGTGCAGTGACTGCACTATTCTGTGCTTCTGAATGGCTGTATTTAAATTTCTGTCATGTTTCGTCTGGTGCTAACAGCCAAATTGCTTATCACTGTAAATCTCATCACGTAGCATGTTGTTAGGACACGAGGTTACAATGTAACTTGCTCACCTAATGTTTACGTTTGTAATGTTTATGTTATTTGCTAATTAATAACCACCTCATGTGTGAATCTCCGTCTCATTTCAGAGTCTGCTACTCCCCACCGGAGGTCGCATTTTCGGTGGCGGACTCATGCTTTAAAAGCCTTCATGACTGAATAAATAAAATTCGCAGTTTTCCACCAAGGCATCCCGGGATGCTGAAATATAATTGGCTAGTGGCAGTGGGCGGGTTATAAGAACCAAAACAAAGACAGATGTTTGCGGCGCGTAACACACTTTTTCAAAGCAGAATAACTGACTTCAGCATTGTTTTTCAGATGAACAAGAATGTTCACTTAGCATGTTTCTTAAATATCTGGATACTAACATATTATGGTATTTTTATGCTATAGAAAAGTCAAAAACTTACATATAGCACCTTTAACCAATGAATCTTTATTGTTAAGGGTGGCCAAAATATGTCTTTAAAAAGAATAAAAAATGCGCAAGGTTTTTCAACATTTATTTAAACATCAAAGCATATTATTATTAGTATAATAACAACAACAATAATAATAATAATAACTATTATTATAATTAAATATGTTTTACAAGAAAATATTAGTTTTTTTGCTTAAATCTTTTTAAAAGGAAATGTACCAATTATCCAAGTGAAAACTCTATGTATACCATTTTTTCCCCAGTATAAAAGAGACAAACACACCAAATAATAATAATCTAACCTAATTAAATCTTTGAACAGAGGATTATAAAGGTAACATACTCTGTGTCGAGTCCAGAAAGTCCCTCTGAAGCTGATCAAAGCGGCCATTCTGATTGGTCACTTGAGGATTGAACATCTTTGGCTGGTTTGAAGGTTGATGTGGCTGGTAAGTGGCCTTGTTCACAGCTCCTCCATTATTAAAAACCTTCACAAAAAGGTGCCACATTATTAAACAGACAAATATTTCAAATAAAAAAATTCAAGATCATCTCCAGACGTTCACCTGAATGTGGTTTGTGATGCTGATCTGCTCTCCATGACCCTGGGCCTCTTCTTCATGGTAGCCTGGCCGATGCTGAAGAGCATTATGGGGGAATGAGTCCTGCTCTTCAGTGGAGAAGTCATTGGCATGAGACCCATCTGTGCCTGCAGATGAGTGTGCATAGTCTCCACTGTGGTACTTGTAGCTCTGGTCATTCTGTGGGTGCCAGGTTGTGGGTAAATTCTCTGTCCCGGGCTGGAGGTGATGAGGGTGAGTGTTTGTCTGAGACGTGTGACTCCTATAGCTGTAGTCCTCATGATAAGAGCTTTCAGCGTACTCCTCATAGTGCTGCAAACACATGAGAGACAAATTTAAATACTATATTAAATGCATCAGCCTATAAGCCCATTTTTATTCTTTCAGTCGATATGTTTCTATGCACATCTTGGAATATTGTGTAAGGGCCGATACACAACTAGCTGACACCGAACAACAAGCACCAACCAAATTTTACTGTGATGATGCATAACATTGGCTCACACCTGGGCAAAAAAATCTGCGCGTATCGGCGCAATAGCCTAGTGGTTAGCGCGCCGACATATGGTGCAGTAGCACGTCAGGGTGTCCCGAGTTCAAATCCCGGCTCGAGGACATTTCCCAACCCTACCCCACTCTCTCTCTCCCACTTTGTTTCCTGTCTCATTGCTGTCCTTTCTAATAAAGGCAAAACACACCAAACGAACGAAAGCTGACTGAAACAAGAGAGTACATGCTGTACCCGTTTCCTCTTTCAGAACAGGAAACAGCATTTGTTATTGCGCATGTTGCCTGCATACTTTTTTCAGATGCATGTAAAACAAACCAGGTTTGTGCAAAACATACAGGATTTGACATTAACACCCACCCACACGTTAAATGCGGGTAGATTTCAGCTGTGGTGGGTTAGACAGTCGCTCTCACTAGCCACTAGGGCTGCACAATTCATTGAAAAAAAGATCTCGATCTCGATTAGACCCTACACACAATCTTAATTCAGCTTTTCTACGATTCAGCCAGTTGCACAAGTCTTCACAGCAACATGGAGACCTCCAAATGGCGTGTCACACTGTGGCCTCAGCAAGAAGGTTGCTGGTTCGAGCCTTGGCTGGGTCAGATGGCATTTCTGTGTGGAGTTTGCATGTTCTCCCCACGTTGGCGTCGGTTTCCACCGGGTGGAATTGGCCGTAGTGTAGGAGTGTAAATGTGATAGTGTATGGGTGTTTCCTAGTACTGGGAAGGTATTCGCTATGTATAAAACATATGCTGGATAAGCTGGCGATTCATTCTGCTGCGGCGACCCCTGGTAAAAGCCGTAGGTAAAAAGAAATGAACGGTTATAATAATATAAAATATTATGTAACGGTATTTGTAATTTGTTTCTCAGAAAAAAAATACAATTTGTTCTCTTAAACATATGGGATGGAATTGGTTAATTAATCAAAAAATAGTTTGTACAATATTTTTAGAGTAAAATTTGTAACCTTTAATGAAAAGAAGACTAATGACCCTAAACAGGCTGTTTTTGTTATATCTGAAACTAATAAACTCACCTCCTCATGGACAGGTCTTGGATGCTCCCATTGCGGCACATTCCAGTCCTGTTGTGGTCTGAAAGACAAGCACATTTATGACTTGTACTTCAGGTCAGACTTTAAGCGATTAATCACATCCAAAATAGTTTGTATTCACATAACGTGTACTCACTAAGTATAAATATTGTGTATATACAAATAAAAAAAATATGGTTGTCTTAGATATATTTAATTATAAATATTAATAAATAAATATATATATATATTCTATTCGGCTTAGTCCCTTTATTAATCCGGGGTCGCCACAGCGGAATGAACCGCCAACTTATTCAGCATATGTTTTACAAAGCGGATGCCCTTCCAGCTGCAACCCATTGGGAAACATCCATGCACACTCATTCACACACATACAGTACGGCCAATTTAGCCTTCCCAATTCACCTGAGGCGAACGTTCTACACACTGCGCCACCATGCTGCCCCTATATATGCCCCTATATACCATGTTCGCGTGGGTTTCCTCCGGGTGCTCCGGTTTCCCCCACAGTCCAAAGACATGTGGTATAGGTGAATTGGGTAAGCTAAATTGTCTGTAGTGTATGAGCGTGTATGGCTGTTTCCCAGGGATGGGTTTGCAGCTGGAAGGGCATCCCATGTGTAAAACATGTGCTGAATAAGTTGGCGGTTTATTCCGCTGTGGTGACCCCGGATTAATAAAGGAACTAAGCCGAAAAAAAAATGTAAAAATAAAATGTATAATTAAAAATTATATATATATATATATATATATATATATATATATATATATATATATATATATATATATATATATATATATATATATATATATATATATATATATATATATAAAATGTAAATACAAGCGTTTATTTTGAATGAGATTAATCATGAGTTTAAATGTGTTTTTGTACCTGTTGTTGTCTTTAGGATTACTGCAGGTGGAGTGGTTGAGCTCTGGAGAGGAGCAGTCAGCGCTGTCATCCAGCATATCATCAGGGAGATCGGTCAGGAGCTTGTGGAGCTAAACCAACAAACAAATGGGTATCAATCAATAGCCACCCAAATTGATGTGCCTTTATCTCCTCGGATGGCCCTTGCAGACATTTTTACTATAGAAAATTTTACATTGGAAACTTTTGGATGAAATAATTCAAAGGTATATTGTATCAAAACTCTACACCTGATAAAACTGATGTGGGCTGATATTTTGTGAATATTAAACCACTAAATATTCACCACTAAACCACTGTTTGAATATCAACTCAATATAATCTCTGAATAGAATAGATGAGTCCGTTTTGTTTAATACAAAAATACTCAAGCACACATGACGTTTTCACAATGTCTTCCATCTCACTGTATGAGGACAGAAGCACATGAACGTCATCTCTAAAGATCTAACACTAAGAATCATTTCAGCAGCGATTTACAGCTCATGATGTGGGGAAAACTTGTCATATCATGTACACATAAAAAGTCAAGAATCTCATGACAGTCTTTTTTTTAACTTTAAATAAACAATAAAAGGATTAACTTTTAGGGAAAAAAAAGCTAAAGAAAAAAAATATTACTGTATGTACTTCAAAGTAGTTATTATAATATTACTATAATTACTTGTTTAATAATTTTGAATTTTTGTTACTATTGAATTACTTTTCCACTTATTAAAAATGAACAGATTGGCGGTTCATTCCGCTGTGACGACCCCAGATTAATAAAGGGACTAAGCCGAAAAGAAAATGAATGAAGGAATGGTTATAGACAAACTAAAAAACTCCACAAATAAACAAAGAAGTTAATACTTTACAATTATCGAATAGCACAATATATTTGAGAAACTATATCTATAGTTCACACAGCAAAGAAAATTACATCGGTTGCTTGCTCAAACAACTTATTTAAAATGAGCTGAAACAACACAATTCTTGAGTTTTTTTAGCGACAACTTAATCGTTTTGTGTATATATCTGATATAATATATCCATTTCACTGATGAAATGTTATTTTCACAAGTTACTTAAAATGCTAAAGCACTTTGAATGCATATATAATGTGCTTTCTGTGTTTATAAAATAATTTGTCAATGTAATTTGATTCGGACACCAAAATAAGACATCCTGTACACACTTGTATTCTTGTGTTCGTTTGTATTGCTCCGTTTCAAGTCACTTTGCATGTTTTATTTAACTCACCCTTTGTCTAAACACACTTTTGATAGGCTTAGTTAATAGACAAACTTAAAAAAAAAAAAATAAAATAAAAATACACAAATAATAACTTTTGGTAGCCTCAGTTAATACACTAAAGTACAAATACAAAAACTGAGAATACACATATAAATGAAGTAAATGCCTTTAAAACAGCATTAATCATTCATAATCATCAAATAGCATAATATATTTGAGAAGCTACATGCACATATCCTCAAAAAAGGTTTGCTGCATGTTCAAATGACTTATTTAAAATGAGCTAAAACAACACAATTCTTGATTTTTTTAACAACAAATTAATTGTTTTGTGTATTTAACTGATATAATATATCCATTTCACTGATGACATTTTATTTTCACATGTTACTTAAAACGCTAAAGTAAACACTTTCAATGCATATGATGTGGTTTCTATAAAATAATTTGTCTATGCAATTTGATTCGGACACCAAAATAGGATATCTACATGTACACTTGTATGTTAGCTTGCCAATTCAAATGGCTTTGAGTGTTTTATTTTAATTTTATTTTTTTCACCCTCTGTCTATACATTACACCCTTTTGGCAGCCTTAGTTAATAGACAAAGTAAAGAAAGAAAATAAAAAGAATACACAAATTAATAACTTTTGGTAGCCTTGGTTAATACACAAACTAAAGTACAAATACAAAAACTGAGAATACACAAATAAATAAAGAGGCCAATATCTTAAAAACAGCCTTAATCATTCACAAAAATCAAATAGCAGAATATGTTTGAGAAACTATATCCATATATCCTCCAAAATGTTTGGTGCTTGTTCAAACTACTTATTCAAAATGAGTTGAAACAACACAATTCTTGAGTTTTTTTAACGACAACTTAATTGTTTTGTGTATCTGATATAATATATCGATTTCACCAATGAAATATTACTTTGACAAGTTACTTAAAACACTAAAGTAGACACTTAGAATGCATATATAATGTGCTTTCTGTGTTTATAAACAATTCGGACTTCAAGTCGGAATTTCGGACACCATAGGACATCTATGTGTACACTTGTGTTAGTTTGCTCCAATTCAAGTCACTTTGCATGTTTTATTTTATTTTATTTTTTCACTTTCTGTCTATGTTACACACATTTGATAGCCTTAGTTATTAGAGAAACTTAAAAAAATGAAAAGAAAAAAAAAAAACAATACACAAATGAATAACTTTTAGTAGCCTCAGTTAATACACAAACTAAAGTACAAACACAAAAACACAGTTCTTGAGTTTTGTTTGTTTTTTTTTGCGACAACTTAATTGTTTTCTGTTTATTCCACTTAAATTTGTAAAAAAATTTATAAAGTTACTTAATTCCTTAATTTTGTCCCAACAAATTTTCTACAGTGTTCCAAGGGTTGCCGCAATACCATAAATTCAAGTTACGATACTATACCAGCTGAAGTATTACGATACCAAGTATTGCAATACTGTAATTCATAACTCAAATTATAAAGAACATTGTTAATTCATTAAGTTAATTCATAATTCCCTTATTGAAAAAAGTATTTTTTGCACATCACTTTACCTAAAATTGATTCTTTTTTTGTTTGTTTTGTAGATATCTGACCAACAAAAATACATTAGAATAAAAATACAAATTATACCGATTGAAATTTATTATAAAAAGAGCATTTTTCCAACACCATTAGGCTACATGAAGTGGTCAGACATTGTTTCAATGTTTCCTGTTGCTATTTTGGGTTTTTCATCTATTGTTTTTTTAGTCTTATCATGAAACAATCCAAAGTAACTCAAAATTTCACTTTGTGAGTCGTTAATTTTAAGATATTTTTAATAGATTGCGGTTTTTGTAGCTACTAAATCATATGGACTGACGCATAAATGAATCGATTCAGATGTGTGTTTGAAATGTCAGAAAACATGCAACCATAAAGGGCTCCAGAAACTATTAAAGGTGCAGTATGTAAGTTTGACACCCAGTGGTTGAACTAGGTATTGCACTCCTAGATCAAAATAAACGCACGCGTGGGTTGCCAGATTGAGTACAGGAGCGAGTGATTTAAACCGTGTTCTAAATAAAATCAACGACACGCGATAGAGGGAATATTTTCCATATTAAAAGGAGTTTTAGTTTTAACCAACACCTCGAATTGAGATATTAGAAACGGTTTCATTTTCTCACAGCTCAACATGTGAAACCTATGACAGTGCACCTCAGGTAAGCCTCGTGTGTTTTATTCAGTGCTAAATGCTAACAATGTGAGTTTGAATGGATTCTAAACCTTACCGTTTCGTGAGTGAGTGCATATTCTGTGCTTCTGAATGGCTGTATTTACATTTCTGTCATGTTTCGTCTGGTGCAAACAGCTAAACTGCTGTTTGCGTGTTGTTAGGACACGAGATTACAACGTAACCTGCTCACCTAATGTTTACGTTCGTAATGTTTATATAATTTGCTAAGTAATAACCTCATGTGGAACTGAATCTGTCTCATTTCGATGTCTGATACTGTTCATTTCGGTCACGGGCGCATGCTTTCAGAGCCTTTCTGAATGAATGAATGAAATATGCTGTTTTCCAACAAGGCAACCCGGAGTGCTGAAATATAATTGGCTAAACTGGCATTCTGCAGGCTAAACAAAGACAGCGTTCCGGCACGGAAAAACCATTTTCAAAGCAGAATATCTGACTTCAGCATTGTTTTTCAGTTAAACAAGTATGTTCACTTGGGATGTTTCTTAAATACCTGCAAACATATTATGGTATTTTTATGCTTTAGAAGAGTCACAAACTTACATACAGCACCTTTAAAATAAAATAGTCTATTGTAGGGCTGGACGATATGGCAAAAAATTATATCACTATATATTTTTTTATTTCGGTCGATACGATATAATTCCGATATCGATATGGACAATATTAAAAAGAAAGGAAAAACTCCCAAGAACGCACACAATGGATGTCTGTACCTACAAATGTCTGCAAAGTGAATTTGCAAAGTCGATAATACCTCCAGACTCTTATAACTTTTTTTTAAAATAAAAACAGTACAAAAAAATTTGTTCACTTTTTATTTGTATTTAGCCTATACAAACAAGAAATGTGAAATAAACTATCAAATAAATAAAGCTCAAAAATTCATAAAAAATATGCAAAATAGTTTTTTAGAAAAATAAGTGTTGTAGTATAACCAGCAGGACAGCAGTGACGTGTGATCTGAGTTTGATGGCAGTATAATGAGTTAGAGGGAAGTTATTGACAGCTTTTGTAGTATTGATTTTTGCGTTTTGCTCTTTGTAGACGGTCCCTAAGCATTGGTCTCTTTGCCGCCTGCGCTTAGAGATCAATATAATGCGTCCAGCGCGTAGGAAAGCTCATTTTTAGGAAAATAAGGTTGTAGGTGGTTGTATACATTGCGACAGTTGAAAAAATGTGCTATTTGTGTATAGGAACAATGTTTCGGTCATGAGTTATTGATCCGGAAAAGACGAATCTGCGAATCTGTTGCTAACTTTACTGAACTGAACCACTTCTACACCACTGCATTAGTCTTTCCTTTCTTATCAACTATTTCGTCTGCATTCTTACTTGTGGAAGCTTGTTCATTCGCATATGTATTCAGAGCACTCATTTTGTAGCTAAAACTTTTTGCGGCGCAGCTTAACCACCTGCTGTGCTGAGCGCTGGCAGCGTGTCTGTGTTTTTCGTCATCACGTAAGTGAGATCAGATCACGCTCTTTCTGACGGCTGAGCGCTGAACGTCATTCAGTGACAAGTGATACATGTATAAGATCTTATATAAATAATAATATATCTATTTATATATATGCAAATTTATATCGAAATATCGGAAATGGGTTCAAAAATCATATCATCGTTATTGAAAAAAATTCTATCGCGATATATATTGATATCGAATTATTGTCCAGCCCTAGTCTATTGTTGCATAAACATGTGAGCATTTGAGTGACTTTTCCATATGCAACATTATCTATAATATAGTATAATAGATATACAGTTAATGTCGATACTACAGTTTAGAAACTACAGCAGCACCGCCAGTATTTTGGAGCCATAGTATCGCGATACTACCATAGTACTGGTAAACCGTGCAACCCTAGTTCCAACAGTATTGTTTTACAGTGTTTGGTTAACATCTGAACGTAAATGCTAAACAGATTTCTCTTTACATTATACAGTCTACAGAGAAACTATGAGAAATGAACCAAGCATGTGTGAGCAACCGGTTCACTGCAGATCCCGTAGCAACCATGTACAAAAACACACACACACACACACGCCCGGTTACAGCCATGCTGAACTCTCACACCAACACATGGCCCCGAGGCCTCTTAAAGGAGCCCAGAACGTGTCTCTTTCACCTAACGATAATACACAGCAGACGTGACAGCTCGGTATCAGTCAAACTCACCCTCCATAACTCCCGCTGGATGACTCGCACATCCTCGGAGATCACACTTTCCCGCATTTACACTCCTAAAAGAGTTCCAGCAGGAGCGTTTGCACTCAATAACATACTGAAGGACTATTGTGTGCAATACTGGATTGCAGCAGAGTGAGTCATATGAATAACTCGAGAAAAAAGAAAGCGAGGAACTAAGCTGTGCTCGTTTGTCCTGACTGAGGTCGGCCCATTGTGGGGGTCAGAATATACGTTTCAGTTAACTGGAGCAGAAACATTCCTCCTCTGATGGAAAAGAAAACACAAACAGCCGATGGAAAAAAAAAAATTGATAGTGCATGTGATGCGCACATCGATATTTACTGCATATGATTATTTTCTGAGCGTAGTCCTGAAACTGTCTTCAGTTTATCCCTCCAATCAGAGTAAATGTTTGCTCTGAGATAAACTGGCGTGAGTTGTCTCTCAGTAATGAGCGTTGAGTATTCAGGGCAGTGGAAACACAGGGTATATGAGAGAGCAAACACACCTGACCGCATTGCACTTGCACCAATAGCAGCAAATGTTCATCCATGCTGCCGATGGCTGTCGGGTGAGTCAGAACAGATGCTTCTGATTGGACAAGATCTGCCTTTTAAAAACAAACACTGTGGCTGCTTTTGACCAGAAACAGAAACATTTAAGTCAAATTAATAACTATGTAAAAAGTCTCATTTTTTGTACGGTCATCTCGACCCCCTAATTTTTGTAATGCCAATAGGACCTTCCTGGGAAATACTCATTCATTTATTCATTCATTCAGTCATTCATTTTCCTCCGGCTTAGTCTCTATTTTAGAGGTCGCCACAGCAGAATGAACCACCAACTTTTCCCAGCGTATGTTATATGCAGCGGATGCCCCTCCAGCTGCAACCCAGTACTGGGAAACACCTGGGAATAAATTAAAATAAAGGATAATTTCTGAATAGATGTGTTATATTACACATATAACAAATAAACTATATATTACAAATGCACAGTTTTTTTAATTTACAAAACACAATGTGTATTTAGACACCAAAATGGGACATCTACACTGCAAAAAAATAAAAATAAAAAAAATAAATAAACTTTTGTCTTGTTTCTAGTCAAAATATCAAAAATTATTCTTAAACAAGATTATTTACTTACCCCGGGAGATTATTTGGCTTGTTTTGAGGTGAAAAACTCACTTAATTTAGACATATTAATTCTGAAAGTAAGACAATATTTTTTGCTCGTCTAGAAAATATTTCTTAAATTTAAGAACATTTAGATACTTGGACTAAAAACAAGATAAAAACCCTAAGTAGGAAAATAATTTTCTGCAGCGTACGTGTAAACTCTTGTATGTTCGTTGGTATTGATTACTTTGCTCCAATACTATTCACTTTGCATGTTTGATTTAATAATAATATAGTTTATATAATAAACACAGTAACAAATAAGAACTGTTGCTTCTGAGTTTGTGGTGACAAACTGTGTGTAAATGAATATTTATTGTATGTAAATAATAATATTTTTTAAATATAAATAAAATATTGCTTACACATGAACTACACACACCAATTTTCACACAAATTATAACTCACCATTGCTCAAAAAATGGCTAAATTTATTTATTCCAACTTATTTTTAACAATTATATATTTTATGTATATTTTATTTAAAGATTTTTTTTTTCCCCCACAATGATGTCATTGTCTTATCTTTTGGGAGAAGCCAGTATCATTTCTGGTCAAAAAACTAAAACAAAAACAAAACTTGCTTGTTGAATAATAGTAACTTTAAGTCTTTAACTTTAATTTGCCGAGAATATGAATAATTTTGGGCTAGACTGTAACTGAAAAGTTTTCAAACAAACAAACAAACTAAAAATTACCAACATAAATTTCCATATTCATTTGAATAAACAAAACCAAACAAAACCAATAATTCATGCCGCTGTCTTTTGTCTACAAAAGTCAGTTTTTGTTTGGTTGCATACCCATGTCCAAAATGCAGCACAGACATTTGAAATATCTTTCAAACAAGATTTACTTATAAAAAATATACATATAATAAATGCTGTCTACTTTGAGTATCTTTAAGTGTTTCCAGAATTCAAATTTCCATATTTTCTATAGGAAGCGTTACAATATTATTTTGCCATTATAATCAATATTTAGTTTTCAATATTTACAATATTAAATCTGGAGCTTATCTAACAAAATAACTGACAATATCAGTGCAAAAATTAGTAGCTCGAATTTATATGTTTGGGAAAAATATTAAATACAATTTTTTAAAAGAGCAAAAATCAAAAGGAACAAAAAATATATACAATTTTGTTGAAATTTTGTAGGTTTTTTTTTCTTTTTTTTTGCAATATTTTGCTTGAATTTAATTGTATTATCTTTCTATTTCTAAAAATGTTTGGTGACTAAAAAAATTAATCTGTTTTGCTCAAATGCACCAAAATATATGACCTACATTCACTAAGAAATGGATAAAAATATTAATTTCCAAGATGGGGTGTACTCATTTATGCTGAGCACTGTATGTATGTATGTATGTATGTATGTATATGTATGTGTGTATGTATATATATATATATATATATATATATATATATATATATATATATATATATATATATATATATATATATATATATATATATATATAAATAAATATAAGAATATAAAATTAAATATATATATAAATCTCTGTCTTCAACTCAAATTAAATTTCAAGTTTTTTTGAATAGCACTTCTCACAATATTTATTGTTTCAAAACAGTTTTACAAAAGATGCACATTATCCCATTACAATCAAAATAATAAGGTTATTAGTTACTGTAACTTTATTATTTACTAACTTTATTAGTTGACTTTCAGGTAAAAACCAACCTGCATTATGAGGGTGATCAACTGAGCAAAGTATGGTGATATATTTAAGTGTTACCCTCAGGGATGGGCAGTATTTATGATACAAGTATTTCAAACACGTATTTTAAATACAAAATAGTATTTTGTCATTTGTATTTGATAGGGCTGATGGAAATGGCTTAATGTTTTGTATCGAAATGCTTTAGTGTCTAGTATATTTTTTAAATACTGCAAAATACTTTGCAAGAAATCTACATCAAGACATCATATGAATGCACTCTCTGATTGGTGCTTTGGATGTTACTGACTCTTCCGTATAAAAAAAGAATTGAAAAAAAATCTAAGAAAGTGTATACTGTAAAAATAATAGTAGTTTTGGAAGGATTGCTGATGCCAACTGTTTGTCATTAAAACAAACAGCATAAAAATAAGTCCTACAGTGGCGATTCCTACAATACTTCATTAGCTGTTTCAAATGCCAGTAGCTGAGTAGGTCCCACAATATAGTTAATGAAGACGAAAGATGCAAGCCTTAAGATGTCACAACATACAGTACACAAACATTTAATAATCAAAAACTCCTAATACAGTTTTCACACTGAGTATTGAACAGTTTAATAGCAAAGAAAATAGATATAAATTCTGTATAAATTCTGTGAACAAAAAAGTCAATTAAATCTTTATTTAACACCCTTTTAAAATATTAAGAGGTTGAATAATCATTGTACAATGATGAAGGCACTTTTACTGGCCACATTCGCTATCAAACATTGTTTACTTCAAGGCAGTTGAATGAGCAAAGGATTGATCAAATAGGTCTAAATGATGGAAGATTTGCAAAGAAATGTCATGCTCTTTTGTAAAAGTATTTTGTAGTATTTTTAAAATACAAAATACAGTATTTTATTTTGATACACATTATGGCTGTTGTATTTTTGATACAATTAAGGTATTTGGTTTTTTATTTTAAAACACATTTCAATGTATTTTTGCCCAACCCTGTCTAATCATATGCAACATTCAGACTTTGATTTACCCCATCAACAGCTTGTGATGTTCTTGCATACAGGTTATCCACTAATGAAGTGCAGCAGATGTGACTGATTTCACTACAGATGATGACAGACGTCAGTGTGACGTGTGTTTGTTTGTGAATCATGTGTTGAGTAAATGGCCAGATACCTCTTGTTCTCTGGCATAATCCTCCTGATCATACTCCTCTTCCTCCTGCTGGGTCTGTAAAGCAGCGCTGTCGAAATCAATAGACATCCTGCAGACCTGAGAGGAGAAATGACACACTGAGACAGGAAATGACCGACAATCACATCCGTTTACACCTCATGTACTCGCTGATAAACCCAGAACAACTGCAGCGTAAACATTAGATAGCATCATAAAACATTGCTAAGCAATATCGTTTCTCGGTAACCGGTTGTTGCTAGAAGAGATATAGCTGACACCGGATGTTTACTAGTATGGTTTATATTATTTATAAATCTACCTATTAATTGTATTTTATTAACGTCTACCCCAACCCTCACTCTATGCGAAAATATTAATTATTCTTGTAATGTAACAGCGTCAGGAAAATTATGCTAACGTTAACTTTATATTGATGTGAGTATCCGCAGCTGTATCCCATCTAGAGTTAACGTCACTTTTAAACTATAACCCATTACTCGCTCTTTCGAAGCAGTAAAACTAGGTCAATTACCACTAGTTGACAAGCTAGTTAACTCAAACAAGACTAGTAAAGTTATTATATTGTCTGCTTACCTTTTAGTCCGTTATAAAGTCAACAGTCCTAAGTTACATTAACACCGTAATCCAACATGAAGCGTTTGTGTGAGGAGCATTCCAGTGCCTCGCCAGCTCAACAAGCCACAATATTGACATAAAATAACGATAAATGAACCGTCCGCGGATGTTTTTTGTGTATAAAAGTAGTTTTAAAAGCGATGTTGCAGGAAATGTGTTGAGAACTGTGGGACCATTGAAACATGGCGCTCTAAACAGCGGCAAAACTACCGGGTTCTGATTGGCTGAGGGGAGGGAGGACGTCATGTGAACGTTACAGCCAATGGTTGCCACAGATCACGTTCCAACCAAAACAATACGCCCATTTGACAGGAGCGCGCTGAAATGTATAAGTAATAATGAAATTATTGCACACACTTTCTTCATGGGGTCTCAACACAAATCGATTAAGTTAACTGTTTAACAAATTTAAGTTGAATGAACAAAAAAATTAAGTTCTCCCCAAAAAAAACCTTATAAATTGTGTTGATTCAGCTCATTTTAAATTAGTTTGAACAAGAAGCAAAACTAATTTGAGTCAAGTAAACAAATAGAGTTATTACTACTGAAAATTTTAAAAACATGGCTTCTTTTTGTTAGAAAAAATGCTCTAAATGACAGTATAGTTGTGTTTGAGTAAAGCTTTTTGTTAATTCTGTTAACCGGCGCGTTTTTAAATAGATAGTTCACAAATACTGTGGAAGTCAATGGTTACCGGTTTCAAACATTTTTCAAAATATCTTCTTTTGTGTTCAACAGAAAAAAATTAAACTCAAACAGGTTTGTGACAAGAAGGGTGAGTAAACGATGACAGACTGATAACATTTCTATCAAATTTATATAAAAATGTAATTCAGAGTCTTTTTTTTCAGCTTTAAATAAAAAGGTGCGCTGTTTCCAGACGTTTCTGATCATTTTTAGGCAACGCAAAACATGTTATTCGTTCATTTTCTGAAAAATAACAACTCTAAATGACAGTATTTTATTAGAAATATGAAAAAAAAATGTTTCCCTGTGACGGGTTGCAGCTGGAAGGGCATCCGCTGCGTAAAACATATGCTGGATAAGTTGGCGGTTCATTCCACTGTGGCGACCCCAGATTAATAAAGGGGCTAAGCAGAAAAGAAAATGAATGAATGAATTAAAAAAAAATGTTTTGAGATTTTAATAAAATTAAAATCTCAACATTTTGCTCAAGTCCATAGTAAACCCAGAGAAACTGGGATTTTTTCAAGTGGTCTCAATACTTTTTCAGTATTATCTACATAATATTTTTTAAGTATTATCTACATGTTGTTTTTCACACAAATTGATGCATAAAATTCATAAAACATTTCACACTTTAATATTTTGATTATTGAAAAGTAAAACAGAACTGTTAAGCGACTGGTTATATTTCATTCATTCATTCATTTTCTTGTCGGCTTTGTCCCTTGCGGGGTCGCCACAGCGGAATGAACCGCCAACTTATCCAGCACGATTTTACGCAGCGGATGCCCTTCCAGCCGCAACCCATCTCTGGGAACTTCCACACACACACATTCACACTCATACACTATGGACAATTTAGCCTACCCAATTCACCTGTACTGCATGTCTTTGGACTGTGGGGGAAACCGGAGCACCCGGAGGAAACCCACGCGAACGCAGGGAGAACATGCAAACTCCACACAGAAACGCCAACTGACCCAGCCCAGCCGAGGTTCGAACCTGCGACCCAGCGACGTTCTTGCTGTGAGGCAACAGCACTACCTAGTGCGCCACTGCGTTGCCCACTGGTTATATTTGTCAACCAAAATTAAACTTAATTTTCTCAATATTGAAAATCAAGCATTAGTAAGAATAAGTTTTTATTTATACAAATGTCATAAATTTGGCTTAGATGTACAAGTTCTACATTCCAAATATATATTGAAATAGTTATTGGTACAATAGTTTAATCAAATAACATTAAAGTTTGGTTATTCAGAAATGTCTGTGAAACTCTGTTGGTTTTTCCATGTGCTCATTAGTCTATGTATTTTATGCATCATCCAAAATACATTTAATATGCTTGTTATATATTTTTATATTATTTAATGACTATATAAATAATATAATTATGATTTTTTTTTTCTATTTTCAACACAGGTGAACTAATTAAATGTATAATCTAAGAACTTATACTGTAAAAAATGCTGGCATCCGCAAAACACAAATCAATTAAGTTAACTTAATTGTTGTAACAAACTTAAGTTGATTGAACATAAAACAATTAAGTTGTCCTAAAAAAAACCTCAGGAATTGTGTTGATTCGGCTCATGTTAAATAAGTAGTCTGAACAAGCAACAAAAATGATGATTTCGGTGTGAATCCCTCGTCACACCTAAAAGCACAAACTATAACAGACACGTGTTTTATTTTTTCTGCTGAAGCAACAAATGCGTCTTTATTTTTACTGTTGAAAAGTGAAACAGAACAGCATTACGATTGAACAAATCTGTAATGTTCAGTGAAAGGAAAATCGAGCAATGACCGCACTTTAGATACTCCTGTGTACGCATGTAGTGCGACGACATCAAAACCCATCAGCTGAGCTTTATGCGAACCAAGTAAAGCATGCTGACTCCGACAAGATAGTTCAACAAATAAAATGTTTCATTTTCACAAACCCGTCCTCATTAAAGACAAACGTTTGCCTTATCAATGTCTGCCGAGTGCCAATATGTGCAATTAAAGTAACTTTTTTAATTTCCAGATAACGCAAACGTATTCATATTAGAGACCTAACAATTCAGTAGAGCAGACATCCAGTGGGAACTTCCGCTTTTTTGTGTTAAGGACATTTAAAACGGACTTAAGTGACTACAGCTGTAAAAGTACAAACTAGCCAAACGACGCTCCTCCATCATGCGATTGTGTGATGGCAGGAGTAAAGGGCTTGAGAGTAAGTTAATGTCACTGACAGCCTGCGCTCGTCCGGCTGCCCGATGGGTGAGTTTGTTTGTTGTCGTTTTGTTTTCCCCAGAATCTTCAGTGTCGAAATCAAGCCAGTTTACTGACTATAGCCTGATTGAGAGAGTTCAGCTGATTGGTCCATTTGTCTAGAGCCGTGTATCGGGCTCCGCCTCTTTTCTGGTGATCGAGCTCCAACAGCTGATTGACTTGGTCAATTCTACCATTGATTGTGCTGAAAGAAAAACATACAACATTTAGTAAGCAAGCAAATAAATAATATTTAAAAATAAACAAATAAATAAATAAAAATTAATCTGATTGATCTGGTTAGCCGTGCAATATTCTGCAATAACAGCATTCGTACAGCCCCTTCACCTATGTGTATTACTCCGCCCACATACAGCGTCAAGCAGAGGACAATCTACAGTTAGATGAATATTGCAGCTGTTGGACAACCTAATGTACTTTTGAGGCTTTTTTAGTCGAGAATGTAGTTGTTTAGATTGTAACGATGCAGTTTATTTAAAAGAATAGTGCCCATTTTAAAATATTTATAATTCCGGAGATTCAGTGCATCAGCCACCATCAGCCTGTCTGAGCAGACAAAAGATAATAATGGTTGACATTCCGCCACAAAATGGCGACAGAGACCATCTTGCCAAGTTCTTATAGGGAGAAGAACTCAGCATTTTCTCAACATAAGTTTCAAACTACAGCTGATCAACTCATTATAAAACAGGTAAGTGACTTTGTAAGTTGATCTCTCTCCTTTGAATTTTGTAGTGCTGTATTTATACCATAGTAATCTGGTAGTGTTTGCATTAATTTGGCTTTTTCAGGGTTAATTACTGTGATATCCCTATTGCAACAGAGAAATACTGGGAAATCTCTGTAGACTGATGGCATTTCATGCCTTTCAGCCTTATAATCTTAAAATTTAAGCAAAAATTACGTGTTTTGTCTTCACTTTAGACCAGGGATGTCAAACTCAATTCCTGGAGGGCCGCAGCCCTGCACAGTTTAGTTCCAACCCTGCTTCAACACACTTACTGGTAGGTTTCAAACAAGCCTGAAGGACTCAATTAGTTTGATCAGGTGTGTTTAATTATGGTTGGTCCTAAACTGTGCAGGGCTGCGGCCCTCCAGGAATTAAGTTAGACATGCCTGCTTTAGACATTACGCTAGAGAATCATTCAAACACTACCTCTAAAGTGATGTTTGTGAAGTATCAAGGGTTTCTGCTGTTCTGACGGTCAGCTGCAGATGTGAATGAACAGCAGAAGAAAGTAGTTCCTCTTACAAAAGGGTTTTTAAGACTCTCCGTGTTTGATTTTCTTTTTTAGATACGTTATTATGGCGCCGAACAGTTGTATAAACACAATATCACACTCATAGCAGTGCGATATGGCTGTACATCATCACTGATGGGACACTAAGGCGCTCTGCCTGTGGCCTCAAGCCAACAGATGCCTCCCACCAGTGCCGACATACAGCCATATCGTACTGCTACTCCAGTGATATTGCTCATACATACATGCATACATGCATACATACATACATACATACAGTTGAAGTCAGCATTATTAGTCCTGTTTATTTTTTCCCAAATTTCTGTTTAACGGAGAGCAGATTTTTTCAACACATTTCTAAACATAATAGTTTTAATAACTCATTTCTAATAACTGATTTATTTTATCTTTGCCATGATGACAGTAAATAATATTTGACTAGATATTTTTCAAGACACTTCTATACAGCTTAAAGTGACATTTAAAGGCTTAACTAGGTTAATTAGGTTAACTAGGCAGGTTAGGGTAATTAGGCAAGTTATTGTATAACAGTGGTTTGTTCTGTAGACAATCAAAAACAATTAGTTTAAAGGGGCTAATAATTTTGACCTTAAAATGGTTCTTAAAAAATTTAAAACTGCTTTTATTCTAGCCAAAGTAAAAAAAATAAGACTTTTTCAGAAAGAAAAAATATTATCAGACATACTGTGAAAATTTCCTTGCTCTGTTAAACAATTTGCAAAATAAATTAAAAAAAGAAATGTAAAAATCAAAAGTGGGGCTAATAATTCTGACCTCAACTGTACGTACATACATACGTACATACAGTTAAAGTCAGAATTATTAGCCCCCCTGAATTATTAGCCCCCTGTTTATCTCTTTCCCCAATTTTTGTTTAACGGAGAGAAGATTTTTTCAACCCATTTCTAAACATAATAGTTTTAATAACTCATTTCTAATAACTGATTTATTTTATCTTTGTCATGATGACAGTAAATAATATTTGACTAGATATTTTTCAAGACACTTCTATACAGCTTAAAGTGACATTTAAAGGCTTAACTAGGTTAATTAGGTTAACTAGGCAGGTTAGGGGAATTAGGCAAGTTTTTGTATAATGATGGTTTGTTCTGTAGACTATCGAACAAAAAATTAGATTAAAGGGGCTAATAATTTTTACCTTAAAATGGTTCTTAAAAAATTAAAAACTGCTTTTATTCCACCCGAAATAAAACAAATAAGACTTTCTCCATAAGAAAAAATGTTATGAGACATACTGTGAAAATTTCCTTGCTCTGTTAAACATCATTTGGAAAATATTTAAAAAAGAAAAAAAGGGGGGGCTAATAATTCTGACTTCAACTGTACATACATACATACATACAAACACACAATTAGTGCTTGATACAAAGTAACAAAAAAATTTGTCATTAGTCAATAAAATTATTCAACAGTTCTGTATAATTTCAGAAAAAGAGATTAATTGCATTTTTTGCTATACAGATATTTTTTGAATAATAATTATTTTTTTAACTAAAGAAGTGTACATTTATAAAAAGGATTGCACGTGAAACTGAATTAAGGTAATTAGTTCATAAAAATATAAGGTATACATTTCAGAGATGCAGAGCAAGTGTTTTTTTCATTGTTTTGATTTCATGGTGACTTGACAGAGTATGCAATCTATATACTTTAACACACACATACATAGATATATGGAAATTAAGAGACACTTGATAAAATTCTCCAAATATCAAATGAAAATGTATAGCTGTTAAAAAAATGCTTTAAAATAAATACATTTTTTCAACCATATAGATGATAAAAGTTGTAAATTCAGAGAAAACTAAATATTCTAATCGCAATTTGACCATAACTACATTACACCGTCACTTCTTGTGACCCAAAACCAGATTAGTGTACATTATAAAACATACTATTATTAAATGCATTACTACTGTTAAGAGTAAAACTTACTTGTCTAAAATACACTGCACAAGCAAGCTTTCCACATCTGCGACATCAATATTCAATTCCTAAAAACAAACAAACATTAAAATGAATGAACAGTCCAATCAATACAGCCTTTTCTATTCAAATACATTATAATAGAACAACATAATCAGTTACCTTTGAAATAAATGGTATGTGTATCCTAGTGTAAGGCTTAATCAGTTTGATGAGCACTTGTGTTCTTATGTTTCGTAACAACTCTAAAGAGAAAGCAAAAACACATTTGTTTATATAAGATTAAAGAAAGTAAAGTGTGACCCTCAACGTGCTCTCTGTACTGACCCTCAATGTGTTCTCTGATGAAGGGGTCGTCCATTATGTTGCTGTGATTCGTCTTGAGGATTTTCTCAAATTCTGTGATGTCATTGTTCTGGTAGGCACTAGAAATACGCAAATATTATTATTGTTGTATTATCATGTTGTAATAATATCAATCAACAATTACATCATGTGTAATTAATATCATTAAATGCATTTGTTCAGATAATACAACATTAAAAAAGTTAGAATGGAACAGAGGTGGATAAATGAAGGAACGCGGTATTGTGAGACTTACCTTACCAGGTTTGTCATTGCTAGAATTTCTGGGTCATTTTTGTAAGGTTTTGCCTAGTCATAGAACCACAGAAACACAATCAGTTTATTTAGTTATGTTACAGACTAGAGACATTTACACTTCTGTAATCAGACTCATAAGGAATTAATAGTTTTGTGCATTTCTGGGGTACAGAAGTTGCTAAAAGTTAAAAGTATGTGCGTACGAAGGCTGCACAATATTGGGAAAAATTGGATTATTATTCAGTTTTGCTGTGATATACATTGAAATATGAATTTTACAATCTCACCACATGGCTTAAATAGCTCTATTTGGATGATTTCATTAATTAAAAAATACAATACGAATTACGAGCTAAGATAAAAACAACAGAGCAAAGATACAAGGCAAATAAACAGTATAAATTTTAAATAAAATTTTAGACTTATACAAGGCTAAATGCTAAGGATTTTATTCGAATATCCCAATGGAAAAGATTTAGATGTAAAAGATCTAAAAAAGAATTATAATTTAATACATTTAATAATACAAAAATATTAATTTAATAATAAAAATATATAAGTCAGGTCAGTATCCTGAGCAGTAAATAAATAGAGAACTTATAAACAAATGTTACTGTAAGAAAAGTAATTAAACGCTAAAAAGTTTTATTAAGATTGGGATTGTTGGTGACAGTATGGGTGTTAATGGACAGAATGGGGAGCTATATAAAAGAAAGGAAAATTAAGCCCTGTTAAAATAGATTTTAGACCTACAACACAACATTTCAATAGATTTAAGACTTTTTAAGGCCTAAAATTTACCTTTCGAAATGTAAGATATTTTAAGACCCCGCGGATACCCTGTTTATAGTTATCTCTAACAATATTCAGGTACAGAAATTAAATAATCAAGTGTAAAATAACACAGCATAGTCTTCATTGTATAAATAATTCAATAAAAAGATTCTTTATTAGTGTTACAATTGGTACTAATTCTTGTCTGAATGCTTTAATCTCTACTGAAATCCTCAAAAAGTTTTAAGCCTTCAAATCACATATAAATGATAAACTTTAACTACAGGGGTTGGACAATGAAACTGAAACACTGGTCAATTTAGTGTTGGAGGTTTTAAGGTTAAATTTGACCAGCCTGGTGGCTAATCTTCAAGAGGAAGCTTTTTGAAAGAGAATGTATCCAAAAAAAAACCCATAAAACCACAGCTACCCAACTCACTGAAGAATTAAATGAGCAGCTCGACTCTCCTGTTTCCACCAAAACTGCTCGTCGGGAGCTCCACAGGGTCAATATACATGGCTGCTATAGTCAAACCTTTGGTCACTTGTGCTAATGCCAGATGTCAGTTTCAATGGTGCCAGCCGCGGAAATCTTGGGCTGTGGATAATGTGAAACATGTACTGTTCTCTGATGAGTCCACCTTCACTGTCTTTTCCACACCCAGGAGAGTTATGCTGCGTTCACATCAGGGGCTTGCTCTTGTAGGGGAATAGCGCGATTTAGCCGCGCGTTCCGCGTCTGGTGTGAACGCAGCATTACAGTGTGGAGAGGCCCCAAAGAAGCGTACCACCTAGACTGTTGCATGCCCAGAGTGAAGCATGGCAATGGATCAGTGATGGTTTGGGCTGCAATATCAGGACATTCCCTAGGCACAATACTTGTGCTGGATAGGCGTGTCACTGCCAAGAACAACCGAACCATTCTAGTGGACCATGTGCACCCAATGGTTCAAACGTTGTATCCTGAAGCCTATTCCCATGCATCAGGATGATAAAGCATCAAGACACGCATCAAGACTGTTAACAGAGTGGTTTGATGAACATGAAAATGAGAGTTGAACATCTGCATGGCCTGAACAGTTACCAGAACTAAATATTATTGAGCCACTTTGGGGTGTTTTGGGGGAGCGATTCAGGAAATGTTTTCCTCCACCAGCATCACATAGTGACCTGGCCACTATTCTGCAAGGAGAATGGCTCAAAATGGCCAGTGCAGGCTTGTATCTGTCATCCCAAAGACAAATTGATGCTGTACTGGCCACAAAAGGCCGTACAATGAATACCAATGAAATACTTTGGTCTAAAACCAGGCGTTTTAGTTTCATTGTCCAACCTCTATATATTATGGATAAATTCTACAATGACTCCACAAATCTCATAGGTTCTAAACTGTGGTGCTGATCAAATATAATCCCAATTCAACATTGCACATCCTGCTATGTAACTATTATGAATGCGCACATTGTGATATTGATGCAGAAACAATATACTGTGCAGCCGTACTACATACCTCTTGAGAATCAAATGGGTTGATTCCAGACTTCATCAGCATGTTAGCCAGGACCAGGTACTTCAGACAAGTGGTTCGTCTGGGGCTTCCAGACTCATCATAGTTTTTGAACGCTTCAAAAAAGTCTGTATGTGCCTTCTCGAACTCTCCTTCTCTCAGGTGCATTTTACCACCACACTCTGTAGTGAACAGGCCACAAGTTAAAGATGATTAGTGGACAAATTGTGCAAAAAATAAAATAATAATAATAATAAACCAAATTTGCGACAAAACCTCACTAAAGAAAAGCAACCAATTGTGAATGAAACAAAAAGCAGACAAACTTTCCGATAGAAATAGAAAAACATTACAACTGTACACTCAACAAGCAAAAACAAAACTGAAATCAAACTTTTAATTTTAGCAAAAATCAATTTATGCATTACACACTAACAACTAACTATACGCATTAACACAACAGCTAAAATAATAAAAACACTTTTCCTATTGCACATACACTCATAATAAAAACAAAGAAATTTTCCAACACTGAAGCAAACAAACTTTCCAATAGAAACAAAAACAATCCAATTGAACAGCCAAAACTAAAAATAGAACAACTGTCTATTTTTATATAACAAAAAAATATCGAATTGTATACACAAATTCACAAATCAAAAAATAAATAAAAAATGCAGTTATATACAAAACAAACTATCAAAAGTAATCACAAATTAAACAAGTACATTTTCTAATAAAAAAACAAAACAAAAAAACAACTCAAAATGAGCTTTCCAATCATTGACAAAAAAAAAACAACAACTTTGCTATGGTGCACAAAACAAATCACACTAAAGAAAATCAACTTTTAAATTTTGAACAAAGCAAAAAGCAAACACACTTTCCAATAGAAATAACTAACAAACAACTGTACTCAAAACAAGCCAAAAAAAAAAACAAAACGTTATATTTTTACCAAAAACCAACTATACGCATAAGAACAAAATTAATAGCAAATAAAATTAACTGCTCACACAAATTAAATGTTTTTTTTTTATTCCAACATTCCAGCTGTATACAAAAACCATCCATTTGCAAACACACAAATAAAAATAAAATATAAAAGGCTCAATAAAACATAAGTGTAAACAAAGCAAAAAAACTCAAATTCACTTTCCAATCAGACAAAAACCAAACAAACAAACATTCTAATTATGCACAAATAAAAACTCATTAAATAAACAAAATACTAAAGGACATTCTAATCATGCACAAAACAGAAAACAAAAGAAATTTTAACTACATACAAAAATAAACAAAAAACAAAATGGCGGTCTAATCATACACAAATCAACAAAAACAAACCAAATTTTACACACAATAAAAAAAACTAAACGAAACAAAAAAACTAAGTACAACATAAAAAAGTTAAACAAAAAAACAAGCAAAATTCCAATTACACACAAATCGAAAAAAAAAGAAATAAATAAAATAAAAACATAAATAATAATAATAATAAAAAAATAAAAATGAAATAAAAATCACAAAACAAAAAAATCTTTTATTTCCGAAGACCCAAAATAACCAACTAGACAAAAAAAACATGTAACACACCTCTGATGACTCCCATGATGAGTGGATGTGGGATGGCTGATTTGATGTGTAATGACTGCTCATAAAGGGCTTTGAGCTTCTTGTTGTTTTTCTGTGCCGTGTACATCTGGATCTCCAAAGCGTAAATCTCCAAAAGCTGAGTGCCCTTCTTCAAGTCATCCTCTCCATCATCCGTCTAAACCAAAAACATGGGCCAGATTCAGACATTTGTAGCAGCTTTTATCAATATTAATTTTCTTTTTAGATCATTTACCTGACAGGACTGATGCAATTGCCTGAGAATTTTCTGAAGTTTTCCAAATTCTTCTCTTTCCAGGTACAACTTTCCCAGCTACAAGAAACAGAGATGTTTGCAATATAAAAAGTCTTTGTATTAATATTAATAAAAATGCATCAACAAAACTACACTACCTGACAGAAGTCTTGTCGCCTATCCAAGTTTTAGGAAGTGGCTTTTTTTAGAAGTGGCTTATATGAAAGGCAAAGACCTCTAGATTCCGCTTATTTTACCAAAATAAAATATGATCATGCCTTGATTTTTAATTATTTAATTAGGACAGTAAGGTCTGACTTTGCTTTGACAAAAGTCTTGTCACTTAACAGAAATAATGTCCAGTATAGAATATAAAGTCATGCTGCAGTGGGAACAGAATGAATATTGTGTCTGACTCCCATGAGCTTGGAGGACTGCATCCATACATCTCTGCAATGAATCAAATAACTTAATAATAAAGTCATCTGGAATGGCAAAGAAAGCGTTCATGTGGGTCCATGTGGGTTCCAATAGGTCTTCTGCAGTATTTGTGATGATTGGGATTGAGACAAGTGATTACTTGTTGCTCTTACAACTGGGATCGACGACAAGACTTTTGTCAGGTAGTGTATAGTCCCCATGTAATATTCTTGACAAGCAAGCGTTAACATCTATAAAATGAATGCAAATACAAAATAAGCACACACTACTAAAGCACAAACCTTGGTGTTAGTTTTAAACCAAAGTCTGTCGTTTTTGGCATCTTTTAACGCTTCCAGTGTGGTTTCATAAAACTCTTGTAGCAAGTCCATCTGTGAACCAATGATAAGATAAATATTACTTTAGTGTGTGCGTGTGTGTGTGTGTGTGTGTGTGTGTGTGTGTGTGTGTGTGTAATATATATTAATATTATATATGTATAAAATTATATATAAACATATAATATTAATGTTCACCCTAATAATGCATTCAAAATCTGTTTAAACATTCAGATTTTTTTTTCAGATTTAGGAGTATCATTAATTTATAAAACTCAATGCTTGATACTAAAACCATATTGTATCTGATGCAATTAATAAATGATTCTGAAAAAATAAAAGTTTTTAAACGTTACCATGTTCTTACCATATTATTACTGTAATACTAGAAGTAATTCTTTTACTTGTATATATTATTATAAAACAGATATTAATCTAAGAAATAACCTAAATTTAATATGATAATTAATTGAATTATATAATATGATAATAATATGATAATTAATTGAATTAATCCCATAGTAATGGAATTAAAATTTTATTGAAATACCATGTTTTTACCATATTATTACAGCATAAACTCCTTTTTTAATTAATAAAAATTACATAAAAATAAAAGTAAAAAAGTACTTGTACATATTATTCGATAAAATATAAATTAATCTAAGATATAATGTACATTTAATATGAAAATTACTTGCATTAAGCCCATTGTAACAGGAAAAAACATAGATTATATGTATGAATTTACATTTAAAATTACTTATCATTTTTAACTCATGACTGTTTAAAAATTATTACAATTATTTAATAATAATAATAATTCCATAATAATAATAATAATATAATTATAATAATTACTTTATTATTCCAAATATCTTTTTAAAATGTTATGCGTTTCTCACAGGACTTGAATGTATTATGAGGGCTGATAATATAATGAAATTGAATGAAATGTAAACTCACACAGGAATTTAAAACATACCATTACCTGTTTGGAGGTTGAGATATAGTCTAAAATGGAGTTGATCGATTTCTCTGAATAATTTCTGGTGACAGCGCTCCTAATATATGTCAAAAGCTGTTTGTACCGGTTCATCATTTCAGGAAAATTAGTCTGTAAAATCAGAAAGAAAAATAAATGAATTAACGTCATTTCAAAAAGGATCAAGAATTATTAAATGTTCAAACAGATATAGAATCTTTTTTATAACATTACCTAATTTTATTTCATATACATAATATTTTAGTAAATAATTTTAGTAAACTAACATTATTTATTTTAAACTATACAGTAACAAATCTCAGATACTCTTGCTGCATACCAGTTTGAAGTTGATCTTAATCATTTGTTTCAGTGCTTTGAATCCCCATTCTCCTTTCTCACCCTCCAACTCCAGGACCTGCGAAACAAAAAAAAGGTGATTACTCATATTCCAAGTTAAAATGCATGCATTTATGTTTTAATGTCATATCAGCAGCACTGGCTATATTCATGGAAACATTAGTAATGGATAATTTACAAACATACCAGTTTCATAGTAAATAAGAATCATACAAAAAAACATACATATAAAAACAAAACTGATTAAAGGTCGTTTAAGATCTCTCAATTTGGTCAGTGATAAATATTCTAAAACTCTTTAAACATATATTTTCATAATAATTTCTGGAGGTTTCATCAAGTCAAATTTATGACTTCCAAGACCATTATCATTAAAATTTCTAAATTATACAGGGCTAACACTAAGGATTTTTACTTGCCCCATCAAAAAACACTCAGATTAAATATTTCTTAACCACATACACTGTCAAAACGCTGGGTTCCACACAATCCATTTGTGTTGGGACAACATGAAGGAATTATTGCAACTTATTTGTTTTTACAAATTTAAGTAGATTGAACATAAATTTATAGTACATTATAATACATATAGTACAGAACATATTTTACAGTAGTTGACCATTTGTGCTGTGGGTAAAAGGTGTGTTTCAATCCAGCTACCACCGCAAGTATATTTCAAACCTGTGGGAAGCACTGGAAACATCTGTTTATATTTTCCAAAACTACTAACCACAGAGTTATGAGATTTAAAAGATATCAATCTGTAAAAAATGTTAAAATTTTAAGTAAGGAAAATAAACATGCGTTATGGATGTGACCAAAAAAAGTATGTGAGTTTAACATAAGTAACATACTTTGTGAAAAATCTGCGAATTAAACTGTACATCCCAAAAGAAGCAACGCTAATCGAAAGGAGAAGAGTTGGCCCACTATAGAACAAACATGATTGATTTTATTTTATTTTACATTTAGGCATTTCTGAGGAAAAAGCTTGGTTATGGATCTCTCCATTCTGGATGTGACAGGTGTGGATTTGGCACTTGTGTGACTTTGGTGAATCAAATATAAATGTTTGAAAACATTGACAGAGACATCTTTGAGTATTTTAAAGTACTATAAAACAGGGGTTCCCAAACTTTTCAGCCCGCGACCCCCAAAATAACAATGCCAGTGACTCACGACCTCCATTTTTCTCGAAGGTAGTTTTAAATATACAAACTTTGCACACACAACTATAGGGATATATAAACATGAGCATCTTGTCAACACAAAAATGCAACAGTCTTATAACCATTTTTTTTTATAGTTATTTATTAAATTTAATTTAATTTTAACCTCAAATATCTTATTTTAATGTATTAAAGCAGGGGACTGCTGGCCATTTACGGCCTGCCCACCTCCTCCCTCCGGCCCGCAACTGATGTCAAAAATATAACGAGATTCGGCGCGCCAAAACATATATTTCTGAACCACTATGACTGTTATGCAGTTGCGTCTAGTCTTTTGGGGTTTTAACCCGCAACCTTGTCAACATTTAAAATACTGCATACAGATTAGTTTTACTTTCATTTTCTCTGTGTACGGAGAATAACACACATGTGTTTTAATTCTGTGGCTGATTTAAACGTTAAAATCTATGTCTGTAAGTGCTCTGTTTTTACTAAAGCTCTATTTTTGTAAATATTCAAGGGTCATTTGATTATTATCAGTTTTACACCACCTGTATTTTGTTGTGCAAACACCTCTTCATGGCTTTATGCTGGTGGTGTACCAAATATGATAATTTTGCTAATATTCAATTCAAACGGTCTCATTTAATAGATTTTCCTCATATGCTTATTAAGATTTACATAAAAACTATGTACATTAGTAAAATTGTACTGCTAGTTTAATTGAACTTGTTAAAGTAAATGTGAATATGTAAATTTTTCCCCTCTTTGTTTTCTTAGTTTTACAAAAAACAAAACAAAACAAAAAACAGATATTGAGAAGAACAATTGCCAGTAAAGACACTTAAGTTACCCAAACTGCTTTCTGCTGTTCTTACGCTATTGGGACAATAATGCTGATTTGCATTATTACTGGTGACAGGTAATGCTTCAAATATAGACGTCATGTCTGATGTCCTAAGATGCATTAATTATGTCAGGTTTCCACTTTTTTTCTTGTACTTGAATGTTAAAACGGCCCTCCTATCAATTGTCAGTCACTGACCTCCACCTGCATTAGAGTTTCGTAAAGGTTGTCAGAAGGTTTAACCTGGCACTTTAAAATCAATCTGCTGCAGCTGACACTATTGCTGTGTGGTTCATCTAAACACCCCAGGGGTCGCAATCCAATGGAAAAAAACAATACAAACATTTAAAGGCTGATCGATTTATTTGTATGCTGACGTTTCTTCAATGTCGCTCTGATTGATCTTCTGTGGGTTATGAATAATGTAATTTTTACATTTTAATAACATTTATTTTATTTTTGGAAATCACCAAGCAACTCCTTGTCATTGTCCCGCGACCCCCATTTTGGGAACCACTGCTGTAAAAAAAAGCCAACACAAAAAACTTTGCTATTTTGGTAAAAACTAGGGATGCTCATTTTGGTTTATTTTACCAACCGACAACTGCAGCTCATTCACCGAATATTAACCGTTAACAGATAAATATTAAAATATTATTTAATAAAAAAATAATAATTGAGGTTTCTATTTTGTGACACATTAAATATTTTAAAATACTGATTTATTTTAACATGTGAACAGCAGCATACAGAACATAACAAAACATCTTCATGCACCTGCAGAGTTTCCGACAACATCGAAAAGAAGAATAAACTAAATAAAAATAATAAAATAAACAGGCCTGCTCTGGATATTTTTCACCTAAATGACTAAGTTAGATTACAAAACGAAAACACTGACTGAATCCTTTTTAAAAACCGGCATTTGCTTATTTTTCCAATCATGTTTTTTTGTCCGTCATATAAAAATATCATTAAATCAATCGCTCCACTGAAAATATGCATTTGATTAATGCTTCATTGTTATTATGTCACAAAACCCCTTTTAACATTATAATAGAAGTCATTAGTTTAAAGATTATGTCATAATGACTTATTTCCTCCGTCTCACTCGCGATCAGCATCAGCGCTGTTTGTGTCAACTCGTCTGTCAAACTGTGACTAGAAATATTCTTCTTTCATTTTGCTTCTTTGACAAAATACGTCTGTAGGCACGTGTGGTTACACGTGTTACCATCCCACAAGTTAACAAATATTTGTTGCACATCAGGGGCCGATTACAGCGAATGCGCTTTTCGCCTTTTATGTTGACAAGAAAAAAGAAGCGCAGTGCTCTTTTTTTTATGTCACTATAGGAAACGACTGAATCAGCTGGTCTATTGTGCGCAAGTGTTGCTGTCCATGTTGTTATAATTGTAATATACAGAATAACATTGTGATAGCCATGATTTGTAAAGTAATATGCCTACAGGTCTGGCTAACTTGAAACTGCGACGACAAGTTTCTCCTCCATTATTAAAAAAATATCCGTCGTCCTGACAACACAAATACTGCAGGCACCTCAACAGAAACGCTGCTCTGCTTTCATTTGATTGAAGAATGAAAAAGACGCGACTGGGTTGAGTTTTATTTCAACAGCGAGCACACAGCGCGCAACCACATAACGTGAGGGCGCATAAGCAGCGAGCATAAGCAGCACGCAAAACAGTTAATAAACCATTTAATAAATGCAAAAACAAAACAAAAAAAAAAAGCGAGTTCGGTGATCGGTCCTTATGCAGCCAAACTTTAAAAATATATAAAATAATATTTTTTAATCGTTTAACTGATACCATTAATCGGTTACAAACGTACCCTTTCAGTTAATGGTTAATCAGTTATTTTAAGCATCCCTAGTAAAAACGTAATGTTTTTCATGGCAAGGTTGACATTTGCATGGAATTCCTCCTTTATGGGTTACCTTCTGGAAGCTGCTCAGGGCTGCTTTAGGATCATCTTCTTTGAGGGCTTTGGAGTTGTAATACTGATTCTCCAAATCCACATTGGGTTCAGAGTTGCTGTCCTCAGAATATTCCTGAAGTCAAATAAACGTTAAATGACACTTCCAGCATGTTTTACAATCAGAATCAGAAAGAGCTTTATTGCCAGGTATGTTCACACATACAAGGAATTTGTTTTCGTGACAGAGCTTCTACAGTGCAACAGATTTACAGAGACAGGACAAAAAACAGATAATAAATATATTTTAAAAATAGAAGTGAATAGTGAATGCAAGTATACAAATTGACAAGTGTATGTAGATATATTACCTATATAAAACGTTATATGTGCAGCTGTTATGTGCAAATTGGCATGTAAAGTATGTTGTTAAACAAATAAGTGTATAAAAAGTAGTGATGTTTGTTTCACAATAACTATCATCAAGTGTTCATGAGATGGATTTTCTGTTTACATAACTGAACAAATGTTACCATCTTGAGAAATGCTGCACGTCTTAATGCTGAACGATTGTGACAACTGCATAACAACAATTATGGATCGTATATTTATAAATGTATCAATAAACAGCGTAATAAACAATAGACTGAATCAGATATCATGCAGATTCATAACTAGCAACTTATTAGCAATAATTAAGTCAACTTCATGAGTCTGCAAGTTAATAATAGACATATAGAAGATCACAAATATGAGCTAGCAAAATTAATTTGTTAATACATCGAGCTTCTTGCAGAACTTTAAACAAAACACTTACATTACAGAAAACTGTCATTCGTGTGACTCAATCTTTGCAGTATTAGCAAACTAGCCACCTGCTAAGCAACTCACATGCGACATTTAGGCACGTGTAAACATGCGAAACACAATTTCTTGACGTCATTAAATCGGGTTAGCGTTAAACTACATGCGTTATTAGTTGAGTTTATATTAGACAGTCTTACCAAGTCATAATCCTCCTCATCATCGCACATAAAATCATCTTCCATGTCAGACATTTTGACCGGAGAGAGAAACTCTTACCCACAATGCTCGGCGGGAAAGCGTTGTGACATCACACGGTAAGGTGCGCGCGCGTTGTTGCTAGAAGGGATACAGCTGCGGACGGAAATTAAATATAATTATTTATATTATTTATTAAATGGTATTTTATTGACGTCTACCCCGACCACAACCTTAAACTCAACCATCACAGTAATGTATAAACAGTAGTTATACTGAGTATTATTCATATTATGTATTAAATTACCCATTATATTGTATTTTGTTAACGCCTACCCCTGCTCCAACCATAAACACAACCCTCACAGTAATGTAAAAATATTAATTATTATTGTACAGTGTCATAAAAATTATGCTACAATGACGTGAATATCCGCAACTGTATCTCATCTAGACTTGACCGCGCATAACCGATTACTTCCGAATCTTTGTCCCGAGTGCTTCCGAACGCGGTGAATGGATTTGGAGAAATTCGTGTCAGTTTCTTCCGTGTTGTTAGACGCGCGATTCCGGGTGTGACAGTCACCTGACAGCATTTTCACAGCGTCAGTCCACCCGTGCACAGTGTTTAAACAGAAATACAATTAACAAAAGCATAATAATGGCCACAAATCCACCGAAAACCAAGGTGCTGCTGAGTGGAAATGAAAGGTAAGTTCGGAAAACTTCGCGCGGCTCTTCGGAGATCTTCGATTTTTTTTTATATGAACGAACATAGTCAATTGTTCATGTCGATTCACTTCTTGTTTTTTTTATTTAAACTTTTTTATAATATATTTTTGTCAGGTTGCAGAAATTGAAAGCCGCTTTTCATGACAAATATGGACAAATGTCGCTTTTCTACGCTTGTGCTCCTGGGAGGGTGAATTTGATTGGTGAGTTGTTGAGAAAACATCGTCTAAGCAAGGTAACCATACTGTAACAGATCTTTATATGGTCTCATAAATCTTGTGTTTTTCCAGGTGAGCATATTGATTACTGTGGCTATGCTGTCCTGCCGATGGCGATAGAGCAAAATATTCTCGCTGCAGTTTCTGTCTCTGACACTAAAACCGTCCAGCTGACAAACACTGACCCCAAATACAAGTGAGTAATTCTGTTCTGCAGGATTTATTACAGGAATTAGTCTAATAAAGGCATCTTTCATTCATTCGTTCACTCACTCACTCACTCACTCACTCACTCCCTCCCTCACTCAATTCATTCACTCACTCAATTAATTAATTCAGTCATTCACTCACTCACTTAGTTATTTAATTAAATAATTCATTCACTCACTCACTCACTCCAATCATGTGTTCACTCAATCCCTCACTCTATTCATTCATTCATTCACTTACACTCACTCAATTCATTCATTTACTCATTCACTCACTCACTCCCTTCATTCATTCACTCCATTCATTCGTTCATTAATTCGCTCACTCACTCACTTCATTCATTTATTCATTCATTCATTCATTCATTCATTCATTCATTCATTTATTCATTCACTCCATTCATTCATTCATTCAGTCATTCGTCCATTCATCCATTCACTTCATTCATTTACTCATCCATTCACTTCATTCATTCATAAATTCATTCATTAATTCACTCCATTCATTCATTCATTCACTCCATTCACTTCATTCATTCACCCACTCACTCACGTCATTAATTCATTCTTTCACTCCATTTATTCACTCACGTCATTCATTCATTCATTAACTCCATTCATTCATTTGTACATTCACTCACTCACTCACTTCATTCATTCATTGATTCGTTCACTACATTCATTCATTAATTCACTCCATTCATTCATTTATTCATTTACTCTGTTCATTCATTCATCCATTTATTCATTCACTCTATTCATTCATCCATTCACTCTATTCATTTATTTGTTCATTCACTCACTCACTCACTTCATTCATTCATTGATTCGTTCACTACATTCATTCATTAATTCACTCCATTCATTCATTTATTCATTCACTCTATTCATTCATTCATTCATTCATCCATTTATTCATTCATTCATCCACTCTATTCATTTATTTACTCATCCAGTCACACTATTCATTTATTCAGTCATTCATTCATTCATCCATTCTTCCATTCACTTCATTCATTCACTCACGTCACTAATTCATTTACTCACTCCATTCATTCATTCATTCATTCATTCATGGGTGGGGGGTGGAAGTTTATGTCTCCATGCCGTTTCTAACAAGATGCCACCCTGGGCGATCACCCATATTGCCCATGCCTAAATCCGCCACTGTATATAATAAACACATTTATGTTATACATTTATTTTATTTATTCATGTGTTTGTTTGTTTATTATTTATTTATTCATCAAATTAATACAAAATTGTAGTCGGCGCCAGTGGTGTAGTGGTTAGTGCGTCGACACATGCACGCCGGTGTTCACGGCGACCCGAGTTTGATTACGCCTCGCGGTCCTATGCCGATCCTTCCCCTCTCTCTGCTCCCCATTGTTTCCTGTCAATACTCTCTACTGTCCTGTCAAATAAAGGTGAAAACCCCTAAAAAAAAATTATTAAAAAAAAAAAAATTAATACAAAATTGTTAAAGAAATTATAAAGTTATTTTATATATTATTTTATGTATATGGTGAATTTAATGTGTGTATTTGTTTGCTTGTTTTATTTCAGCGATAAATAAATTATTTTAACGCAATATTATCTGGTTACAGTGACTTCGCAATTAATTCATACAGTTAGTTTATTTCATGGATTTGTTTGTTTTTTTGGGATTTCTTTGAAATAAAATGTCATTATATTTGTTCTATTTATCCATCTGTCAATATTTATTTATGTATTTATTTATTTATTTCAGGAATTTCTGTCAAATGTCATCACATTTAGTCTGTAATTTATTAAAAATTATTTCTATGCTCAAATGTATTTGACTATTAGTTTTTTTGTTTATTTATTTATTATTTATTTCAGTCAAATTTAGTCACATTTAGTTTGTAATTTATTGAAAAACATTTATATGCTCAAATGTATTTAATTAATTTACTTGTTTAATTATTTCAGAGATTTCACCGTGTCTGCTGATGCCATCTCCATTGACAGAGAGAATCCTCAATGGCATTATTACTTCCTTTGTGGAGTGAAAGGACTCCAGGTGATGAGCTGTTCATCATAAGCACATATCCATCTGTGTCTGCATAATCATAATCACAGTGATCTGTATTATAATAATATAACATCTGCATTATAATAATCCCAGTGTTCTGACCCCTGAGCTTGTGTCTGCAGGAGCATCTGAGCTTGTCTTCATTGGCAGGGATGTGTTGTGTGGTGGACGGGACGATCCCGGCCAGTTCAGGCCTGTCCAGCTCCAGTGCGCTGGTGTGCTGCGCCGGTCTGCTCACTATGGAGGCCAATCACCAATCTCTTTCTAAGGTAGCACTGACTCCGATGTTAGACTTTTCTCTAACATGCATGAAAAACAGTAGTGAGAAGGTGGCTGGTTCGAGACTCGGTTGGGTCTGTTGGCATTTCTGTGTGGAGTTTGTATGTTCTCCATTCTCTCGTAGTGTGTGTGTGTGTGTGTGTGTGTGTGTGTGTGTGTGTGTGTGTGTGTGTGTGTGTGTGTGTGTGTGTGTGTGTGTGAATGCAAAAGTGTATGGGTGTTTTCCAGTGTTAAGTTGCGGCTGGAAGGGCATCCGCTGTGTAAAACATGCTGGATAAGTTGGTGGTTCATTCCGCTGTGGCGACCCCAGATTAATAAAGGGACTAAGCCGAAAAGAAAAGAAATTAATTATTATTATTATTATTATTATTATTATTATTTAAAAAAAGTATTATTATATATATTTTTATTATTATTATTATTATTATTATTATTATTATTATTAAAAATATTATTAATATTATTATTATTTATTATAATTTATTATTATTATTATTATTATTATTATTATTAAAAATATTATTAATATTATTATTATTTATTATAATTTATTATTATTATTATTATTATTATTATTATTATTAAAAATATTATTAATATTATTATTATTTATTATCATTTATTATTATTATTATTATTATTATTTATTTATTATTATTATTTTTAAATTATTATTATTATTTATAATTTTTAAATTATTATTATTAATATTATCAGTGTTGAGGAAACTGTGAGGAAAGTGCATTTACTTTTACTCATCAAAGTCACGTTAAATAATTTGAAAGTTAGAGTATAGACATTTATATTAAAGAAAGATTTTATTTTAAATCCTGCTATTTAAAAAAAATATATGAAATCAAATAATTAAGTAAAATATCAGAAATTACCTAATTTATTCAATTATTTATTTTCTTTTCGGGTTAGTCCCTTTATTAATCTGGGCCAGTGTTGCCAGATTGGGCCATTTTGAGTTTGATTGTGCTGGTAAAAAGTGACTTAGGCGGGTAGTGAAAATTTGGGCGGTTTTGCAATGCCGCGACCACCAGCCCCCGAACCCCCCGGTCTTAACTTACAAACCGATTATGATCTCCAAAACACTTGCCATCTCCCATCCTCCCCCCCCCCCCCCCCCCCCCCCCCTTCCTCAACTTTAGAACCAGTTATGATAGTCTCCAGATTCTTGAGTGGTTGTTATTGCATTTCGGCTGGTTTTGGATAGTTTTTGGGCTGGAATCAGTCAGCTACATCTGGCAACATTGATCTGGGGTCGCCACAGTGGAATGAACCGCCAACTTATCCAGCATATGTTTTACACAGGATGCCCTTCCAGCTGCAACCCATCACTGGGAAACATCCATATACACACATACACACACACACACACACACACACACACACACACACACACACACACACACACACACACACACACACACTACTGACAATTTTAGCTTACCCAATTCACTTGTGCCACATGTCTTTAGATTGTAGGGCAAACCGCAGCACCCGGAGGAAACGCACGCGAACATGGGGAGAACATGCAAACTACACACAGAAATGCCAACTGAACCAGCCGAGGCTCCAACCAGAGATCTTCTTGCTGTGAGGCGATCGTGCTACTCACTGCACCACAGTGACGCCCTAATTACTTAATTATATTAATAATTCATCATAATAAAAGAGCATATCATCATATTAGAATGATTTCTGAAAGATCACATGGCCTGAAAAACTGAAGTATTACTCAAAAATACAATTTTAATCTACATTAAAGAAGAAAATGATTTGGAAAAAAAGAAAAACCTTTCACAATTTTACTGTAGGTTTTACTGTATTTTGATCTGAAACTGATCAGAATAGACTTCTTCTAAAACATAAAAATATCGTACAGATTCCCGATGCGCTTGATCTTTATTTCAGGTCACTCTTGCAGAAATGTGTGCCAAATGTGAGCGTTATATTGGCACTGAGGGCGGAGGGATGGATCAGTCCATTTCTTTTTTAGCAGAAGAGGGAACGGTAAGCCACATTTAAAGATGAATTATTGTGTATGAGTTATTATATGAGTTGTGTGTATTTATGCATTTGTATATTAAAAGTACAAAAAATAGAACATTAAATCAGTGTCACAGACAGCAAGTTTCTTAAAATGAAATTTCAGTTTTTGTTTTTTCAAATTAAGAAAAGAATGCAAAAAAAAACAAACAATAATAACAATATCTTTAAAAGTACTTTGGTTTGCAAACCTTCCTCTACTTCATCATTTTATAAATATATATCTCTAAATGATGGTTTTGTCTGGTTTGAGCAAATCTCTGCTAAATGTGCATTTAAAAAAAAATATATATATAGATATATATATGGTTGAAGTCAGAATTATTAGCCCCCCCCCCCCCCCCCCCCCCCCCCTTGAATTATTAGCCCCCCTGTTTATTTATTTCCCCAATTTCTGTTTAACAGAGAGCAGATTGTTTTCAACACATTTCTAAACATAATAGTTTTAATAATTCATCTCTAATAACTGATTTATTTTATCTTTGTCATGATGACAGTACAGAATATTTTACTAGATATTTTTCAACACACTTCTATATAGCTTAAAGTGACATTTAAAGGCTTAACTGGGTTAATTAGGTTAACTAGGCAGGTTAGGGTAATTAGGCAAGTTATTGTATAATGATGGTTTGTTCTAGGTTTGACTATCGAAAAAAAATATAGCTAAAAGGGCCAAATAATTTTAACCTTAAAAAAACAGCCAAAATAAAACAAATAAGACTTTCTCCAGACGAAAAAATATTATCAGACATACTGTGAACATTTCCTTGCTCTGTTAAACATCATTTGGGAAATATTTAAAAAAGGAAAAAAAAAATCAAAGGGGGGCTAATAACTCAGACTTCAACTGTATGTATGTATGTATGTATATATATATATATATATATATATATATATATATATATATATATATATATATATATACATACATACATACATACATACATACATACATATATATATATATATTTTTTTTTAATACGTATACATATATATATATATATACATATTTATTTTTAATTTTTTTCTCCTTAAGGCAAAGCTTATCGAGTTTAACCCGCTGCGAGCCACAGACGTGAAGCTGCCTGATGGTGCAGTGTTTGTAATCGCCAACTGCTGTGTGGAGATGAACAAGGCAGCATCGTCTCACTTCAACATGAGGGTGGTGGAGTGTCGCATCGCCACAAAGGTCTGAGCTCCAGTACACAGACATCCAAAAGATTTATTAATGTTTAAAAAAAAGTCTCTTACAAATCAAATTTGCATCAAAGTCCCTTTAAGGCAAGTAATTTCTCCCCGTGTTGGCGTGGGTTTCCTCCGGGTGCTCCGGTTTCCCATACAAGTCCAAAGACATGCGCTATAGGTGAATTGGGTAAACTAATGTGCAACAATGTGTCGTATGTTCACTTAAGAAGGTTACTACACAAAGCTTTATAAACGAGAGCCCTGGTGATTTCTGTAGTGAATTGTGCTTTGTGCAGATGCTGGCGAAGGCGCGTGGGCTGGACTGGAGGCGTCTGCTGAAGCTGGGGGATCTGCAGAAGGAGCTGCGGGTAAGTCTGGAGGAGATGCTGGAGCTGCTGGAGGAGCTGCTTCACCCCGAGCCCTACAGCAGAGAGGAGATCTGCAGGAGTCTGGGCATCACTGATCAACAGCTGGGGGAGGACATCCTCAGTGCCAACACACAGCACGGTGAGAGACTAATCAAAGCCACCAGATATACAAATTCACAATCTTTTTCCTAAAGAGGCCGTATGATTGCTGCACGGCTGTTCCCAGTCTGTGTGAAAGATCTTGTTTTAAAAAGTTTCTCCTTTCCAAAAGCCCACGCTGCAAAAACATGCTTTTCTGACTAGAAAATGTTAAAACAAGAACCAATTTTTAGACCAGCAAAACATATTGTCTTGTTTTCAGAAATAATAAAGCTCTTCTAAAGCATAAAAATACCATAGCATGTTTGCTGATATTTAGGGAACATGCTAAGTGAACATTCTTGTTTATCTGAAAAGCAATGCTGAAGTCAGATATTTTGCTTTGAAAATGTGTTACATGTCCCAACGGCTGTCTTAGGCTGTTTTTCAATAGGCGTTCTTCAGCGGTCTTGCGTCCTCGTGTTCTCGTGTAACGTCATCATCAGCTGCCAAAGTTCAGTTCCAATACTTAAGATCGCAAGTACAGAGGACGCGTGAAACTTCCCGGATGTGTTCTTGATATCGAGGACGCACCGATGCAGACTTGAGCACCGATCTCGCTCTAGAAGTCCCAGAAGTCATTGCGACTGGAGGTGGGAAGCGCAGCCTTTTATTTAGATTTATTATTAAAGTTCAGAGATATGACTTATTTACCTCAGGAGTTTTTCTAAAATGAAACGGTGAACATAAACATTACTATGGACATCCTAATAAAGGAATAAACATATTAAGAGTGTTTGTTTGCTGAAATTCATAATAAAAATTTTTATTTATATTGTGCAACGTATATTTATAATGCTTTTATGCAGAGTATATATTTTGAAAAGGGGAAAAACAATAAATTGTTGTATGAATGCTGAAATTTTTAAATAATAATCCATTTAAAACACGTGAAGGTCACATGACCATCAGGAAGAATGCAGCATCTCATTTCTCACAGGACGCGTTCTCTGTTCTCGTGGTCTCCCGAGTTCGTTCTTCCGAGGACACCTGGCAAGACCGGTCTCCACAAGAACGCAAGTCCGTTCTCTGCGTTCTTGGAATTGAGAAACAGCCTTTGTTTTGGTCCCTTTAACCCGCCCTCTTCCACTTTAGCCAATTATATTTCAGCACCTTTGCTGTTGCCTTGGTGGAAAACAGCGTACTTCATTCATTCATTCAGTAAGGCTCTCTAAGCATGCGTCTAAGACTGAAATACGACCTCCGGTGGACAGTAGCAGACTCCAAAATAAGATGCAGATTCAGAGTTCCACATGAGGTTATTAATTAGCAAATAATATAAATATAACAAATGTAAACATTAGGTGAGCATGTTACATTGTAACCGTGTGTCGAGATTTGCAGTGATGAGCAATTTGGCTGTTTGCACCAGATGAAACACGACAGAAATTTACATACAGCCTTTCAGAAGCAGAGAATAACATTACTGCACTGTGCTCCACCAAAACGGTAAGGTTTATAATCTAATTCAGAGGTGCCCAATCCAGTTCCTGGAGATCTACTTTCCTGCAGAATTCAGCTCCAACCCTGATTAAACACAACTAAACCAACTGAAAGAGCACTTGGTAATTATAGACAGGTGTGTTTGATTAAGCTTGCAGCTCAACTCTGCAGGAAGGTAGATCTCCAGGAACAGGATTGAGCACCCCTGATCTAATTAATACATAAACCTCTTTAACATTATTACATGTCGATGCTGAATCGCTGATGTGTGTTGGCTTGCACTGACTCACAGTTCTAAAGTTCAATTTTAAACGGTTTGTTTTGTTTTCAAGATCTAAGGTGAACTATCTGCTGCTGCTTTCAGTAGTATGGCAATAAATGTCATGTAAAATAGCATTCAAACTCTTATTATTAGCATTTAACAATGAATAAAGCACATGAGGTGTACCTGAGGTGATCATTGTCAGTTTTCTGTTGTTCACCTGTGAGAAATGCAAGCCAATTCTAATATATCAATTCGAGGTGTTGGTTAGGACAAAAACTCCTTTTGATATGGAAAATCTTATTTCTATTACTTGCCGTTGCTTTCAGTTTGAACACGGTTTAACTGATTTTTCAGCCCTAAATCAGCCCTTAGGTTCGATAGTCAAGCTCCTGTTGCTGTCATCAATCTGGCAACCTGTGCTTGCGTGGAGCCGTCAGAGGAAAAGCCGAGTGAAAATGTGTTTTGATCCAGGAGTGCAATACCTAGTTCAGCCACTGGGTGTCAAGCTTGCATACTGCAACTTTAAGTGAGTTTTTACTTAAAGGTGCAGTATGTAAGTTTGACACCCAGTGGTTGAACTAGGTATTGCACTCCTGAATCATAATAAAAGTACGCTGGGATGCCAGATTGTGTACAGGAGCGAGTGATTTAAACTGTGTTCTAAATAAAAGCAACGACACGCGATAGAGGGAATATTTTCCATATTAAAAGGAGTTTTTGTCCTAACCAACACCTCGAATTGATATATTAGAAATGGCTACTATTTCTCACAGCTGAACAACAGAAACCTATGACAGCTAGATCACCTCAGGTAAGCCTTGTGTGCTTTATTCTGTGCTAAATGCTAACAATGCGAGTTTGAATGCATTTTACATGGCATTTGTTGCCATATACTGAAAGCAGAAGGTTCACCTCAGATCTTGAAAATACAATAAACCGTCTGAAATTGAACTTTAGAACTAAACACATATGAGTGATTCAGCATCTACATTGATGTTAAAGTGGGTTAACATGTATTAAATAGATTCTAAACCTTACCGTTTGGTGAGCGAGTGCATATTCTGTGCTTCTGAAAGGCTGTATTTACATTTCTGCCGTGTTTCGTCTGGTGCAAACGGCCAAATAGCTGATCACTGCCTCTCTCGTCACAGCGTGTTGTTAGGACACGCGGTTACAATGTAACCTGCTCACCTAATGTTTACGTTCGTAATATTTATGTAATTTGCTAATTAATAACCTCATGTGGAACTGCATCTGTCTCCCATACTGTTCTTTTTGGTCACGGACGCATGCTTTCAGAGTCTTTCTGAATGAATGAATGAAATACGCTGTTTTCCAACAAGGCAACCCAGGGTGCTGACATATAATTGGCTAAACTGGCATCGTGCATATGAAATTTATCTAAACAAAGACAGCGTTCCGGCACGGAAAACCCATTTTCAAAGCAGGATATCTGACTTCAGCATTGTTTTTCAGTTAAACAAGTATGTTCACTTGGGATGTTTCTTAAATATCTGTCAAAAACTTACATACAGCACCTTTAAAACAATCTGCAATAATCTGCGTAAGCTTAATAATCTTATTTCCAAGCGAAAACAACATTATTTTGCTTACCCCGTTAACAGATTATAAAAAAACTCACTTAATTTGGACTTATTATTTCTGAAAACAAGACCAGCATTTTTTTTTTGTATGTCTATAAAATGCTTCTTGATTTACAATTTATTCGATATTTGGACTAGAAACAAGACAAAAACTGTACGTTAAGAAAATAAAAATTGCAGTGCAGAGTGCTCTGATTGGCCAGCTGACTCAGTGCTTTGTGATTTAGCCAAACACCTTAACCATACTGCGGAATTGTAGCGCACATTACCATAACAGCCTGTCTCAGCATCTACAATATCAGTTCAAGACAGAGTGAGATTCAGAAAAATATTCCTCATCTTTTCCTCACACTCGAGTGGTTCTAAACCTTTATGAATGTCTTTCTTTTGTTTAACACAAAAAAAGATATTGTGAAGAATATTGGGAAAAGCAGCCATTGACATCCATAGTAGGAACAAAACACAATATGGAAGTCAATGGCTGTTTTTTTCCCCCAACATTCTTCAAAATATCTTTTTTTTTGAGAAACTCAAACAGGTTAGGTCAAGTAGAGGATGAGTGAACTATCTATCCCTAAAGCAACAGTTGTCCCTAAAATACAAATTACCACATAATTTACTCATCCTTAAGCCATCATTGGTGTATACGACTTTCTTCTTTCAGATGAACACAGTCAGAGTAGTTTAAAATTTTATCCTGGCTCCAAAAGTATCCAAAAGAGCATAACTATGTCATTAAACTAATCTATACACCTCCAGGCTGTTAATGCACGTGCTATGAAGCAGATCGATGTGTTTTTGTAACAAAACTATTTCACATTTTTTAATTATAAGCACAAATCACTGATTTCCTGCAACCACAGAATGCACATTCTGGACAAATTGGCTGAGCTTTGACTCTGCATTTGACATAAGACGTGGTATGACACAGCATTGTAAGAGTAATGTACTGTATAACATTATACCGTAATGACAAGCCAACTCATTTTCTTTTTCGCTGTTGTCTTCTGATGTCAAAACTCAGCCAAGAATTCAACCGGTTGAATGGAGTATACACTAACCTGCGCAATATTCATTCACAAGATGCCGCCAAACAGTCAAAAACTGCAGCGTTACAGACAAGCAGATGCATATGAATGTGGCTGTAACGCCCCATTCACACGGGGCTTCAGCGTCAACGCTTGACAGAGGGCGTGGCTGAAGTTGGGGCTGACGCGATCGTCATAGCAGCGTCAGCCAATGAAATTAGTCAGCAATAGGCCACTGTTGGAGCTGGTGTATTTGCATACAGCGATCTGATTGGCTGACGCTTCCGTCGGCGCTTGAAAAGTTAAGCATGTCCCAACTTCTGCAGCGAGCAACGCCTCTGAAGCGACGCCGACGGATCCACAATGCAGTTCGGCAACGCCTGACGTCACCCATTCAAAGTGAATGGGAAGCGTTGAAGCTGAGTATATGGATGTGAACGCATTCACTGACTGGTGATTTGAAGTTTCTGGATGCACCTACGTTATTTATCGGTTGTTATCTCGGAATAGCATACCTTGTAATGTCCTGACTGACCAATCAGAATCGAGTATTCCAGACAGCCCTGTAATAAACTAAAATAACAACAATCCAAAGCATCATGTATCCTCTTTAACTTAGTCTCAGGTGGTAATTTAGCAAACTAACAATCCATTGATTTGCATTTCCCCCTCAGCGACTCATTTTAAGCTGTACCAGCGTGCCAGACACGTGTACGGTGAGGCTGCGCGTGTGCTGCAGTTTAAGGCCGTGTGCGACTCTTCTCCTGCCAGCGCCATCGCTCAGCTGGGAGATCTGATGAAGCAGAGCCACGCCAGCTGTAGAGACCTGTATGAGTGCAGCTGCCCGGAGCTGGACCAGCTGGTGGACATATGTCTGTGAGTGAGACGCACAACACACTGTTTAGAAGAGTTCAAGGGGGAGTTCACCCAAAAACAAACAATTCCCACCGTTTATTTACACTCAGTTGGTTCTACACTTCTATGATTTATCTTGCTTCTGTTGAACACAAAGCAAGATATTCTCAAGTGCTGTGAAGAAAATGTACTGTTAGTTTATTCACTAGTTAATTCATAGTTAATTCAATTTCATTCATTTCACCCCAAGTCTAGGGGAAAACAACTACATGGGCATAATAAACGAAATAAGCCTGTGGGTGGGGGATTTCCCAAATAAACTTCTGCAAAAGATCCCCTTCGGACAACAACCAAACGCAGGCACTCAATCATACATTCATTTTCTTTTCGGCTTAGTCCCTTTATTAATCTGGGGTCGCCACAGCGGAATGAACCTCCAACTTATCCAGCATATGTTTTACGCAGCAGATGCCCTTCCAGCTGCAACCCAGTGCTGGGAAACATCCATACGCACAATCATACACTACGGCCAATTTAGTTTATTCAATTCACCTATAGCGCATGTGTTTGGACTCTAGGGGAAACTGGAGCACCCGGAGGAAACCCACACCAACACGAGGAGAACATGCAAACTCCACACAGAAATGCCAACTGACCCAGCCGGGACTCGAATCAGCGACCTTGCTGTGAGGCGATAGTGCTAACCACTGAGCCACCGTGTGTAGTTGAAGAAATTTGTTGTAGAAAAAAGTAGCAATTTAAATGAGCATCTCTTCAGGGTGGCTACTGACCAAAATAACAAACAAAAGAATCTGCAAAGTAAATAAACGAAATAACCTGTAAATCTTTAAAGCAGGGGGCTCAAACTCAAATTGACGGAGGGCCCTTTGAGTGACTGACAATTCATAGGAGGGCCGTTTTATGTTCAAACACAAGAAATAAAGTGGAGACCTGACATAATTGATGCATTTTAGGACAACAGACATGACGTTTGTATTTCAAGCATTACCTGTCACCAGTGATAATGCAAATTAGCACGTTTATCGTGTCACACATCAGTGCTAACCACTGAGCCACTATGTCGCCGCTCTCCCAGCAACAGTCGCACCAAAAAAAAAGCTCCTCGAAGTCTGTCGGAAGTTCTGTTTTTATATCTGCAAACAGCAGCCAATCAGAACCTGGACCACATTAACATGGGAGCCTATGGGATAAGAAAAAACAACACAAAAAGGCGGGACAATACATCATTCATTCATTCATTTTCTTTTCGGCTTAGTCCCTTTATTAATCTGGGGTCGCCACAGCGGAATGAACCACCAACTTATCCAGCATATGTTTTACGCAGCTGCAACCCATCACTGGGAAACATCCACACACACTCATTCGCACACATACACTACGGACAATTTTAGCCTACCTAATTCATCTATAGCACATGTTTTTGGACTTGTGGGGGAAACCGGAGCACCCGGAGGAAACCCACGCCAACACGGGGAGAACATGCAAACTCCATGCAGAAATGCCAACTGACCCAGCCTCGGCTCGAACCAGCGACCTTCTTGCTGTGAGGCAAACATGCTACCCGCTGCACCACCGTGCAGCCAGACACAATACAATGCACAACAAATATAAATAAATAAACTTTAGTCGTAACTCTCCCTCTAAAGCAGGACACTGCGGGAAAGAAAAGTAAAAGATAATTCACCAATAGCTTTTTGATTGCGTTAAGAATTGTTTTATTATGCAAATTAGGTATTATTATTTTATTTCATCAAGTATGCATTAATTTGCATATATTTCTAGCATGAAGGTCTGAACACTGGATGGAGTCAAGTTCAAAATTCTTGTTTCATTAGAGTAAAAGGTTTTTTTTTTTTTAAGAAAATTAAGAAAACAATTAAGAAAATACTGTAAACAGCAAGATAATTAAAACAATACATTTTCCAACGTAAAATTGTATATATAATAAGACAAAGTATGCATAAACAAATCCCTCTGAAAAACAAAACCTTCAGAAGTTTGGTGTCAGTGCTGCTGAAAAACTCATTTTGAAGGAACAACCTTTAAAAATATCTATTTCGCTTGAAATTATCAGACACAAATTGATCAAGTGCTAATATTCAGTGTAAATGAATGCTAGCTGTTTCAGTCCAACATCTTAATTAGCAAGATGATGAAGATGAAGACATTACAGCAGGACAATGATCCAAAACACAGCCAAGGAAACTCTCAAATGCTTTCAGAGAAAGAAAATCAAGCTGTAGAATGGCCCAGCCAATCACCTGATCTGAATCCAATAGAGAATACAAAATAAAGATCAGATATGATAGACGAGACCCACAGAATCATCAAGATTTTTACACTCTGTTGAAGTCTGTGCGAAACTCACACCTGAGCAATGCATGTGACTTCATTCTACATATGAGAGGCGTCTTTAAGCTGCCATCACCAAAAAAAAACTTTTATATAAAGTATTAAACACATGTCAGTAGTTCAGCACTTTCTCCTTGTGTCATTTCATTATCACACAGAACTCATTTTTCAGATTATTTTGTTTTGTTTTATTTTTATATTTGAGTTTTTACCAAAATCTGGTTTAATCCCATGTCAACAGCTCCTTTAGTAATATTATTCCCACACTGTAAAAAAATCCTGGTTGCCTTAAATTTTTAAGCTGAATCAAATTAACCATATGAGTCCATTTAACTTATATTATGTTAAACTGACTTAAAACAGCTTGCGTAACTTATAAAATTAAGTTAGAACATGATTACCTTAGTTTAATTAGTTTAACATTTGCTGTCATGACTATTGATCATATAATTTTTTACAGTGCAGGAAAAACATGGCGTGTTTAATACTTTTTAATTTCCCTGCTGTATATATGTATATATTAATGTGGCTCCAAACTTTTGATCAGTAACATATTGAATGTGAACCGTGTGTGTTTGAGTATATGAGCGTCAGTGTAAACTCTTCCTCCTGGTTCACAGGCAGGCGGGCGCTGTGGGCTCCAGGTTAACCGGAGCTGGATGGGGAGGCTGCACCGTTTCCATGGTTCCTGGAGAAAGGATAGATTCGTTTCTCCAGACCGTGCGGGAACGTTATTACATGCCTGACACTCGTCGATCCGCTCTGGAAAAGCAGAGTTTATTTGTGACGAGGCCGGGTGGAGGGGCCACAATTTACATAGAGGACTAAAAAAACTCTCTCGTTCTAGCAACACGATCAACCCCTCGGCCTGTGAAGCAGAAGGAGATTCATATGATGGCTGATCTGATGAAAGAAAAGTCTGAATGGGAATTTCACTTAATAAAATGAAGAAATCTCTAATCATTTAATACTTTCAGGTTTTCAAGGCTAACGTTAAGAGCCAAGAATCCCTCAATGCGCTCCTGCTTTTACTGTGCTTTTCTAAAAGCATTCAAGGTCCATATTCATTCAGTAAAGCATCTTCCTGTTTACAAGCCTCATCGTGTAATTTTAATCTTGTCCATTAGCAGGTTATTAGTTCTGTTAACTGTAAAAACAGCACTACTACAGTATACTTCATCAAATGATAGATTCTTAGAGGACAATCTCTGACAAACAAACATTTATACTGTAGTGATTATTAGTTTTTACAATCACTCCATATCTCTAAAACTGCATTTATAAAGTGAGTGGGCTTGACAGACCACCCGTAGTAACACTCTTCTCTCTTTAAAAAAACACTCCCCTTCCTTACTCCAGCACTTCATTCTCTGAGCATTAGTAGTTTCTTTGTGTAATTAGCACGTCTTGTGTGGATTGCCGCCTCTTGTTGAATCACTGAATGCCTCCTTAACTGTAAGTCGCTTTGGATAAAACCATCTTGTTTAATGGTGAGTAAACCCATCGCCTTAAATGTCAAAAGTGGACTTTACTTCAAAAACTGAGTAAACCCAGGGATTCATTTGAGCCGGAACACGCCAGATCAGGCACCTCTGAAATTGGATCCGGCACCTTATTTTACCGTTCCCCCTCCTCAACCGCCCGTCTGTGTTCACTTTCACTTTCTTCCGCGACTCCCCAACCCTCTTCACTTTTGTCCGCGACAACCCCGCCCCGCTCACTTTCGTTTTCCCCCCCTTCCCAATCCTCAGGTAACATGCCTGATCCGTTACCCCAATCTGTTCCGTGACCTCGCAATTCACAAATTAAGCACTGAGTAAACCTATTGTAACTTGAAACTGTTAAAGGGCCATGAACCCCCCTCTTTCGGTTCAAGTCTACCTCAGAATCTTTTCAAAAAATGCTCCGAGATGGGGGTGGAGCTCTGCGAGCAGAGGGAGGAGTGGGCGTGGCCAGAAGAGCAGGGGGAAAAGAGGAGAGCGAACAACTGCTGTCAGTTGGCTCACAAAATGAGACACACCATGAGGAGACCCATGATTTTATAGCTTACAAAGTTAAAATGCAAAGAATAAACAGTAATTTAATGTCCTGCTACATTTATTATTCGTAACCCCATATAGACATAACCACAATTTGTTATATCATTATGAGGATAACCAAGTAGACACTTTAGATGAGGAAGACTTCTCTCTTCCTGATTCTCCGGGTCTGAATGCAGGCACAGTTGATAGCAGTACAGCAGGTCACTTGCCCTGTCTATTTCAACCATTAGCCCTGCTGGTATTCTGGAGGATTTTAAACATCGGCGAACACAGCAGCACTGATTTAGGCGATGTCAGGGGCGGATTGGCCATCTGGTCAAGGTTAAATGTGACCCACCCTGCTCTTCAGTTCGTGATCGCCATCTCCCCCCCCACCACCACCACCACTCTTCAGTTCGTGATTGAACCCTAGCTTATTTTTTCTTATAAAACTGTGCCTAAAAATTCTCAAATACACACATTTCTGGAGCTGAACATCATAGCACCACCCTGGCAACCTCTCACAGCAAACCACTGATCACATTTTAAAATAAATCAACAGTTAAATACATGAACACAAACAGTCCACTTGTAAATAAATGAAACACTGGCCCTTTAATGCATTTCATATCAAAAAAAGTACACAATGACTCGTATAAAAATCCATGCATTTAAATAAAAACAATAAACATTCTTTCATGGTCTTTGCTGACAAAGCAGAAAGATCTCATACATTCGTCATGTATATTAACCATGACAATAAATTAACATGTCAGCTGTACACTCATAAAAAGGAAATGTTGCACGGCCCCCTTTTAGAAAATATGATCTACTTTAACATAGGCAATGAACGGCTAATGTGCCTGAATGACGTGTGAGACATTCAGAGAGAGAAAAAAACAAACACTTCCTTTAGTGAAAGGAAAACAAAAAGGCACAAAAATCCCTTGCGTAAAGGATCCCTTGAAAGAAATGCCCACTTTGTAGACCTTTATATACGATAAATGTGGAATTGTAGAAGTTTAAACGTGTAAATGCTTGATGGAAGGCACGGCTTAGTGTAAAATCGCAATGTTTCCAGTTCGCTGAGCTGCATGCAAAAGCACAAACTACCGCATCGAGGAATGTTTTTATTTTAAAATCTTTTAAATGCAATTTAAAACCCATATTATTGGTCAAATAAGCTAGAACTTGCTTGCACATTCAGCATCAAAATGGCACATTCCTAATGTTTACTACTCATCCAGTAGCGTTATGCTTTTGGGGGGCATTTAGTGAACTGTGATGCAACTACCAGGTCTTTCAATGCATCCATATTACATATGCAATGCATTAAAAATAAGCCTAAACCGATTCAGATGGCTTTGTCAAAATACGAGGTATTATTTCACACGCCTGCACATATTTTCTCCACTTTGTCTCATGTTTAAACGAACACTCCACTTCTGTTGAAAACAGACTATTTTTACAGCTCTCCTACAGTTCAACAGTTGAGTTTTACCATTTTTGTATCCATTCAGCCAATCGTCAGGTCTGGCTGGAGCACTTTTAGCTTAGCTTAGCATAAATCATTGAATCGGATTAGACCATTAGCATCTCATTCAAAAATGTTTAAAAAAAGGATACTTCTATTTAAAAGCTTAACTCTTCAGTCTTAAGATGCTTACATTTCTGACGTGTACTAAGACAGACGGAAAATAGAAAGTTGCTATTTTCTAGGTCAATATGTCTAGGAACTATAATAATAATAATAATAATAATAATAATAATAATATATAACATAATAATCAAGAAACTTTGTTGCTGTGCCATGGCTGTAGCAGTGCAATTATATTAAACAGCATCTAAAAAAATAGTGCCCAGCATCTCTATGCCTATGCTTGCACCAGTTAGAATCTGCGTATCATTGCGCCTGCTGCAGTTATGGTATACGACAGCAAAGTTCCTTCATTATTATTAGGCCAGAATGAGAGTATAGTTCCACATCGTCTTAGAAAATAACATCTGTTCACTTTCCATCAGTCTTAGTTCACGATGCAGCTACAGAAGAGTCGAGCTTTAAATAGGAAAATTATCGAAACACTTTTTGTCATTTTTGAGATGCTAACGGTCTAATCCGATTCAATGATTTATGCTAAGCTAAGCTAAAAGTGCTTTCTTCATCCACTCAGGCGATCTCCAGGTCTGGCAGGAGCACTTTTAGCTTAGCTTAGCATAAATCATTGAATTGGATTAGACCATTAGCATCTCATTCAAAAATGTAAACAAAAATGTAGATTTTTTTCTATTTAAAAGCTTGACTCTTCTGTAGTTACACTTCTGTTGTGTACTAAGACTGACGGAAAATGCAAAGTTGCTATTTTCTAGATTGATATGGCTAGGAACTATACTCTCTTTCAGATGTAATAATCAAGGAGATTTGCTGCCGTACTATGGCTGTAGCAGTGCAATGATATTACACAGCATCTGAAAACAGTCTCCGGAATCAACGCCTATGCTTGCACTACTAGTTAGAATCTGTGTATCATTGCGCCTGCTGCAGTCAAGGAATACGGCAGCAAAGTTCCTTCATTATTATTAGGCCAGAATGAGAGTATAGTTCCACATCGGCTTAGAAAATAACATCTGTTCACTTTCCATCAGTCTTAGTTCACGATGCAGCTGCAGAAGAGTCGCGCTTTAAATAGGAAAATTATCGAAACACTTTTTGTAATTTTTGAGATGCTAACGGTCTAATCCGATTCAATGATTTATGCTAAGCTAAGCTAAAAGTGCTTTTTTCATCCACTCAGGCGATCTCCAGGTCTGGCAGGAGCATTTTTAGCTTAGCTTAGCATAAATCATTGAATTGGATTAGACCATTAGCATCTCATTCAAAAATGTAAACAAAAATGTAGATTTTTTTCTATTTAAAAGCTTGACTCTTCTGTAGTTACACTTCTGTTGTTTTCTAAGACTGACGGAAAATGCAAAGTTGCTATTTTCTAGATTGATATGGCTAGGAACTATACTCTCTTTCAGGTGTAATAATCAAGATTTGCTGCCGTACTATGGCTGTAGCAGTGCAATGATATTACACAGCATCTGAAATTAGTCTCCAGAATCAACGCCTATGCTTGCACTACTAGTTAGAAACTGTGTATCATTGCGCCTGCTGCAGTCATGGAATACGGCAGCAAAGTTCCTTCATTATTATTAGGCCAGAATGAGAGTATAGTTCCACATCGGCTTAGAAAATAACATCTGTTCACTTTCCATCAGTCTTAGTTCACGATGCAGCTGCAGAAGAGTCGCGCTTTAAATAGAAAAATTATCGAAACACTTTTTGTAATTTTTGAGATGCTAACGGTCTAATCCGATTCAATGATTTATGCTAAGCTAAGCTAAAAGTGCTCCAGAGATCGACTGAATGGACTCAACTCTTTAACCCTGGAGGAGTTGTAAAATAAGCCTATTATCAAAAAAAAAAGAAGTAGTGTTGCTCTGAACATGAGTGTTTCTGATGTCTAAAACATTTCCTAAAGCGTTAAAAAGAAGATCTTAAAACCCAGAGTACAAAAACTGTGCCTTTCTGAGAAAACGTCGCACTTTTGATTGTGTGCCAGAAGAGGTGTGAATATAAAAGTGAATCTCCGGTTCAATTTAAACGGACGCCATTTGAGACGGGAACCGATTTGCAAGAGAGCAAAAAATGAGGAATGATCTGTGCTTCATTATGCTGGCTCTTTGGAGTCTCCTGTGCATGTGTAGCCCTCCTGTTCACAATCCATGAACATTAAAGACAGACTCTAAATCTTCAGATGCTAAGTAAAGGGCTTTTATCTGGCCTCCAAGTCTTCCACCGTGACCTCTTGATTGTGCTCGCTCTGCCTGCTGTTGGCTGAGGTGGTGTCCTTCTCTAGAGGTGCTCGGGAGGGTGAGGACAGCGGGTATGTGGAAGTGGAGGATGTGGGAACCTTCATGTTCTTGCCGGAGGTGATGAGTTCTCCGTATCCCTGCTGGTGGGAGAAAGCGTAGGCCGAGCGTCGAGAGCTGGTCCTGCGGACTCTCCTGAGGTTCTGCTCCTGAGGACGCTGCCTCCTAGTGGCCTGCTGAAGTAAACGCACCTGCAGGAGGGCAGACGGTTCAGGACATTAGGATGATCAGCTGTCAGAAATCATCATTCCCTTTGTTTATGTGCACCCTCATAATGTGATTATAATACCATTTTGGCAGTGTTGCAGTTCATGTAAGCATGCAATGATTCAAATGCAATTCAGCTCATAACTAGTAACCATTATTATATTTAATAGCAACAGCTTAAGGGATAGAAAGTCTAGAAAGAAGGATCTCATTGTTCATTCACCCTCAAGCACTCTAGGTTTATTTAACTTTCTTATTTTAGTCAAATCTAATCTGAGGTTTTTTTTGTTTTTTTTGGATCAGTTTAGTTCATACTCTACAATGGCAATGGGCATGTGTTTTTCTGCAAAAAGGTCAAAACAAGTCCAAAAAACCTCATACATCTATAAAAAAGTGCCTCACTTGGCGCTGTGGGGTAAATGAATAGTGAATAGGGTAGTGAATTGATGCAGTTTTGTAAGAAAAATACTCTTATTTATAACAGTTTTGTTTAACTTTCATAGAGCGAATGCCTTGTTCTTCCACTTTTGCAGTGCATTTAGTGCCACCAGCTGGACGAGAGCATGTGCTGCTCATGAGTAGGCCCACATGGAATCTGTGTGAAGTCCGCAGAAGTTTAGCTTATGTAAATGTGTGTAAATATATATTTGTTCCGTTTCAGTAATATTATTGACTAATGTGCAAATGTTTTTTTTTATGTGCAATACAGTCTGTAAAGTATTCTTTGTTGTATTTTAGTAGATGTATTATATGAGAGACTTGCCTTGTTTACCAAATGAGTGGATCTAATTGGAATTGTAAAGTTCAAAAGTACTTTTTTTTTTTCACGTTTTAAGTGTTAAGTTACAATACTCCCAAAATCATTCCACATAAAATAGCAGATTTTCATACTACCTGCGCAGAAATACCAAAACAATGTCATCAGATTTTGACTGGCCCTCATGTGCCATTGAGATGAAAGTGGAAGCGCAGTGCAGATATAAAAAAAATGCCATTCATGAAATTCTCTCCTTGGCTTATGTCAACATTTTGGACTTGTTTTAACTTCTAATTTGAAGATTTTATGCATTTGTCCTTCACACTTCTGTCCAGCTGGTGGCGCTAAATACACACAAATGAAATCCACCTCAAAGAAAAAGAAAACAGAAGTTGCACAGTTTCAAATATGGTTACAAACATTTTTCGATGGATTTGCTCTTCAGTGTTTGGACTCTCAGTAGTGTTTATTAACCCACACTGAACTGAGCTAAACTGAGCTGAACTTAATCTCTGAAAACTAAACTGACACTGTTTCAATTCACTATAATCTTCCATGTGAAGCTGCTTTGACACAATCTACATTGTATAAGCGCTATACAAATAAAGATGAATTGAATTTAATAGAATTTTTTCTTACAAAAACGCATCAATTTATTACAGTAAAACCTTATTTTTAGTCCCCCATGTCTGTTTTTTGTGTGAGGAACCTTATTATGGATGGATGCACTTTATTAGACTTGTTGTGGACTCTTGAAAACAAAACTTGTGGCATTGAGTTGAACGAGTTTTTAACTTATATTGATTTGACTAAAAGAAAAAAAGAAATTTGGATGCCTACAATGGCTAGTTTATTTGAGTAGATGTAAGGCTAAACTTTTGACTTATGATTTCAACACAGGATCAGAGAAATATTTTCAGATTCATAAATGGCATCCAAAACTGTTCAGATGAAGTCATCTGTAAATGTAGTGACCTTGTCAGTGTGTGTGGGATAGAGGTCAGTCTTGATGAAGCGGACCGCCAGCATGGGCATTATACACACGACTGTGGTGAGGAGGATGACCAGCCACACGATCTTCTGATTCAGAGAATTACGTGCCGAACCTACAATCAAAAACAAACAAAACATCATTAATATCGCCTGGAAATTACTGCTAGGATGTAGTATTTTTAAATGTCAGCCATTTCTTTCAATAGGTTTTTGGGTAAATGCATGAAATACACTACCTGACAAAAGTCTTGACACCTATCTACGTTTTAGAAACAACTAATAATAACTTGACTTCTAGTTGATCATTTGGTATCAAAAGTGGCTTAAATGAAAGGCAAAGGCCTCTAGATTACGCTTATTTTACCAAAATAAAATATGATCATGCCTTGATTTTTAATTATTTATTAGGACAGTAAGGCCTGACTTTGCTTAGACTAAAGTCTTGTCATTTAAAAGAAATAATGTCCAGTATAGAATATAAAGTCATGCTGCAGTGGGAACAGAATGAATATTGTGATCATGAGCTTGGAGGACTGCATCCATACATCTCTGCAATGACTCAAATCACTTATTAATAAAGTCATCTGGATGGCAAAGAAAGCGTTCTCGCAGGACTCCCAGAGTTCATCAAGATTCTTTGGATTCATCTTCAATGGCTCCTCCATCTTACCCCAGGCATGCTCAATAATGTTTAGTTCTGGTGACTGGGCTGGCCAATCCTGCAGGACCTTGACCTTCTTTGAGAAGTATGAGGAGCAGCGCTATCCTGCTAAAGAATTTGCCCTCTCCTGTGGTTTGTAATGTAATGGGCAGCACAAATGTCTTCATACCTCAGGCTGTTGATGTTGCCATCCACTCTGCAGATCTCTCGCACACCCCCATACTGAATTATTAAAAGGCTGCATCATTATTCTCCTCACAGTTCATTTATCTCAGCAGACCTTGAATAACCCAAAATCCAAAGTATTTCCGCAGCAATATTACAGACATACAATGAATATTACTAAATTTTAGGGAATACATAGAGAAAATAATCTGGAGGAACAAAACTCAGATAGCTTTATCCACAGATATGCTTGTTAAACGTTAAAATACCAAGCATAACACTATTTTCATGGTGGATAAAAATAAAACACAATGTACCGTTCACTCTCTCAAGTTTTCACTGTAGATATAGATGATTTGTAGTGCAACCATAGTATTTCAAGTGATTTTGCTGCGGTAGGAGAAGCTGTGCGAATCTTTTCTTTATTTAATAAATAACTACGACGAGGCTGCATCCACACCTGTAGGTTACAGCACGACCTCAGATGTTCAGGAATTCAAATACAAGCACTTTCCAGAACCTTTTCATTCACTGTTCCCTGCTGGTGGAATCATCTTCCCACTCCCACACAGACTGCTGATTCACGGGTATCATTTAAATGACAACTAAAAACCCACCTCTTCCGCGAACACTATTAAAAAATAAAACCTCCACCCCTTCTTTACACTGGCATTTAATTTTCTAAGTACAAACACTTCCCATGTATAATTAGCATCGATAATTGAATCGCACAATGCCTCCTGATTTGTAAGTCGCTATGGAAGGAAGCATCTGCTAAATGGAAACGTAAGCATGTTTTAATTCTTACCTATGAAAGGAAACTGATTGGGGAATATGGTAAAAATCCCGTTGCTGTTCATTGCAAAAAGTATTGCAAAGTAAACTGCTAGACTGCCCCATACGAAGAAGTGGTTGACCGCCGTCCAGTAGTTTGTATCAAGCCCAATCTGAAACGAAATGTTTACATAATTTTAAGCTTCATGATTATTTGCATCCTACATCCACTTTAATGTAGCTGTGTGGTTTAGATACCAAAACATATCCTTTCATACATATTTAGATTAAGATGACTTTACATTTCAGGCCATATTTAAATAATCGATTTAAGGACCATAGTGCAGTCCCAAAATATTAATCAATTGTCATTTTTAATATGTGTAATTATTATATTTATTCATACAACTTGGTTTTTACCAATTTGTTAGCAAGACGTTTTTAATCATTTAATATGAACAATTATTACTTCTCTTATATCTTTTATAAAGTTCATCTGAATAAATATGTTCTTTTATATTTACATTACCCATATTATATTTATTGTTTAAATATATTTTAACCTTTACACTTAATTACACAAGCATTTAATTGACCTTATTCTTTAATGCGGAAGTGCGCTCGTTTTTGCGATTTGTTTTAGAACTTCCGATTCAGTTGCCTATGGGAGAAATGACTAGGAATAATAAATTGCAGAAAACGGTCAAAATACTTGCTATAAACAAGTGTGTCCATGACTATACAGACGAAGAAAGAAGATAAATATAATAAGAAAATATCAGTTTGCAACAAGTGGTAGAACGAGCCGTTTTGAACACCTAAAAATGAATGGAATAAGACCAAAAGTTTCGAGACAAAAAGATTGAAATGGTTGCGCCCACTCATACTCGAAGAATAAGGTGAATATGGACTTGAGGTTATGAAAATAACTATAGAAAAATTAAGAGTCCACTTACAAATTCTCAGTTTCTCTTGATTTAAGTTTTATTTTTGTGTAATCATTAATGAAAAAAAAGATATAAATATATTACCAAGAAATGTCTTCTAAATTAAAATGCATGTTAAAAAAAAATCAACATTTAGTGGAATAGACCAGATTTAAAGAGTTTACTCTTAGACATTGCTTGATACTAATAGCAGGTTTGGCATGCTGTCTCGGGAGAGAACCCTGACCTCAGAGGCAACTGAGCCCAGGGCTCCCGCCTGATCAATGAGCATGTAAGGAGGTTCCGAGATCAGGTAAGCCTTGAGAGCTCCCCTGGTAAAAGAGGAAAAGGGGGAGATGGTGGGGGATTCTTCAAAGACAATGATAAGTCTTAGGCCCCGTTTACACTGGTGCGTTTTCGTTTTGAAACAGCGTTTTAGATCAAAAACGATCCGCGTCGATACTATCGTTTCATCTAGCGTTTCTAAACATATCTCCGTCCACACTACTCCACCAAAAACGTATATCACGTGACCATTCGCGCACTCTGGGCATGCGCGTTCAAGTATAAACAGTCTCGCTCGGCATTTGGTTATTGTTAGGCAACAAACGCTGGTTGAACGATGAACGCGAGCGATTAGCGAGTGCTCGAACAATAGCTTGCCTCTTGCGAATATATGCAGCTGCTGTAGTAAAAAAGGCAGAGTTTAACTAAAACAGACAATAGTGCAAACAACGCTCCCATTTCTGTGTCAATGTTGTTGTTTATAGTGAAGGCTGGTCTGCCGTCTTCCGGTAGCGTTATAGTCACGTGATAGGGGCTTGACAAATAAGGGAAGGATACGCAATGACCCAAAAGCCCCAATCATCTAGCAAATCTCAGCAGCAACGCCTCCATTTTCAGATGTCTCCGTTTTCCCCCATCCACACTGAGACGGAGCAGCAGCGTTTTAGAATGAAAACGACCTCTCCAGCGTTTTCAAAACACTCCTTTTTTAGGGGCTCGAAAACTCCAGCGTAGTGTGGACGGATGGCGTAACCGTAGCAAAACTTATACGTTTTAAAACTAAAACGGGGCCTTAATGTGAGATGGGCAATTTATTGTAGGTTTGGATTAATCTGATTGGTTTATCGATGATTGCAGATGAGAGACCAGTCGTGATTAATTATATAACATGCTTCTCTTGAAATTAGTTTACAAAACTTCACTTCAATCATAACCAAAGACAAGAGATCATTTTGGGGGAAAGCTCTAAATGACAATGTTTTTAATTGAAATTTTAAAAAACTGCACAGTCAAAATGAATAGTAGTTCGATCAATATCATTAAACAAACAAAAAACATTAAATGCTATGTGCTACATGTTGTCATTTTAGGGCAGTTATTTAAGGGTTAGTTCCCTCAAAATGAAAATTATGTCTTCAATTGTTTGCCCTTATGCCATTCCAAACCCCTGAAACATTCGTTTATCTTCAGAACACAAATAAATATTTGAGATGAAATTTGAGAGCTCCCTCATCCTCTATAGACAGCAATGGTCACGAGATATTCAACGTCCAGAAAAGGAACCAAAAACATTTTCTAAATATTTCAATGGTTCTTCAGTCTTCAATGGTTCGACAGTAATCATACTGATTTTACTTTTGTGCAGCAAAAAACCTGTAAAAATGACTTTGCCAATGTCTTCAGATTAGGGTTTGCGTTTACTATGGTAAATATGATGCTTGCATGTTTTGTTTTAATGGCAAATATGTCCTATTGCCCAAAGTAAATATACACCTTGACCTGTGTAGAAGACAAAGTCAAACAAAGTCATTTTTACAGACACATGAACTATTTTGACGATGTTTTTAGTTCCTTTTCTGGCCTTTAAACATTGCTGTCTATGGAAAATGAGGGAGCTCTCGGATTTCATCTAAAGTATCATTATTTGTGATCGGAAGATGAATGAAGGAGAACAACATGAGGGCAAATAATTCATAATTTTTGGGTGGACAAACCCTTTAAATGGACTCACCTGAACACTGACCACGATGACCAGAGAGGTGGCGATGGTGACCGCGAAAGCCTGCTGGTCGGAGATTTGCGCGCCGTCATCCCGCACTGCTGGCATGAAGGCTCCGTACGGGATGAAGAAGAGGATGAAGGAGGTGTAGACCCCCTGCAGTGTACAGGTGAAGAACTTCCTCTTGTTGAAGAGCTGGTTCAGCTGACCCGGTCTGTACAGGTTTGGGTAGCGTAAACTGTACTGCTCGTTCACATCCTGAAAATCCACAAACTTTAGGTTAAAAGGTTGCTGTTGTGTTTTGGTGGCACTACATTCAAATAGTTTAGTCCATACTCACCTGGTCAAACAGGCCCATGGCCAGAACAGGAAGTGAGGTGTAGACGATGTTGAAGAGTGTGATGAACCACTGGTCATATACAGTCTATAATAATGACAAAAACATTATTCAGGATTTTCAATAGAAATTACATTCAAAATTTTAAAACTAGCTACATCTTCCTAAATAAAGAGGTCACTACTTAGCCCTATTGGAGTTATCATAACAGGCATTTTCAGCATATGACATATTTTGATGCTAAAAAATCACACTAGCTCTGTTTCCATCCAAAAATGCGGATTAAATTTATGGAATAGCACATAAAACATTTGCGAATAAAGCAGCGTTTTCATCCAACGAGTCCAGGAGAACAAAACCGTCACTTCCTGATAATCTGGCGCCAAATATCAACAGTAAAGACAGAATTTGCTGCGGTAGGAGAAGCTGCGTGAATCTTTTCTTTATTTAATAAATAACTTGCGCCTCAATAGACAATGCCGACGCGCAATGAACGCGTGGTGGTGTTTGAAGGCGTGAGACGTGGAGAGCAGACACTCTTGACAGTTCTGGAGGTCATTAATAATATAATAACACTAATACTGAAACAGTTAAGGCATTTTAGAATGACCAAAATAACATTTCAGATGTTTTACACTGTCCTCAGCCTGCTGGTTTGTCCATTCACACACGTTTTCATCATCACATGATCTCTTATAATAAAATCACATTACTTTTTTAATGCACATTAAGTGTTTCCATCATAGTTTATGCACATTTTCTCTTATCGAATAAAACGTTTATCCTATCTATCTATCTATCTATCTATCTATCTATCTATCTATCTATCTATCTATCTATCTATCTATCTATCTATCTATCTATCTATCTATCTATCTATCATCTTGGCGTTTCCATCAACCTTTTTTTATGTGCATATCCAAAATGCCATCAGCTTAGTCCCTAATTTATTATGGGTTGCCACAGCGTAATGAACCACTAACTACAATTAAACCAATTGCTTCGCAAAATTATTTACTGTTTCAGTGTTCGAAAGAGCACATGCTAGGGACACCTGCTGGTGAAAATGATGTAACTGCAACAAATAACTTGTCTATCTATCTATCTATCTATCTATCTATCTATCTATCTATCTATCTATCTATCTATCTATCTATCTATCTATCTATCTATCTATCTATCTATCTATCTATCTATCTATCTATCTATCTATCTTATCTTTGGTGCATTTCTCAAAACACTATTTACATTTGCACAACAGTTAATGCATTTCTCAAAACAATTAGTCATTTGTGCACATCACAGTAGCAGTTTCTCATTCCTTCCAGCAAATTACGAATGCTTTTGGACATGCATCAATTGCTTTCATACAACTCTCTGCTGTTTTATAACATTATCATTTGCTTATGCCATGTCAGTCAAAATGAACTAAACTTGTGGATGCTGAATAGTCATTCCATATTAAACTAATAGTCCTCAGTTCATTACTTAAGTCATTACTAGGCCCACACGGAATCTGCGCGTGCAGAATTCCGCAGATTTTCTGCAGATTTTCCGCAGATTTCCGCAGATTTTTAGCCCATCATTTATTCTGTTTATTTACTTCAAGTTAACTATTTACAGTTAATCTAATTGGATTTGCATTTTAAACATTAAATACAAGTTAAAAAGGTATTATTTTTTATTTAACATATTACAGTTTTTCTCAGTCGCTTTGGTGCATTTCTCACAACACTTTTTACATTTGCACAACAGTTCATGCATTTCTCAAAACAATTAGTCATTTGTGCACATCATAGTAGCAGTTTCTCATTCTTTCCAGCAAATTGCAAATGCTTTTGGACATACATCAATTGCTTTCATACAACTCTCTGCTGTTTGTAACATTATCATTTGCTTATGTCATGTCAGTCAAAATTAACTAAACTTGCGTCTGCTGAATAGTCATTCCATATGAAACTAATAGTCCTCATTTCATTACTTGAGTCATTACATACAAAAAAGTTGAACTAGTTGTCAAAATCTGTTAAGCTCATTTTATTTAGAAACTTTTAAATCTTTTTTTTTCACTGAAAATGTCTTCTAAATTGAACAATTTGATGAATGATTTACAGACCTGTGTATGTTGTAGGTTCAGTTCCAATATGTACTGCAATATTGTTTACATTTGTGCACAGCTCTACCCAAAGGGAGTTTATGTTTGTTGTAAATAAGGGTGTGTTTATTCCTTTGCACAATGCTGTGAATAAATTAGAATTGCAAAGAGAAAATGCAGTAAACATGTGAAACAAACATATTCAGTTTCTTGTACTCAGATACCTCACTAAATGCACTGATGTCTAACTTAACTGTAGTTTTCAAATGGCTGTGCAAATAGTATATAGTGCTGTCTTGAGCATTTTCAGGACGTGTCACCATATGACTTTTTTTTGCATAGGAAAAAATGTACAGAGTAAACTGTCATAATGAAAACATGACAAAGCCATTTGACTATCTTGTTCATAAACAATGGTGTCAGGACTTTTCATTTTGATGACACTGACACTTTCATTGACATCAATACTTACTTTTGAGGAATGAGCTCTCCATTTTGAGCAAGTGACGCGCTTTTGCAGGTTATCAACTAGGTTTTGCAGTTTGTACTAATTGTTTTAAGAAATGCATTAACTGTTGTGCAAATGTAAATAATGTTGTGAGAAATACACCAAAGAGACTAAGAAAACTAAGTTGCAAATGTTAAACTGAAAGTAAAACTTAGGGAATGTACTTAACTTATCTCATTAAAATGTCTACAAACTCGATCAGGTAAAAAACTATAAAAACCTGTTCAGCGAATCGCCACTGATTCACGTTGAATTACACAAATTGCCCCTAGTGGAGATCCACTGAATTTTCATAACAGTATTGACGTGATGTAGCCCCGTTTGCGGAAGTCACGTGAACAAATTTTGACAGCAATGTTTGACGGCTCTAACCTTCAGAAATGTTATGCTGAGTTCACACCAAATGTGGAGCACCATGTCACTTGCTTTAGTTTACTCACGGGATGTTTTTCACCTCAAATGACCACAGGTAAATTCTGCGCATTTTTGGCAAATGTGATCACTGTGTTTTCCACTAAAGATAAAGTTGTATTTGATTTTTTGTCTTGGTTATTTTGTAAAACATTTCTAGCATACAGCTAATGTTCCATCAAATTTTGAACAACGAGGATTACATTATTTCAGAAAACAAATTAAGCATCCATAAATTGTTCTCCACCATATCTGCGTCATCCACAGTGGGAAGTTTTTACCTGGGCGGAGAATCCACAGAGGAACCCGTACCAGAAATGCACCAGCGTGAAGGCGAAGTTCTTGTAAAAGAAGTAGCAGAGGAAGTTGCACATGCGGTGATATGACCAGCGGCCGTGGACCAGCAGGAGGCGCTGCAGGTAGCGGAACTGTGCAAAGGAATAGTCAGAGGCCAAGACCGCCTGCATGCCCTCCTGTCCGCTGATGCCCACGCCGATGTGAGCCGCTGGGGGAGACAGCAGACACGGTATACACAAACACATTACACACAAATCACTTACACTTCAAAAAAACTGTGTATTTCCATAGCAATTACTCTATTAGACCAGCATTTATCCCAAACTTTCTAGCTATATGGAATATACGTCACTTGCACCACATTATACTGAGTATTCAGAACAACACAGATACAGATAGACAAACTGGCAGTGAGATAAAGCGAGATACATAGACAGACGGACAGACAGACAGATAGATAGATAGATAGATAGATAGATAGATAGATAGATAGATAGATAGATAGATAGATAGATAGATAGATAGATAGATAGATAGATAGATAGATAGATAGATAGATAGACAGAAAGACAGATGGACAGACAGACAGACAGACAGACAGACAGACAGATAGATAGATAGATAGATAGATAGATAGATAGATAGATAGATAGATAGATAGATAGATAGATAGATAGATAGATAGATAGATAGATAGAATATGGCATCTTACTCTTGATCATACTGACGTCATTGGCTCCGTCTCCGATGGCCAGCGTGACGGCTCTCTTGTGCCTCTTGATGAGCTCCACCACCAGGGCTTTCTGCAGAGGAGTGACCCGACAGCAGATCACCGTCTTACACAGACACGCCACGTCCACCAGGATCTGCTCCAGCTCTGCCTCCAGGGCATGAGCCTTAGTTTTAGACCAACACACAAGCCTCCAGGTTAGTGAAGGGTTTAGACTTAGTTAGTCTTTCAATTACGTGCTGTTGGGGATGTTTTCATCCACTCTGGGGCAATTTTGAGTCTTATTTTGGTCACAGTTTTCTCTGTGTTTCAGCAAATGAAAAGATTTTGGGTGACAGATTTTATTTTGACACATAATTTGGGAAAATGCATTGAAAATAAACTCATAAATACACTCTGGGCAAATGGAAATATTTTATGTTGGTGGCTGTTTTTGCCCCATTGACTTCCATTATAACCACACTTTTATGATTGCAAAGCCATGACATAATCATGCATTCCTGACTGATGCTGGTTTCCCTGTTGGGAAGAGGTCAGGTTTTTATTTTTAACGTTGATCATCAGTAGCAGTGCAAACAAAGCTTAGTTTCTGGCTTAAAATGATAGGGTTATATGGAGTATTGGTGTGTGTGTGTGTGTGTGTGTGTGTGTGTGTGTGTGTGTGTGTGTGTGTGTGTGTGTGTGTGTGTGTGTGTGTGTGTGTGTGTGTGTGTGTGTGTGTGTGAGTGTAAGAGAGATGGTTTGCACACTTACCTTGATATGTTTGAGAAAAAGTAAGCAGCTCAGATCTCAGAGCATAGTAAACAAAGTAAGTGTATTTATGTACACATTATAATTTGTTGTTTTACTCCATATAACTCCATATAAAATCTGAAACTCTTTTGCACAGGCCTAAAGGGTCCCTACAGGGAAAACCACCAACAATAAAGAATGCATGATTATTTGGCTTTGCAATCCAAAAATGTGGTTATAATGGAAGTCAATGGGGCAAAAACAACCCCCAACATAACGAAAGGGTGGTCCATTTGAACAGCACACAAGAGTTACGACTTTCTATTAACTTCATTTGCAATTTGAGTTCCCGAGTTGATGTCAGTGGCCTCAAACACACATTTATCCCAGCAAGACCTAATTCAGCAGTTCTTTACCTTAAAGGGCGCCTATTTTACCCCTTTTTTAAGATTTCATATTAATATTATGGTTCTTCTGAGTGTGCCAGTTTAGGTTCAGTTCAAAACACAATTCAGATTTTTTATTATGATGTGTTAAAAAGTGCCATTTTGGGGGCGTGTACACAGTTTGTTGTTTTAGGGGCGTGTTGCTTCACATGAAAATTAGTTTCGACTTCCCGCCCAACTTAACAAGGGGGCGGAGCCAAGAGCTCCCCCGCTGTGTATGGCATTGGCAACAGACAGGCAGACAGAGAGAAGCAACATGAGTGAGAGGACCAGCATTCAGCCGTACATGTACGACTCGGACACAGGCCAAGCAGACTACAAAATCATTTGTGCCTTTGTGTGCTAGTTTAAAGCTCTGAGCTTGTACACCGAGACTAATAACCACGCACACTGGATTAACTTTGACTGAAGGGCATCACACACCGGATGCGCAGCTCAGCGCCGCAACACAGCTCGCACACGACAGTTCATCCATGGCAGTTCAATCCAGAAATGCATGCTTCTGGTGTACGACCTGCTTGAGGGCACACCAGACGCGCACATTTGCATGTTGTTTAAAATGAAACTATTCAGATAACGCTCTGTGGCGCGGCCGAAATATGAACAGTGTCCTGAGTCGTGGCTGGGCTGGGAAATGCAAACAGCTGAAGTTTAAGGAAGACGCAATGAAAAGTACACATGTATGCAAACCCACCTAGTTACAAACACTGGCGCCGAGGAGAGCGATCATGTGGTGAATGTTGATCTTGTGTTGAGCCCAATGAGCCTTACATTTAAAAATAGAGCAAGGGTGTTTCTTTGATGACATCGCTTTGACTCACACGCTAAAAATGGCGGAAGTGAAACAAACTGAGGATATGGTAATGCGCACCTGTCAATCAATAGTGGTGGGCGGGGGGACCGCACTCCTACGTCAAGTTGCGGTCGATCTCAAAACCGCTCCAATTGGTCCACCATTTTTATATTAAATTGAAAAAAAAGGACTGGGGGTGTTTATATCACCCCAATATGACGGCCTATACAGTGGCGGAGCTAGAATTTTTTACATGGGGTGGCCAGGGGGTGGCCACTGCTATTTCAGGGGGTCCATACATACACGCACACGCACACGCGCACACACACACACACACACACACACACACACACACACACACACACACACACACACACACACACACACACACACACACACACACACACACACACACACACACACACACACACACACACACACACACTCAAATACAAATGCACACACAAACTCAAATCTAATTCATTACCAGCATATAATTCAAAATACGAAAATATAATAATTTTCTCATCATCTACTCACTTTGTTGTGAGTTAATAAGTAATGACAGGATTTGATTTCTAACATTGGTTAAAACATAATTGCCTAGTAGATGCTCTGACCTGCTGGTTGACCTGAAGTCTTACCTAGTTTGGATATGCGCATAAAAAAACAGTTGATGGAAACGCCAAGATGCACATAAATTTTGAACATGCGCATAAAAACATATGCACATAACTGAGTAGAATAAACTTTTTTTAATCTATAAGAAAAGATGTGCATAAACTACAATGGAATTACAAAAGTCATGTGATTTTGTTATAAGTGATCATGTGATGATAAAAATGTGTGTGAATAGACAAATCAGCAGGCTGAGCACATTGTAAAACATCTGAAATGTTGTTTTGGTCATTTTAAACGCCTTAACAATTTCAGTATTAGTGTTATTATATTATTAATGACCTCCAGAATCAAGAGCGTCTGTGCTCCGCATCTCACAAACTCCTTCAAACGCCACCGCACGGTTACTGCGTGAGGATTGTCTTCTGAGGCGCAAATCATTTATTACATAAAGAAAAGATTGACGCAGCTTCTGTTATCGTAGCAAATTCCGTTTTACTGTTGATATTTGGCACCAGTTAATCAGGAAGTGACGATTTTGTTCTCTTTGACTCGTTGGATGGAAACGCTGCTTTATTCGCACATCTTTTATGCGATAATCCAGTTTTGCGCATAAAGTTCATTCGCATTTTTGGATGGAAACATAGGCTAGCTGGTATGTTTGAACCTGATCGGCCTGTTTGTGTTACTTTATAAAGAAGTCTGATATCTCGCTGTTTCTTTTTATGTTTAATTGACCCTGTGCAAAAATAATGTAACTATCTGTTTACATCTGATCCAGTTAGAAACACATTTATCCTAATTAAAAATATCCATTATCATACCTGCACATTAAAATCAACAACCAATCTAAAAAAAAACATTTTTCTGAAGAAAGTATATGAGCTGGCTATTCCATTTCAAATAAATTTAACTCACAAACAGCTAGCCTAACATTACTTTCCCATAGTAGCAAAATATTTGAGCATCGTAAATTAAATATAATAACTTACATACATGGAATGTGCATGTAATACTAGCACAGATGAATATAGCGTTAACTGTCTAAAGAGCGAATTGCTCTCTCTCATTAGTTAACTGATGTCGTCGGTGCCTTGTTAACTTGCGCAGCGGATAAACGTTCCTTAGCAAACAAACCTTATAATAAACTATAAAGCGTATTTCAAATATTAGGTTATGGTGTATTATTATTATTCGTCTTACTTGAAACCACGCTCTTGTCTTCGGCTCGTCATTGATTTGAAAATAGCTTGAGCGTTGCCGGCAAAATTTAAAAACTTCTTTAGACAAATGAGATGTCAATCAGCATCAGAAACTGCCAGTAGCAAATACAATTTTGGGGTGGCACCCGGGGTGGCCAGTCGGATGTCAGGGGTGTCCAGTGCCACCCCGGCCACCCCTCTGGCTCCGCCACTGGGCCTATACACTATACCTACACATATGTCTGACCAAACAGCTTAAAAAGTAGATTTTTTACCATAGGTGCCCTTTAAAAACCACATATTTCATGATAATGCTGAGAGAAATGTTCTGTCTGAACTGCAGGATCCTCATTAGGATTAGCTTAGAAACTAGATTATTAACTAGCTTAGATTATTTAGATTTATTGCAATTAAGTTGGATGCTCTTCTTACCAAACTGTGTCCGTTGATGATTAAAGCGTACTCTGCGATGATGGTCTCCTCAAAGACAGAGTCAACTGAGTACAATTCTGTCTTTTCCATGTCGAGACCACTGCTGAATTTATCTTTGCTGGGTCCCATGATTCTCTCTTTAGCTGTCCTGTGTACAAAGCGAGAGAAAAAGTCATTTTATATTTACAATAACAGATAATGGTCCAATTCAGTGTGACAAAACAGGCTGCAAGACATTTTCTTTTTAAGGATTTGTTCAGAAAGGCAGCAAGAATTGTCATTTTGTTTGTCAATCTGCCTCACTGGAGTCTGAGAGGAAATGTAAAAGTCTGGATGATCCTTTTCTTCTTTGGTCTTGAGTGCACAGCGTCCATTTCTCCCATAAAATACCTGAAATACTGATTCATCTGACCACAGTACACGTTTCCACTGTGTGATGGTCCATCCCTGATGCCTCCGAGCCTAGAGAAGTCGACGGTGCTTCTGGACACTGTTAACATAGGGCTTCCTTTTGCCACAGTAGTTTTTTTTATTTGCGTTTTCTAACTTTTTCTGATTTGGGGTTGTAGTAGAGACCTAACATTTGAATCACACACTTGAGGTATATCACAACTCACTGGATGGCTATAAAATTAGACCACATTTTGCTTTTCAGAATGATGATTTTTGTAAAAGTCGACATGTTTCAGAAAGACAGGGAAGAGACGAGCCACAATAATGTATGGTATGTGGTAAATATTGTGTTTTTTGAACAGTAAACACATTGTATTAAACCAAATGCACCAAATATCATTCTCTTTATCAACATCATGTGACCCAATATGAAAACTAACTTGGAAAACAAATGTATCAAACAGTGAAATATCACCTGAGCTCCTGTTGAACCTCAAGCATAGTGTGACCTGAGATGATAAAGACCTCGTTCATGTCATCTCTGAGCATGTTACAGGAGTAGCCGATGTTCATCGCCGTCTCTGCAAGTGCAATAGGAACGATTCATCATTGAAGACAGTGAGAATGTGTCTCAATTAAAGCGTAGTAATCTTAAATCGTTCCTGCGTGTTCTCATTAGCGCTGGTTACCTAGTTTGTCACCGGTGAGCACCCAGATCTTGATGTTGGCCAAGGTCAGGCAGGCGATAGTTTCTGGAACTCCTTCCTGAAGTTTGTCCTCTATGGCTGTAGCTCCAAGCAGCTTCAGGAAAACGAGAGAGATGCAGGTTTTAAAAAGCAGACGTGAAATCCTTGTGAATGATGGAGAGTGACAGACAGACAGGTATACAGACAGATAGACAGACAGATAGACAGACAGATAGACAGACATATAGATAGATAGATAGATAGATAGATAGATAGATAGATAGATAGATAGATAGATAGATAGATAGATAGATAGATAGATAGATAGATAGATAGATAGATAGATAGATAGATAGATAGATAGACAGACAGACAGACAGACAGACAGACAGACAGATATTGTTTATGTAAGTTTGCTGTGGAATTATTTTATTTATTACACATTTAACTGTTGATGTTTCATGCACTTCAAACCTTTATTAAGATCAAATCAAAACATCTGGCCAAGTGAAGCTCTGCTGTGATTTACCATCATGCCCTGCTCGATTTCTTCATACAGAGCACCCAGTTTCTCTTCTCTGTTGTCCAGTGCAGTGCTGGCGAACAGCAGCTTCTTCGTCCACTCGTCAAACACATCTTCGTCGAGGTCTTTGTAGGCTAGCGCTAATGTTCTCAGACCCTCCCCGGCGAACTCCTGCCACACACATCCATTTACCAGAGCGATATATTTATCTCTCAGTGTGAAAGCTGAAACTTCAGTCAATTACACTGCAGTAAATATTCCTTCAGAGAAAACAAGAAGCACAGCAATCTGCCTGTTCGCTAACGTTATCCACAAGCTTCTAAAAGCATGCTATTTTTATCCCGTTAGCATAGCTTCTCCTATGACATCAGTCTGATTGCTCTTTGAAGAGCCACAGAAAGCTGTAAATGAGACATGAATGATGCACAGCAGCTCGTAATATTAGTGCAGGCCATAAACTGCTTTTAGACCAACAATTCCAGCTGTAAACCAGTGTTTCCCAACCCGGTTCCTAAAAGCACACCAACAGTACACATTTTCAACATCTTCCTAATCAAACACACCTGAATCAACTCATCAGAACATAAGAAGAGACTCCTGGGTCAGATAAGGGAGACATCCAAAATATGTACAGTTGGTGTGCCTCCAGGAACAGGAACACTCACGACAATATGCAACCCTCCGTGAAGTTGGCACCCCATAAAAACAAATAATCCCCAAAACTATGCCATTTGTTTGTGCTACGTTTGTGCTGATTTGTGCCACAAAAACGAGCGTTTGTGCTTGTTTGGGGTCTGAGATATTAAGCATTATTTTTTTGACCATGTGACATCACTTTCCACCCCATTTCCTCTTAATCACGCCAAACTGGTGTCATTCGTTTGTGCTCGATTTGTGCTGGTTTGTGCAGTTAAAACAAACACTTTATCTGTTTTCGTTGTTTAGATATAATTAAAATATTTTGGGAGTCGTGACATCAGTCTCCACCCCATTTCCTCTAAATCACACAAAACTGGTGTCATTCGTTTGTGCTGGTTTGTGCCGTTAAAATAAACACTTTATCTGTTTTTATTGTTTAAATATTGCCTAATCAAAACATTTCAGGAGCCGTGACGTCACTCTCCACCCCATTATTTCCTCTAAATCGCACAAAACTAGCATCATTCGTTTGTGCCCGATTTGTGCTGGTTTGTGCCGTTAAAACAAACACTTTATCTGTTTTCGTTGTTTAGATATAATTAAAATATTTTGGGATTCGTGACGTCACCATCCACCCCATTTCCTCTAAATCACACAAAACTGGTGTCATTCGTTTGTGCTCGATTTGTGCCGTTAAAATAAACACTTTATCTGTTTTTATTGTTTAAATATTGCCTAATCAAAACATTTCGGGAGCCGTGACGTCACTCTCCACCCCATTATTTCCTCTAAATCGCACAAAACTAGCGTCATTCGTTTGTGCTAGATTTGTGCTGGTTAGTGTCGTTAAAATAAACACTTTATCTATTTTTATTGTTTAGATATAACCAAAATATTTGGTTAGATATATGCACTGGTTTGTGCAGTGGAAATGAACATCAGATATTTATATTTGCGCACGAATATATTATTTCCGTTTGCTCAAAATTTGTGCTCGTTTGTGCTGCAAAAAATACTATTTGTAGACCTAAAAATAATATTAGATCATTCAGAGGTCTCTTGACCTCAGTTGTTCTATATTTACCAAAATAGTCTTGTTTGTGTTTCATTTGTGCTGGATTGTACCTATGAACCTTTCATTAGTGCTGCTTTTATTATTCAAATATTGAATATTGAATTAAAGATAATGACATCACCAGCCACCTCACATGTATGACATTCTAAAATATACAACGAAATAACAACGAAAATAGGTAAAGTGTTTGTTTTAACGGTACAAACCAGCATAAATTGGGCACAAACGAATGACACCAGTTTTGTGTGATTTAGAGAAAATGGGGTGGAGAGTGACGTCACGACTCCCGAAATATTTAGCTTATATCTAAACAACGAAAACAGGTAAAGTGTTTGTTTTAACGGCACAAACCAGCACAAATCGAGCACAAACGAATGACACCAATTTTGTGTGATTTAGAGGAAAGTGACGTCACACAGTCAAAAAAATAATGCTTAATATCTCAGCCCCCAAACCAGCACAAACGCTCGTTTTTTCAGCACAAATCAGCACAAACGTAGCACAAAGGAATGGCATAGTTTTGGGGATTATTTGTTTTTATGGGGTGCCAACTTCACGAAGGTCAATACATATTATGGTTCGTAGATCATGGTTTAAGCAGTTATTTCAATGATAATATTTTGTTTCTGAGGGAAATCGTATGGTGTTCATAATAAACAGATATCAGAGCTTATCAGAATCTTGAAGATATTAATTATTCGCACAGCTTGAAGCCGTTAAATGTGTTTTTATGAAGTATTTTTTGCCTGAAAAGTCTACAGGAATCTTAATGGAATTAATCTGAGAAAAACGAGAGCCGTCTCTGCTAAGATCAAGCTTTTAGCTCAGGAGAAAATGGGCCTCATCTGAATGTGATTGTGCCATTCTGACACTCACAGTGTGCATTTAGTGTCATTTGTCAAGTGAAATGGAGTGTATCTACATCTCTGAGTGTCACAATTCCTCACCGCTGTAATATTCTAGACGTTGAGTGAAGACAAACCCAGAATGAAAATAACTGAAATGCATATCCTCGGGTTTATGATCTGAGTTGTTGGATGTGTTACAATTATGAAGCAGGCCAATGTGAAGTAGAAGTATCACATACCATAATACGTTTAATATGCTAAATGATTACATGGCACTCCAAAGTAATTGTTAGACTTTAAAGGTAAAGATTATACCATGATATTAAGCCTCATTAGCCTGTATTAACCTCAAAAATATAGCAAGCAAAAACATGGTACTATCATAGTCAATTACCATGATTTTACCTTAGTAGTGTGTCCAAATTACATGGTATCATAATGAACTTCCAACGACTTTGTTTTACCATGATACAACATCCCTATATTATAAAAGTAGATACCCAAAAGCCATTATATTACTATGGTAAATGCCTCAAAACATGGTCTATAATTACATGGTACTATAATTAACTGTATTATATATATAGCTACTTTTTTATTATCATGTTCTCTCTTAAATGTTGTTAAACTTTACAATAAATGAATACTTAAATATAAATATTGTGTTTTTCAATTGATATGTTTGTAGTTTTGCTTTGGTACTGAAATTGGTACATTGATCCGTGTATTTTTACTGGTATTTGATACCAAATACTGACATTTTAGTACTGTTATGGTGCGTTCACACCAGACGCGGATGAAAGCGCAAGTGATTTACATGTCAAGTCAATGCAAAGATGCGAATACGTAGATATCCTGCGGTGTGATTCGTGCGAATGAGGCAGCGAGAATGACAGGATTCCTGCAAATGAAGCGGCGTATTGCACAAATCGCTTGAGTTGGAAATATTGAACTTCAGCAGACATTTGCGCTGCATTAACCAATCATGAGCTTGCTCTTGGAGGGGCGTGATTATGACGTGGTGCATGTTGTTGGTGTCCCGAGGGGAAATACGGACAACAGCTCATCAAACTGGGCTCGGCTCAGTCTGAAGCACCGCTGAAAGCCTCCATCATCCAGGTATAGTTTCTGATGATGAATTCATAGAGCTGGGTGCACCTCTGAAAAGGATCTAGTGGACTCAGACACGGCGCCGAACAAATCGACACTGTTTTTCAGCCTTCCTAAAGCACATGAAGCACAGCTACTATCTCAATAAAATCCATGTTAGCCATTTAGCATCCAAGCTAGAGTCACCAGGCAGACAGAAGCTCCGCCCATGACGCATATCCATGTCTATTGTGAAGTGAGTTTGACGCGCGAATTAAGTAAGTAAACTCGAAATGTTCACGCGTCTATTTACACATGAATAGTTCGATTTATTCACACATGCCGCATCTGGTGTGAACACAGCATTACAACCCTAGTTAAAACCATAGTACATACCCCAAAAATTGTCTTATTGGAGTGTTTCCCAACCCTGTTCCTGAAGGCACACCAACAGTACACATTTTCAACCTCTTCCTAATTAAACCAACCCAGGCTCATTCTGACATATACACATCTGAAAAGAGCCAAAATACGTTCCAGGAGCTACGTTTATAGCAGTGTTTGCTTTCACGAATCCACCAGAGGCCACTGTGTACACTTTTTGAAATCTTACATTTCTCTCGTGAGTGCCATTTGTGCTTGCTGTTCTCGCGTAAATCCACCAGAGGCTGCTGTCGACTGACTGACTGACAAAACAGACAGACCCCCACCCTTCCCTAAACCCAACCGATAGTGTTTTCAAAAGCAATCCAGAAATAGAAAAGCCCTCATGGCAGCCTGGATTTTACCACGCTTTCAGATTTGACCACATTCTCACCCTGTTATTTACTTGTTTATTTTTATCTTTTGGCTTTTGTTTTTGTCTTACCTATATTCTGGAACCGTTCTTCGCTGGACTTGATCCCTGTCGTCACAGTCAACTCTGCTCTCCGTCTCATGTCCACCGACTTACGCGACAAGTAACTGGACAAACTGGTAACAGTGGAAAAGTCGTCCAGCGAAAAAGTGGTCAACTGATAATCGCGAAAAGGAACGGTGTCATACCGCCCCGTAGCGTTTGTTTTAAAGACGAAATGCAGCCATACGTAGCTCTGGCTACATAATTTGCGTTCTCCAGAAATGTTTATAGGGGGACATTTACAAAATGAGCTTCAGTTGAATTAAACACACCTGAATCATCAGAACATTAGAAGAGACTCCAAAACCTGAAATTAATGGGTCCAATAAGGGAGGCCTCCAAAACATGTACTGTTGGTGTGCCTCCAGGAACAGGATTGGGAAACACTTATCTTATTGTAACACATCCAAATTACTACAGTGTAATGGTATACGCCCAACAACGAGATTTTACCATGGTACTGCATTTAGCATCAGAGTTCACAAGCAAATGGTGTTACATCCAAAATATCACCACGGTAAATTTCTCAAAACATGATTATCCCCAATAAATCATACCATTTGCAATTACCATTGTGCCATGCCGCCAGAAACACTAATTTAATGGTACTCTTTGGTACATTTTAGTTAGTAGTTTAGCTGTGGTGACTTACATTAAGGTGCTCTGAGGTAGTAAACATAAGCTCTTCATTAGACGGGTCCAGCCTGTCGAAGAGTATTGTGTCGGCTCCTTTTGAGTAAAGCTTTAACTGCCCCTTTGGGTTCCTCACTGCGGAACAGACAGGAAATGAGAGTGCTGCTTATAAATGTCTAAGTACACAATAAAACATCTTCAACAGACCGTCCAGCTATTGATTCCTCTACGTGAATGGATGAATTATGCATACAGACCCATGGTAAGAAGTATGTCAAGGAGGATTTCAGCTTTTGTGAAGTATTAAATGTATGAGGAGACTAGATTGTGAGACTGATTAGATAAAAATGTTGGCATGTGGCAAGCAGTGCTGAGAGATGAGAGCCAACATAATGAGGCCGATGGCTAGTGGTAATTAGTGATACATGCATGCCACATTGGTCTCGACTTTCGTGGAGGAGCTCAAGTAGGATAAATGAAGAAATTATGACAATAGAGGTAAAGAAGGGATGCTCAATCCTGTTCCAGGAGATATACCTTCTTGCAGAGTTCAGCTCCAACCCTTACCAAAATCTGCCAAGGACGATGCGATCCTGGATTAACATCTATGTTGATCCCGAAACATCATTTTTGTTCGAAAATGTAATCCCTACCTAGTCCCTACCCCTAAACCCAACCATAACTGTAAATTATTTCCAAAATCAGAGGGGAATAATAGTTGGATAACAATCATGTACACTACCTGACTAAAGTCTTGTCACCTTTAGTCACTTATAGTTGATCATTTGGTATCAGAAGTGGCTTATATGAAAGGCAAAGGCCTCTAGATTACGCTTATTTTACCAAAATAAAATATGATCATGCCTTGATTTCTAATTATTTATTAGAACAGTAAGGTCTGACTTTGCTTAGACTAAAGTCTTGTCACTTAACAGAAATAATGTACAGTACAGAATATAAAGTCATGCTGCAGTGGAAACAGAATGAATATTGTGTGTGACTCCCATGAGCTTGGAGGACTGCATCCATACATCTCTGCAATGACTCAAATCACTCATTAATAAAGTCATCTGGAATGGCAAAGAAAGCGTTCTTGCAGGACTCCCAGAGTTCATCAAGATTCTTTGGATTCATCTTCAATGCCTCCTCCATCTTACCCCAGACATGCTCAATAATGTTTAGCTCTGGTGACTGGGCTGGCAAATCCTGCAGGACCTTGACCTTCTTTGCTTTCAGAAACTTTGATGTGGAGGCTGAAGTATGAGGAGCAGCGCTATCCTGCTGAAGAATTCGCTCTCTGCTGTGGTTTGTAATGTAATGAGCAGCACAAATGTCTTGATACCTCAGGCTGTTGATGTTGCCATCCACTCTGCAGATCTGTCGCATGCCCCCATACTGAATGTAACCCCAAACCATGATTTTTCCTTCAACAAACTTGACAGATTTCTATGAGAACCTTGGGTCTATGCGGGTTCCAGTAGGTCTCCTGCAGTATTTGTGATGATTGGGATGCAGTTCAACAGTTCTGCAGTTCTGCCACTTTTCCAAAAGATCAACTAGAAGTCAAGTTATTATTTGTTACTCTTACAACTGGGATCGACGACAAGACTTTTGTCAGGTAGTGTAGAAGTGCATAAACCGTAAGCCTAAACTTTGCATAAATGGTAAACATATCCCTTAATTCTGATTGGCTGATTGGAGTGTTGTTCCAGGATCAACATAGATGTTAATCCAGCAACATGTCCTACTTGGTGAAATCAGGTTGGCGTTCACACTACATGACTTGTGAACGATGTAGAGAATCATAATGAGAAACTCTTGCACAATCCACCAGGTTGTCGGAAAGAGTGATGAAGGTGGAGGGATATTTTGTATGCAGCAGTTGTCTGTGAGGGGCTGCCTCTTATTCTGATTATAAATTTTTGGTTAAATTGAGCTGGCGACATGGTGACTCAGTGGTTAGGACTGTCACCACACAGCAAGAAGGTTGCTGGCTTGAGTCCTGGCTGGGTCAGTTGGCATTTCTGTGTGGAGTTTGCATGTTCTCCCCATGTTGGCGTGGGTTTCCTCCGGGTGCTCTGGTTTCCCCCCCAGTCCAAAAACATGCACTATAGGTAAATTGAATAAACTAAATTGGCCATAGTGTATGTGTGTGAATGAGTGTGTATGGGTGTTTCCCAGTACTGGGTTGCAGCTGAAAGGGCATCCGCTGTGTAAAACATATGCTGGATAAATTGGCGGTTCATTCTGCTGTGGCGACACCTGATGAAAAAAAGGAACTAAGCCAAAGGAAAATGAATGAATGAATGAATGGTTATTTTGAGTCAGTTCCTGCATCCTTCTTTCCTTATCTACAGACTTAGTTACACCATGAAACCTTCATGTGTAAATATCCCATAACTAATCAGTAAAAAATGAAATAAAAGAAGTCATAACCTACCAATAACGCTCATTCTCTTCCGAACATTGTTGAAGTCTAAGATGGCCAGCAGCTGATAGGTGACCGCCTGTCCCATCTCATATAAAGTGATGGTCTCCGGAGTTCTGGATCGAAATACGAAGCCAAAGTTGCGAGCCGCAGTAACCAGGGCTCCTTCATCCGGAGACTGTGCCTGATACACCAGCTCACCTTCAACAATTTAGTCTGATCAGTTTCCACTGAGAAATGCTAACTGAATATGAAGATGTTATTGGTGTTTGTGCTCCAATTACCCTCGTTTCTCTCTTCTGGCATGACGGTGTGGCAGAGCGCTAACAGACGGAAGAATTCCTCCACGAGGGGCTCTTCCAGCTTGATGGCCTCCACCAAGCTGCTGTCATGGAAACGGAACTTCCTGTCCATCAGTGGATTGAAGGAGAAATCCACACATGGTGTTTTCTATGAGAGTCAGAGACAAGAGTGATTATATTATCATCAAATATTTCATCAGTATGGACAAAGCAGCATTTGAATAAAGTATAAACACTTTTTACAACTTGATTTTTGTTGATTTTTACCACTTTTTAATCCATTCAGCCGATTTCCAGGTCTGGTGGGAGCTCTTTTACCTTAGCTTAGCATAAATCCAACCCAAGCTCATTATTGATACGTACCCCTGCATACATTTCTGGACAGCGTGAAATATGTCCCAGGAGATATGTTTTTTGCAGTTTGTAAGGTTTTTCAGATCTCAAATTTCTAGTGAGTGCCATTCACGCCTGCTCTTCTCGCGTAAATCCACTAGAGGCCACTTTCGACTGACTGACTGACTAAATGACAGGCCAACTGATTTCCCCACCCACGCCTATTCCTAAACCCAACCGATAGTGTTTTCAAAAGCACAGATTGACCCGATCCCCCCCTTCCCTAAACCCAACCAATAGTGTTTTCAAAAAGCACAGATTGGCCTGATCCCCCCTTCCCTAAACCCAACCGATAGTGTTTTCAAAAGCACAGATTGGCCCGATCCCCCCTTCCCTAAACCCAACCTATAGTGTTTTCAAAAGCACAGATTGACCCGATCCCCCCTTCCCTAAACCTAAGCGATAGTGTTTTCAAAAGCACAGATTGACCCAATCTCCCTTCCCTAAACCCAACCGATAGTGATTTCAAAAGAACAGATTGACCTGATCCCCCCTTCCCTAAACCCAACCGATAGTGTTTTCAAAAGCACAGATTGGCCTGATCCCCCCTTCCCTAAACCCAACCGATAGTGTTTTCAAAAGCACCGATTGACCCGATTCCCCCCCTTCCCTAAACCCAACCGATAGTGTTTTCAAAAGCACAGATTGACCCGATCCCCACTTCCCTAAACCCAACCGATAGTGTTTTCAAAAGCACAGATTGACCCGATCCCCCCCTTCCCTAAACCCAACCAATAGTGTTTTCAAAAAGCACAGATTGGCCTGATCCCCCCTTCCCTAAACCTAACCGACAGTGTTTTCAAAAGCACAGATTGGCCCGATCCCCCCTTCCCTAAACCCAACCTATAGTGTTTTCAAAGCACAGATTGACCCGATCCCCCCTTCCCTAAACCTAAGCGATAGTGTTTTCAAAAGCACAGATTGACCCAATCTCCCTTCCCTAAACCCAACCGATAGTGATTTCAAAAGAACAGATTGACCTGATCCCCCCCTTCCCTAAACCCAACCGATAGTGTTTTCAAAAGCACAGATTGGCCTGATCCCCCCTTCCCTAAACCCAACCGATAGTGTTTTCAAAAGCACCGATTGACCCGATCCCCCCCTTCCCTAAACCCAACCGATAGTGTTTTCAAAAGCACAGATTGACCCGATCCCCACTTCCCTAAACCCAACCGATAGTGTTTTCAAAAGCACCGATTGACCCGATCCCCCCCTTCCCTAAACCCAACCAATAGTGTTTTCAAAAAGCACAGATTGGCCTGATCCCCCCTTCCCTAAACCCAACCTATAGTGTTTTCAAAAGCACAGATTGACCCGATCCCCCCTTCCCTAAACCTAAGCGATAGTGTTTTCAAAAGCACAGATTGACCCAATCTCCCTTCCCTAAACCCAACCGATAGTGATTTCAAAAGAACAGATTGACCTGATCCCCCCCTTCCCTAAACCCAACCGATAGTGTTTTCAAAAGCACAGATTGGCCTGATCCCCCCTTCCCTAAACCCAATTGATAGTGTTTTCAAAAGCACCGATTGACCCGATTCCCCCCCTTCCCTAAACCCAACCGATAGTGTTTTCAAAAGCACAGATTGACCCGATCCCCACTTCCCTAAACCCAACCGATAGTGTTTTCAAAAGCACAGATTGACCCGATCCCCCCCTTCCCTAAACCCAACCAATAGTGTTTTCAAAAAGCACAGATTGGCCTGATCCCCCCTTCCCTAAACCTAACCGACAGTGTTTTCAAAAGCACAGATTGGCCCGATCCCCCCTTCCCTAAACCCAACCTATAGTGTTTTCAAAAGCACAGATTGACCCGATCCCCCCTTCCCTAAACCTAAGCGATAGTGTTTTCAAAAGCACAGATTGACCCAATCTCCCTTCCCTAAACCCAACCGATAGTGATTTCAAAAGAACAGATTGACCTGATCCCCCCCTTCCCTAAACCCAACCGATAGTGTTTTCAAAAGCACAGATTGGCCTGATCCCCCCTTCCCTAAACCCAACCGATAGTGTTTTCAAAAGCACCGATTGACCCGATTCCCCCCCTTCCCTAAACCCAACCGATAGTGTTTTCAAAAGCACAGATTGACCCGATCCCCACTTCCCTAAACCCAACCGATAGTGTTTTCAAAAGCACCGATTGACCCGATCCCCCCCTTCCCTAAACCCAACCAATAGTGTTTTCAAAAAGCACAGATTGGCCTGATCCCCCCTTCCCTAAACCTAACCGACAGTGTTTTCAAAAGCACAGATTGGCCCGATCCCCCCTTCCCTAAACCCAACCTATAGTGTTTTCAAAAGCACAGATTGGCCCGATCCCCCCTTCCCTAAACCCAACCTATAGTGTTTTCAAAAGCACAGATTGGCCTGATCCCCCCTTCCCTAAACCTAAGCGATAGTGTTTTCAAAAGCACAGATTGACCCAATCTCCCTTCCCTAAACCCAACCGATAGTGATTTCAAAAGAACAGATTGACCTGATCCCCCCCTTCCCTAAACCCAACCGATAGTGTTTTCAAAAGCACAGATTGGCCTGATCCCCCCTTCCCTAAACCCAACCGATAGTGTTTTCAAAAGCACCGATTGACCCGATTCCCCCCCTTCCCTAAACCCAACCGATAGTGTTTTCAAAAGCACAGATTGACCCGATCCCCACTTCCCTAAACCCAACCGATAGTGATTTCAAAAGAACAGATTGACCCGATTCCCCCCCTTCCCTAAACCCAACAGATAATGTTTTCAAAAGCACAGATTGACCCGATCCCCACTTCCCTAAACCCAACCGATAGTGATTTCAAAAGAACAGATTGACCCGATCCCCACTTCCCTAAACCCAACCGATAGTGTTTTTAAAAGCACAGATTGGCCTGATCCCCCCTTCCCTAAACCCAACCGATAGTGTTTTCAAAAGAACAGATTGACCCGATCCCCCCTTCCCTAAACCCAACCTAAAGTGTTTTCAAAAGCAATCCTCAAAAAGAAAAGCCCTCGTGGCCGCCTGATTTTTACTACAGTTTCAGATTTTATCACATTCTCACCCTGTTACTGTATTTACTTGTTTATTTTATTTTTTGCATTTTGTTTTTGTTTTACCTGCTTCCTGGAACCGTTCTTCGCCTGACTCAAACCCACCATCGTGGTCAACTCGTCTCAAGTCTGCTGACGGATGTGGCGAGCCACTGGGAAAACTGGTAACAGTGGAAATGCCGTCTACATGGAGGTAAGTGGTCAGCTAGTAAGCGCAAAAAGGAACGGCATCATAGCGCTCCGTATCGTTCGATTTAATAATGAAATTCAGCCATACGTTCCTCTGGCTACATATTTCACGGTCTCCAGAAATGTATATTGGGGTACGTTTTCAGAATAAGCCTATGTTGTGTTAAACAGTTTTATCATTGTTGAATTCAGCTGATCACTTATAGCTTAGCTTAGCATAAATAACTGAATCTGATTAGACCATTAGCATCTCCGTCAAAAATCTATAAACAGAGTTTTCCTATTTAAAGCTTGACTCTTCTGTAGTTACATTGTGTACTAAGACTGACGGAAAATAAAGTGTTAATATTTTCTATACTATAGCCTCATTCTCACATCATATTCAAGGAACTTTCCTGCGAGTATAGTTCCTAGCCATATTGGCCAAAAAAATAACCACTTTTCATTTTTCATCAGTATTAGTACCTGACGTAACTAAAGAAGTGTCGAGTTTTAAATGATCAAAAATGAGGAAAATGATCAAAACTCTTTTTTAAATTTTTTGAGCGAAATGCTAATGGTCTAATGCGATTCAATAATCTATGCTAAGCTAATCCCACCAGACCAGGAGATCGGCTGAATGGATTTAAAAATGGTTAAAACAATTAAACACTAGTAAAATTAGCTTTACAAATACATTTTTTTTTAAATAAACAGTTGCTTCCATTACCTCTGTAATATCCACTTTATGCCCAAACTCATCGTAAACATCACCTAGACAACAAAATAACAGCCATCAATAAAAAAAAAATCAACAAGTGTTTTGACAGCTGGGGTGTCCAAATTCGGTCCTGGAGGGCCAGTGTCCTGCAAAGTTTAGATCCAACTCCAATCAGACACCTGGGCTAGCTAATCAAGCTCAAGCTCTTACAAGGCTTTCTAACTCTGCAGGACACTGGTCCTCTTGGACCGAGTTTGGACAACCCTTATATACAGTAAGGGTGAACTCACAATAGGCTAGACGAACTGTGCCCAGGCATGTTTGACTCCCATTTCCCGGTTTGTATGACAAGTGTGAGTGCTCCAAATCAGGCCAGGTGCAGTTCAGTTCGCTGGCCCTGGCCCGATTGGAAGAGGTGTGCTAGAGCGCAGATCGGTTTGGTTTTGGCACAGTACGCTTGTAGTGAGTGCAAAGCGTGCCTGAGCATGAAATTGAAGATGCAACGTGACTTTTAAGGGACTGTTTCATATGGATTTATTAATCATTCTTACTTTTCAATGAACACAAACTGTCGTATTTTATTAAAGATTCAAACCCCTCGCTGCACGAAAGCTGCCACCTTCAGCAAACCTCCTAATACCTGCAGCACTATGATTTTAATCAGACCCCCTAGTGAAATCTGAGAGAAAGTAAGATCGTTGATAAACATAAGAGTTGTACAACCTTCCTTTGGCTTAATCCCTACCATTTCAGATGCTTTTTAGATCTTTTCTTGACAAAAGACCAAAATAAAGAAGCTTTATTTTTATGATTTGTGTAATTGTGTCAGATTGCACACCTAACATAGTAGGCTACCTAATATGGTAAATAATATATATATACAGGGAGCGCAGAATTATTAGGCAAGTTGTATTTTTGAGGATTAATTTTATTATTGAACAACAACCATGTTCTCAATGAACCCAAAAAACTCATTAATATCAAAGCTGAATATTTTTGGAAGTAGTTTTTAGTTTGTTTTGAGCTATTTTAGGAGGATATCTGTGTGTGCAGGTGACTATTACTGTGCATAATTATTAGGCAACTTAACAAAAAAACTAATATATCCCCATTTCAATGATTTATTTTCACCAGTGAAACCAATATAACATCTCAACATTCACAAATATACATTTCTGACATTCAAAAACAAAACAAAAACAAATCAGTGACCAATATAGCCACCTTTCTTTGCAGGGACACTCAAAAGCCTGCCATCCATGGATTCTGTCAGTGTTTTGATCTGTTCACCATCAACATTGCGTGCAGCAGCAACCACAGCCTCCCAGACACTGTTCAGAGAGGTGTACTGTTTTCCCTCCTTGTAAATCTCACATTTGATGATGGACCACAGGTTCTCTATGGGGTTCAGTCAGATGAACAAGGAGGCCATGTCATTAGTTTTTCTTCTTTTAGACCCTTTCTTGCCAGCCAAGCTGTGGAGTACTTGGACGCGTGTGATGGAGCATTGTCCTGCATGAAAATCATGTTTTTCTTGAAGGATGCAGACTTCTTCCTGTACCACTGCTTGAAGGTGTCTTCCAGAAACTGGCAGTAGGACAGGGAGTTGAGCTTGACTACATCCTCAACCCGAAAAGGCCCCACAAGCTCATCTTTGATGATACCAGCCCAAACCAGTACTCCACCTCCACCTTGCTGGCGTCTGAGTCGGACTGGAGCTCTCTGCCCTTTACCGATCCAGCCACGGGCCCATCAAGACTCACTCTCATTTCATCAGTCCATAAAACCTTAGAAAAATCAGTCTTGAGATATTTCTTGGCCCAGCCATTTCTTGGCTCAGCTTGTGTGTCTTGTTCAGTGGTGGTTGTTTTTCAGCCTTTCTTACCTTGGCCATGTCTCTGAGTATTGCACACCTTGTGCTTTTGGGCACTCCAGTGATGTTGCAGCTCTGAAATATAGCAAAACTGGTGGCAAGTGGCATCTTGGCAGCTGCACACTTGACTTTTCTCAGTTCATGGGCAGTTATTTTGTGCCTTGGTTTTTGGTTTGGTTTTTCCACACACTTGCGACCCTGTTGACTATTTTGAATGAAACACTTGATTGTTTGATGATCACGCTTCAGAAGCTTGGCAATTTTAAGAGTGCTGCATCCCTCTGCAAGATATCTCACTATTTTTGACTTTCCGGAGCCTGTCAAGTCCTTCTTTTGACCCATTTTGCCAAAGGAAAGGAAGTTGCCTAATAATTATGCACACCTGATATAGGGTGTTGATGTCATTAGACCACACCCCTTCTCATTACAGAGATGCACATCACCTAATATGCTTAATTGGTAGTAGGCTTTCGAGCCTATACAGCTTGGAGTAAGACAACATGCATAAAGTGGACTTTGGTGATGTGGTCAAAATACTCATTTGCCTAATAATTCTGCACTGCCTGTATATATATATATATATATATATATATATATATATATATATATATATATATATATATATATATATATATATATATATATATATATAATTTACCATGGCTAAAATGAGAATAGCAATTTTTTTTGCTTAAAAAAAAAGATTACAATTTCCTCACGATTCTATTGACGTAAAATAAGGATTAATATTAATATTATTATTTCTCAAACATATGGTAAAAAACAATAATAATATTATGTGTAGCTCTGCTGTTGGTTAAAATGCTACATTTTGAATAGACTTTGAATGATGGACTTGAACAGACTTTAAATATGTCCTGGTCAATAATGCACAGTAAAGTGACGACATCAGAATACAACTGTTCATAATTCTGATGTTGAATTATTGTGTTTGAGACATGTGCTTGCAATCTGTCATTGACAACATTATTAGACCATTTTTTCTACTGGTAAAGTGAGACATTTGTCATAATCAGATTCCCTCTTGCATTATATTCAACATTATATAGGCGAGAGAAGTTGTACTGACACTGTTAAACATTTATTCTCATGCACAACACTCTGTGTTTGCTATGAAAGAAAAATATATTTAATGCTTGCTGCAATCATAACTAAAATGCGATATGATTATTTTAACGATGTTCGGGCTTTCGATTTCATTTTCACTGCTAAGTGCGGTTCATACTTCCCGTGCGACTCCCAAACGATCACTCTGCGCCACAAACTGAATGTTGTTTATAACTTTGTTAAAGGGCCACGAAACCCCCTGTCTCAGCAGGGTGTTGTCACACCTCTGTTTTGAAAAAAGTCAGGAAAGTTGGGCGTGTCCAACTCTGGGAGTGTGGGAGTGTCGGGGGAGGGAAAGAGGATAAGATTTTGCATAGAAGGGAGTTAACATTTGGGCACGCTCTAAGTTTGACAGGAAAAACAAACACACAGAGGCTGATTTGATACGGCGAATAAGAAAAAAAATCCTCCGCATTTCTCTGTAACTTATGTACTCGGTAGGTAGCGTCAGAAAGTCGTGTGTGTATAGACTATCCTGTCACAAATTGCAGCGAAAATCCTGCACGACGGGAATAGTTTGTGTTTACATGTTTACACACGGAGAGCAGCATTTAAACAAAGGGCAGTCCACTGCAAACACTTACCAAATCTGTAGACAGACAATCAAACTGGAGCTGTGTCTTTTTATTAAAAGGAGACGAGGGGCAAATCCGGATTTCACCATTCCAGATGAGAAAAAGCTCTCGGGTAAAAATGTTCCTTACAAACGCGTTTCTGTCGCGTGTCGCATGCACTGTAATCCACACGTGAGTCCAGCAGCTCTCTCATAAAGGGAAAATGAAAACAAAACCTTCGTTGCAACACACTAATAACACCTACGAATTTTGTCTTGAAATTCTTGTACTTTCACTTGTTTTGGCAACACAACGTGGCGTCTCTCTGCCGTCTGAACAGTGTAAACAGTCTCCGGAGCTATCATGCATATTAATGAAGTTGCACGTCATACACAATAGAGCGCGCTAATTGGTTTGAAGCACGTCTTTCTCATGAATTAATACTGCACACTCAGATACGTCAGAACGTCCTAGAAAGGACAGACAGCCACTCTCCAGCTGGATTTACACCCAAGTATCTCATGGCCGTGACGCAGCTTCAAAAATTCGTTTCAAACCGGAAGAACGAATTTGCTCAAAATAACACAAAAACAACCAATTTTCACTTTTTAGTGCAATATATGTGTCCTAATAGTGTTTATAGCAGCGTGGGACACATATATGACTGTCAACAGCTCAACAAATGTGTTTTGGTGTTTCGTGACCCTTTAACATTACCTGTTATTCACATCCTATGCAGGTTCTGTTCACTAAAATAGACTTTATTCACAGGCGCGCGCCTGCCCTCTCTGTGCAGGTCATGTCACGTGTGATTTCGCGGCCGCAAATACATCATTACATGAAGACAAAAATGACAATTTGGGGTGAATTATATCTTAAATACAGTATGTCACTCTTTCAACACCATATGGAGGTGTCCACATTGCTGAGCAATGTATGTAAAACAATGTGAAAACTTGTGCAGCTGCCTTTGCTTCTCTCCAGAACTTGAAAATATGATTGGATCGTAGAATTGCTGGATTAAGCTCGTCTAGGGCAGGGGTGTCCAAACTCGGTCCTGGAGGGCCGGTGTCCTGGAGAGTTTAGCTCCAACCCTAATCAAACACACCTGAACCAGGCAATCAAGTTCTTACTAGATAAACTAAAAACTTCCTGGCAGGTGTGTAAAAGCAAGTTGGAGCTAAACTCAGCAGGACACCGGCCCTCCAGGACCGAGTTTGGACACCCCTGGTCTAGGGGGTCGAATCGAGATCGCGATCTTTTTTCAATTAATCGTGCAGCTCTAATAAATATAAAAAAAATTATCGCAAAACTGTCAGCAAATTTCTGAGAACTACCACCACAAAATCAGTCATTTTAAAAAAAATCGTGAAAAACTAGGGGGTCTGTTTAATGAACATTTATGAACGTCAAAAATGGTCGATCTGTTCATCAAAAGATTTGACTGTGTGTCACTGCATATCAAACGACTTAAAACAATATAACTAAAGCAATCTCCATTGTACGGAGCGAGAGCGCTTCTCTTCTGTTAAACGGAACAGTCGCATCATCGATGCGTGCTCGGGCTCGGAATGCAAAAAATGCAATGCGAATGCAGGCCGAGAGGAAGAGGGGAGGGGGAATAATTGCGCCTGGGCATGGTTCAAGACAACCATGCCTAGTGTGAGTACACCCTAAGTGTGTCAGGAATGGTGGAAGCGTACCGTAGGTCTTCCCATTGATGGAGCACTTATTGAACACCATGATGTTCTGGGTGAGAGTGCCGGTTTTGTCGGAGAAGATGAACTCCACTTGCCCCAGCTCCTCATTGAGGGTGGTGGTCCGGGCCTCAGCAGCAGTGTCCTTGCGGCTGTAGTACATTCGTCTGTCCCAGTTTATGAAGTAACTATGGCCCAGCCGCAAAACTTCTACGCTGTAATACAATCAGATACATAAGTATAAGATAAAAATTCATCTAAATCATAACTAGAAAATGAAGACGATACTATATGAAATTATAATTGGATAAGACTTGGAATTGAAATTGTGGGTCATGAGTTGTCTAAAGTGCAACCATGCTTTATATCAGAGCACTTGCACTCAAGGCTATGGCTCTACTTAATATCTGATGTGAAATTGGGTTCTGATACCGTATGGTTTGACCTACCTAACATACAGTGAGATGGGCACAACCGTGTTAAGGATGATAATGTAGGACCAGAAGGTCAGAAAGCCAGAGAAGACGGCATTGACTGTCAGTTCCTTCCACTGAAGATATGCCCAGAAGTCACTGCCGACACTCTGCTCCCAAATAGTGTTCCCAATGGCCAGGATGATCCCCATACAGATCAGAAAGCCAAAGATCTGGAAAAACAACACATATATCATCACATTAAATGCTTTTGGTCTTCATGAAGTGGCTGATTAGTGGATATTACTTTTTGATGTAGTTTGTAACATAGCTGTCTGTCAACTTTCGAAGTCCAAAAGTCTTGCAAATATTTCTGTAAAACCCTTTACCGATTACATCCTTTAATTTCTGCACAAACTTACAGCATTTAGTATTTTTTGTGACAATTCGGCATGAAGGCAGCTGTATAGAAATCTGATCCATGAAAAAATATGCAAATTACATATATGACATGAGTATTTTACAAATATAACATACATTGTAAAAAAATATGGTAATTAACAGTTTCTGTATTTTGTGATTCCCAAGTGTTTACTTACAGTTGTGAATTGCATTATGGGATGTTGAGCTCTGCTCTGTTGACTTTTGATGTTGAAAATTCAACTCTACAGTTTAATGAAGTGACTTTTACTGACATTTTCATTCATTGATTAATTTTCTTTTCGGCTCAGTCCCTTTATTAATCCGTGTTCGCCACAGTGGAATGAACCGCTAACTTATCCAGCATATATTTTATGCAACGGATGCCCTTCCAGCTGCAACTCGTTGCTGGGAAACATCCATACACACTTATTCACACACATACACTACGGACAATTTAGCTAATCCCAATTCACCTATAGCGCATGTCTTTGGACTTGTGGGGGAAACCGGAGCACTCGGAGGAAACCCACACGAACACAAGGAGAACATGCAAACTCCACACAGAAATGCCAACTGACCCATGCTCGAACCAGTGACCTTTTTGCTGTGTGGCAACTGTGCTACCCACTGCGCCACCATGACGTCTACTGACAATTTAGTAGTAATAATATAAATAGAAAAAATATATAAAGAAGTAAGTCTGTAAAATAACAGAAATATGTACTGTCAGTTTATCACAAGTTTTTTTTTTACCATAATATACAACACCAACCCATACAATATATCACTTTAAACTATTAAAAATGTTTATCAAAGTCATTTTTTTAACTTTTCAAGGTTAAAAGTTGTTGGACGAAAGATCAAGGTCCCATAATGCAATTCAAAATGTATTGTAATGTGTATTTATATAGCACATTTATTGTGTAAGGCCATACACCCAAAGCGCTTCACAATCATGAGGGAGTCTCTTTTCACCACCACCAGTGTGCAGCATCCACTTGGATGAGGCAGCCACAGGACAACGGCACACACCAGCTATAGGTGGAGTGGAGAGGCAGTGATAGAGCCAATTCAGTGGATGGGGATAATTGGGAGGCCATGATGGGTAAGGGTGGAGGAAATTTGACCAATACACCGGGGTTACACCCCTACTCTTTATGAGAATTGCCATGGGATTTTTAACGACCACAGAGAGTCAGGACCTCGGTTTAACGTCTCATCTGAAAAACGGCACTCACTGATAGTATAGCATCCCCTTGGCCATACTGGAGTGTTAGGACTCACAAAGTCCTGAGCGCCCCCTGCTGGCCTCTCTAACACCACTTCCAACAGCAACCTAGTTTTCCCATGTGGTCTCCCATCCAGGTACTGTCTGACCAGGCTCAGCCCTGCTAAGCTTCAGTGAGTAACCGGTCTTGGGCTGCAGGGTGACATGACTGTGGCTTGCATAAATAAATAAATGGGGAAAAATTAATAAATAAATAAATAAAAGCATGAATCACAAACTAGAGAAAACTGCTCATTTATGGATATTTTTAAAAATGTATATGCAAGAAATATTGCAAAAATGGTTGCAATGTTTTTGAAATTGCGAATAAATCGCACTATTCGCGCGTAAATAGATGTGTGGACATTTTGATTTTACTCGCTTCACTTGTGCATCTAATTTGCTTCATTCTCGTGTGAAATTCACCTCACAATAGACGTGGTAGAGATGCGCGGATCAGCTGAAATGTTACCCGAATGCGCTCCTTCATTCTAATCATCCACCCGCCATCCGCCCGCACATATTATTTTATCTGATATATATCCTCACCCGACCTGCACCCGATCGACACTTTAATAATTCTAACTCTTTGTTTTAAGCATGATGATAGGTCACCGTGGATAGTTCATTATTAACAGCAGATTCAGCTTTTACATATACAGGAAAAAGAGAACAAAAACGGTGTCACTTCAGCCTAAACGGCAGCTATGTTGTGTTTACTTGGCCTTTTTCTTTGCACTGTGCAGAAACAGAATAGCATCTACTGTGCCTGGATTCAGGCAATTCCACCTCGCCTCCAAAATACGGCCAGCTGCACTAAATGAACGTTCGCTCGCATCGTTTGTTGCAGGAATGCACAAGCTTCTCCTTGCAAGGCGCTGCAGTTGTGTAAATACGTGATCTTGTTTCTCCCAGAACAATAGCAGGTTTTCCTCTGATGACTCCTCTAACTGAAAGTTTGCACAGTACTCTTGCACTTCATCCATTATTTGGGGCGTCTCATTTTCACATTCTGCGAAGTCCACTCTCTTAATCATAATGTATTTTTTTATTACCCGACCCACCCGACCCGCGTATTATCCGCAGTGCCCGCGGATATAACTGCCATCCGCGCATCACAAAGATGCGGACTCATGTCATGAGTGGGGTATCTGTCTGCCCGGTGACTCCAGTTTTGTTGCTAATATGGCTAACATGGATTTTATTGAGAGAGTAGCTGTGCTTTATGTAATTTAAGAAGACTAAAAAACAGCGTAGATTCATTCGGCACCGAGTCCACTAGATCCTTTCAGAGGTGCACCCAGCTCTGTGAGTTCATCAACTCCTCCAGAAACTATGATGAAAGCTTTCAGCAGTGCTTCCGACTGAGCCAAGCACAGTGTGATGAGCTGTTCTTGCTTGTCGGCATGAGGATTTCTCCTCGGGACACCAACAACAGGTGCTATGTCATAATCACTCCCCTAAGAGCAAGCACCTGATTGGTTAACACGGCGCGAATGTCCGCTAAAGTTCAGATTTTTCAACTCAAGCGTTTCACTTCAGTAGCACCGCAGGATGTCTATTCGCGTCTTTGCTTTGACTTAACATGTAAATCCCTCGTGCTTGACTCTTCATCCGCGTCTGGTGTGAACGCACCATTTGGGAATAGGAACAACATGAGAGTGAGTAATTCATTTATGTGAACTAACCCTTTAAAATAGCCTAATAAGAAAGCGTCAACACATGTCAGGCGCTGCCGAATAACAAAATGAACTGCCCTTTTGAAAGGCTGCCGGCATGACTAAGTGAGACGCCACACGTCGATCAGTCCCAGCATGCCGTAAAACACACTCACCCACAGCACTAAGGTGTTCATCAGTTTATCGATGCTGGTCCTTTTGAACTTTGTCCTCCCACAGTTTTGCATCAGCTTGGTTTGGAGTCCTGACGGAGAAGCAGAGAACATCCCCTCATCTCAACACAGATAATGGAGTGCATTATTTAAAGGGGACCTATTATACCTCTTTATACAAGGTGTAAAATAAGCCTCTGATGTCTCTAGAGTCTGTGTGTGAAGTTTTAAGCTCAACAAAACGTACAAATATAACTCTCTGAAACTGCCCCATTTAGGCTTTGATCCAAATTGTGACGTTTTGATGACTGTCGCTTTAAATTTAAATGAGATTGATCTCCCAGGCTTCTTTTCAAAAGGGGGTGGGGCTATAAACGCCTATGTGTCAGCATAGTGGCAGATTCAAAACTCTAATGGCGGACGGCTGCTTCTTGCTTAGGGCTGTTTATGCTAATGAGGGAGAGATGGTCACTAATGGGCGGGGCTTTCCCCTTCTGATGACACGTTTAAAGAGAGAATGTCAATCAAAGTGTTTCTGCAGACATTTTCACCATACGATGCTGACTGTTTTGACACTGTTACCACACAACTGTGCTCAAACCCCTTATAAAATCATTTTTGCATAATAGGTCCCTTTTAAAGAGAACAAGGCACTGTTTGCGTCGACTCAAAATAGCTCAATAGCAATCAATGTCCTGTGAAAATGCTTGGACAGTTAATGGAGGAATATTGTACCGGCGAAGATAACCAAGCCGAAACACCATTCGGTGTTACGGAGCACACATCCCCTCAGGAGCATTTTCTCGTTGTCCAGCGGGTACTTGTTATCCTTCCAGTAGAGAGTCCCAATGAACTTATCCAGTTTGTTGTTGGGAGGCTCGCAGATGACTTCCCCTAGAAGACAATAAGTAACATGAGGATGAAACTGATGCTCATTCAGAAGCAAATAATGTTGTCATGCTTAGTTCATCAATAGCTCTGGCCTTATATCATGCCATTTGTTTACCCTGATATTTTTGCCAAATGGTGCATAATTTAAAACGCATAAAACCAGCTAACAAATAACAACACACTGCAGAATATCGCTAAAAGATCACTATTCTTTCAGCAAAAGTAACTTTTTTCATGGCTCCATTGAGACATTCTGTTGTATTTAGCCAGTACGATTTGTATTGAATTTTTTTTTCAATACTCAAACTGATTGACTTACGAATTTAGTCCAACAAACATTTACAATAGAAGTTACAATATACAAACAATACATAAGAAAGTAAAATAATGATAAATACGATAAGTAAATAATTAAAAAAATACAAAAATAGGTGACACGGTGGCTTAGTGGTTAGTACTGTCGCCTCATAGCAAGAAGGTCGCTGGTTTGAGCCCCGGCTGGGTCAGTTGGCGTTTTTGTGTGACGTTTTCGTGTTCTCCCCGTGTTAGCGAGAATTTTCTCTGGGTGCTCCGGTTTCCCCCACAGTCAAAACACATGCAGTCTAGGTGAATTGGATGAACTAAATTGGCCATGGTGTATGTATTCTGCTTTGGTGAGCCCTGGTGAATAAAGAGACTAAGCTGAAGGAAAATGAACGAATGAAAATACAAAAATAAAAAATACTGACCTTCAATTTAAATCTAAATTAGTCTAATCCTCTTCAGTTTACCAGTTTCCTCTGATTTTTGTTTAACTTTTGTTTAGTTTTCATCAGTGAAAATGTTAGTTGATGAAAAATATGAAAATATTTTGTCATGGAAATGAACATTGGCTCATTTAGGAATTCTATTGCAACTAATTTAACTAATGCCCATTAGAGTATTAACACATAACGTCACCTTAGAATTAAAAGGTTCTATCTGTCATTTTTGTCAAAATTGAGTTATTGACATATTCTTATTGAATGACAACTTATTTACATTATGGGATGTTTTTTTTTATAAATTGTTTACATTTGAAGACTTTTTATTTAAAAAACAAATGTTACACACATACTGTTTGCTATGGAATGCAAAAACTTTGAAGCTCAATATCTCAAAATCATTCAGAACGCAGATAGAACCTTATAATTCCAGGGTGACGATAAGTTACTGTTTTAGTAGTAGTATAATACAGTAGTTCAACATATGCTGATGTGATTGTTTTCAACTGAAAAAAGAAACTTTTGACCATTCATTTACACATATCGTAACCCTAACCTTAATCCTAACCCCAACTTTTGAAAGCTGCATGGTTTCAAAGTGCAAGTGTTTTAAATAAATTTTTATCTTATTTATTTTTTTCTCTTGGTATGTCGGTCAAACCACTTTTCCGAATTTTCATTGCCAATGTTAGGTAATCGTAATGGTTTGTTTGGGTCAATTTGAATTTTCGACAACCAGCGCAGAGCCACGGGATCACGGAGAGGCTGGTTTGACCTTCCTCCAGATCCTAAAATCAATTTTATACACTAAAATAAATATGATTTTGTGAAAACTGTAACATGATGCTCATTAGTGTGTACTTGACAACCACATTGCAATCTACTAGCCTGACATGCAGAATAGATTTCAGGGAACCATCAAAACTGTGAATGTTTTGACAACTTTGTCACCTCTATGCAAAACTTTTCATAAGCGCAATAGAATAAAAAGTTCAGTTTCACTGTTCACTCTGTAAAGTCTGGTTGTACAGACAAAAGTTAGACATAATACAAGAGTGCATGAATTTTCCCCAGTCTGTCCGAGTACCTGCTGTACAAATCCCACAGGAGAACCTTTACACAAATACTCAAGTTCAAGTCCTGAGACATACTAACTCCACTTTAGCTTAGTGTATTTGTTGGACAAAAAAAGCAGATTAAGTAACTCTTTATATGGAATTTTAAAGGGACTTTTGTTGTCTATTTTATTGCTAAAACTGTAAAACTGCAAGGCAGGCTAATTATTAAACTAGCATCACACCACCAATATGCCACATATTTTGTTGTACAATCCATGTGGAATGAGTGTGATCAAATCCCTGACTCTAATTTAAAGCAACAGCAACACTTGCCTAAGCCAGCGGTTCTCAAACATACTGTACATACTAGAGTATGCTTCGAGTAAAAAAGAAAATACTTTATGGCTACGTCCGAAATCGCATACTTCGCTACAAAATAGTATGTTAAAAACAGTGTGAGAGGCGAGTAGTATGTCCAAGTTAGTATTTGAAAAACAGTAAGCAAGAAGTACCCATATGACCTACTATATCCGACGAGATTCTGAAGTCTGTGATCAACGCTATGCTAAAATGTTTTTTGTAAACATAATAGTTTTAATTATACATTTTCTTAATTCGTGTGCAACAGGGTGGCTCAGTGGTTAGGACTGTCGCCGCAGAGTAAGAAGGTCACTGGTTTGAGTCCCGGCTGGGTCAGTTAGCATATCTGTGTGGAGTTTGCATGTTCTCCTCATATTGGTGTGGGTTTCCTCCTGGTGCTCCGGTTTCTCCCACAGTCCAAAGACATGCGCTATAGGTGAATTAAATAAACTAAATTGGCCATAGTGTATGTGTGTAAATGAGTGTGTATGGATGTTTCCCAGTACTGGTTTGCAGCTGAAAGGGCATCCGCTGTGTAAAACATATACTGGATAAGTTGGCAGTTCATTCCGCTGTAGTGACCCCTGATGAATAAAGGGACTAAGCCAGGGCTGTCCAAACTTGGTCCTGGAGGGCCGGTGTCCTGCATATTTTAGTTCCAACCCCAATTAAACACACCTGAAGCAGCTAATCAAGCTCTTTCTAGGTATACTAAAACTTCCAGGCAGGTGTGTTCAAGGAAGTTGGAGCTAAACTGTGCAGGACACTGGCCCTCCAGGACCAAGTTTGGACACCCCTGGACTAAGCCAAAGGAAAATGAATGAATGAATGAATGAATGAATGAATGAATGAATGAAGGAAGGAAGGAAGGAATGAATGAATGAATGAATGAATGAATGAATGAATGAATGAATGAATGAATGAATGAATGAACTATAAAACTACAAGTCCAGTTACTAAACTAAAATCATTGAATTGCTGAATGCCTCCTCAATTGAACAAAAGCATCTGCTAAATTACAAAATTTAAATGTAAATGAGGTCAAATAAAGTATAAGGTTACACAAATAATCATATATAAAAATGTTTTAAATCAAATGCTTATAATGGAAAATGAGGCAATTAAATAAAGTACACAATTAAGCAAATGTCCAATTGGGAGCTGTCAATGGGGGAGAAATTTATTGACACCTCAATCAATCACCTTCCTGTGAAATTTTAATTCTTTTAAAAATATTTCCCAAGTGATGTTTAATGGAGAGACAACTTTCGTTCAACGCATTTGTAAACATAATAGATTTAATACCTAATTTTCTAAGATCTTCTTATTAATTCTTTTTCTTTCTCATCAGTGTTGTACATTAAAGGTCTAATAGAGATCTAATTTGGATAAGTAATGTTTATTGCATTACTTTAGTGTTGATGTTGGTGTTTAGTAGTGCCTTCTAAATATTAGTATGTATAATTCTCTGCTTGTGAAAAAGCTGTTTATGATGAGCATTGATTCATTATATGGTTTTCTCATAACCACATGCTTCTGAATGTGTTTTTGTCGGCGTAACAAAGGGGTTAGTACTTAAAAACAGTAGTGTAATAAAGATTTAAACAAATAAAATGTAGTAGTTTACCTTGAAAAAAATTAGAAATTAATTTTGTCAACCACAGACGTTTTTTTTAATCATAAATATTATGGATTTTTTTTTTTACATTGTAAAATATTAATATACATTTTTATATGAATAATGTACTAAATATTTTATAGGAATAACTAAATATTATTACAGTATTTATGAGCCATATGAGTTGTTTCTTAAGCATTTTTTATGTATACTGAATGTCTTGGAGTAACTTTTTCCTAGCAAATATTTTAGAAACCAAGTCAGAATTATTAACCCCCCTTAGATTTTTTTTTTCTGTTTTAAATATTTCCCAAATGATGTTTAACAGAGCAAGGAAATTTTTACAGTATATCTGATAATGTTTTTTCTTCTGAAGAAAGTCTTATGTGTTTTATTTCGGCTAGAATAAAAGCAGTTTTTAATTTTTTAAAAGCCATTTTAAGAACAATATTATTGGCCCCTTTAAGCTATATATTTCTTCAATAGTCTACAGAACAAACCATCATTATACAATAACTTGCCTAATTACCCTAACCTGCCTAGTTAACCTAATTAACCTAGTTAAGCCTTTAAATGTCACTTTAAGCTGTATAGAAGTGTCTTGAAAAATATCTAGTCAAATATTATTTACTGTCATCATGACAAAGATAAAAGAAATCAGTTATTAGAGATGAGTTATTAAAACTATTATAATTAGAAATGTGTTGAAAAAATCTGCTCTCTGTTAAACAAAAATTGGGGGGAAAAATAAACAAGGGGGCTAATAGTTCAGGAGGGCTTATAATTCTGCCCTCAACTGTAGTTAAGCAATTTTTACTGTATTAACAAAAAAAATCATCCCAACTCAAGCAACTGTCAAATGTGCATGTAATATCCTCAGTAGGCCAATAACATATAGCATATAGAAAAGGTTGTGAACCACTGACCTAAGCAATGACCAAATCATTGTTTCCAATTTCACAAATGCCCTGGCTGTAAATTAACCTGAATGAAATCAAAGCGATAACACTACAAATCTCATTACAAACACTCCTTGACAGCTTCCAAAGATATACGCGAGCATACTTTAAACCCCCACAAGAGAAACCACACAGATCAATTTAATCAATGTGACGGCTGCAATAAATGTTAATGTTTACTCATGTTGACTCCAGTTCAGTTCTGTTGATGGTGCACTAATCGTACGGTTAAAAAAAAAAAAAGCTTTACCATTAAAGTCTGCAAGCTTGGCAACATCGTCCCCGAGGTCTGAGGTTACAGTCAAGGCTTGGCGCACCTTCAGGTTGGTTTCTCTGTCGGGAAAAAAAAAAAAGAGTCGAATGTGAGAGAAGCTCATGTACATGTCATGTCGTTATAAAATCACTATGAGAGGCTTGTGCTTGATGTTGCACTTAAAAAAGTGAATTTTGTATTCTATGTTTGACGTAATCTCAATTGAAACATGAAGAGAGGGCGGGAATTATAGTAGCCTCTCGCCTTTTTAATAAAACAACCAATAGTGTGTTGTTTTATCCCAGCTATGCCAGTGAGAGTGGTTGAGACCAAGCGCAGCAAATGAAAAGCAAATGAGAAGAAGGGGGCGGGGAATTTACAATACTAAAGAGCATTTGATTGGTCAGAAGATTTGATGAGGAACTGAAATATGAAATGACGTAAATTTTTTTCAATGGCTGCATCCGAAACTGCATACTTCCATACTATATAGTATGCTAAAATTAGTATGCAAGCCGTGTAGTATGTCTGAATTCATAGAATTCGAAAATCACTATGCGAGAAGTACCCAGATGACCTACTACTTCCGGCGAGATTCTGAAGTGCGCATCACATGCACCTGCAAGAGAATTCATGCATGGGAGTGAATCGATGCAACTCACGTGGATAGCTCACGTGACCATGACAAAATGGCGAATGTAGTACGTCCGAATTCCATTCATACTGCTCAGATTCATACTGTAAAGAACGTACTTTTCTAACGGCCAAGCTGTACGTTTAAATTCAAATGCAGTACCTACTGAGTAGTAGGTGGTTTCGTACGCAGCCAATGTGTATACTCAAGACTTTTTTGGATTGATGTTTCTAACTTTATTTCAAGGAATTTGGAACAAATTGGAGTGTATGATGTATGATATTTGCTTGTGTACAAGATGGAATTGATTCCAAAAGTACAACTTGTTTTCTTATACAGCTAATAATATTACTTGGATAATATCATATCGTGTAAAGAAATGGGCTAAAGCTAAGCCAAATTGTGAACATTTTATGATGAAAGACACACTATGGCACTACACTGTGTAACATTGGAAAAAAAAACCCGTATGAAGCATTATGTACATTTCATTTGGTTAATTAAATGTTTCTTTACTATTATTTAATATTTTTATTATTATTATTTTACCCCTGACAACTGTTATACTTTGTCTCTTTTTTTTTTATTTAATTTATGTTTTCAAAATTGTTGTGACATGTACACTACCTCGATCCCAGTTGTAAGAGCAACAAATAATAACTTGACTTCTAGTTGATCGTTTGGAAAAGTGGCAGAAGGTCGATTTTTTTTCGATGAATCATCTGTTGAACTGCATCCCAATCATCACAAATACTGCAGAAGACCTACTGGAACCCGCATGTACTCAAGATGCTCAAAGAAATCAGTCAAGTTTGGGAAAGGAAAAATCATAGTTTGAGGTTTCATTCAGTAAGGGGTGTGCAAAAGATCTGCAGAGTGGATGGCAACATCAACAGGTATTAAGACATTTGTGCTGCCCATTACATTACAAACCACAGGATAGCGCTCCTTCTCATACTTCAGCCTCCACATCAAAGTTCCTGAAAGCAAAGACGGTCAAGGTGCTCCAGGATTGGCCAGCCCAGTCAGCAGACATGAACATTATTGAGCATGTCTGGGGCAAGATGAAGGAGGCATTGAAGATGAATCCAAAGAATCTTGATGAACTCTGGGAGTCCTGCAAGAACGCTTTCTTTGCCATTACAGATGACTTTATTAATAAGTGATTTGAGTCATTGCAGAGATGTATGGATGCAGTCCTCCAAGCTCATGGGAGTCACACACAATATTCATTCTGTTTCCACTGCAGCATGACTTTATATTCTATACTGCACATTGTCACTGTTAAGTGACAAGACTTTTGTCTAAGCAAAGTCAGACCTTACTGTCCTAATTAAATAAGTAAAAATCAAGGCATGATCATATTTTATTGTAGTAAAATAAGCGTAATCTAGAGGCCTTTGCCTTTCATCTAAGCCACCTCTGATACCAAATGATCAACTAGAAGTCAAGTTATTATTTGTTGTTCCTAAAACGTGGATAGGCGACAAGACTTTTGTCAGGTATTGTATATGTTTGCACTAAGTTCGTACATGTTTCACAATGAAAAAAAATTAAGTGACTCAAAAAAAAAACATTGATCCATTTAGGCGGAAGTGACAAACTGCAAACTTTTGATGTTTATATCAGGTTAATTGTTATGGAGCACACTAACTTTTAGATATCATTGGGACTAACATACTGATAGTAACATCTAAGAAGCGTCATTTTAGTTTCACTGGACCTCGTAAAGAATTTGCAGAAAAACAGCTCACCCATCAAGCTCTGCAGTCTCGATATAGCACAGTCCATAGGGCTCACTGCTAGAGAGGAGGAGAAGGTCAGCCTGTCAGAGGAAAAGACAGGAGACGTTCAAAGACACGCAAAAACTCATAAATCATGTGCTGGTTGACTGGACTCGGGATTCTGCACACTGCGGGGCTTTCTTCTGCTAAATCCACAGATAATGGTAGCCATATTGGGATTATAACAATCCTGATGCTTGTTAGATGAACTAAATGGAAAGAAGGTCAGAAATTTGGTGGAATGACTGAAATTTTTTTTGAGATTTGCCTTTCAAACCCTCTGGCGCCACCAACAGTTTAAATTTTATTTTACGTTTCCAGTAGTTCATTCATTCATTTTCTTTTCGGCTTAGTAACTTTATTAATCTGGGGTCGCCACAGCGAAATGAACCGCCAACTTATCCAGCATATGTTTTATGCAGCGGATGCCCTTCCAGTTGCAACCCATCACTGGGAAACATCCATACACACTCATTCACACTCATACACTACGGCCAATTTAGTTCATCCAATTCACCTATAGCGCATGTGTTTGGACTGTAGGGGAAACCCGGAGCACCCGGAGGAAACCCACGCAAACACAGGGAGAACATGCAAACTCCACACAGAAATGCCTCCTGGCTCAGCCGGGACTCGAACCAGCGACCTTCTTGCTGTTAGGCAACATTGCTAACCACTTAGCCACCATTCTGCCCTCCTTAACTATATGGTTTCTAAAATATATGTTATAAAAAAGCATAACTCCAAGACATTCAGCATAAATACAAACGCATAAGAAACTGATATGACTGAAAGACAAAAAGACTGTCATTATATTTATTTACTCCTTAGTACATTAGCAACAGAGTAGCAACAGTGCTAACCACTGAGCCACCATGCCGCATATATATTATATCAGAGGTGTAAAGAGTACCTGAAAACCATACTTGAGTAAAAGTACAGATACCTTACTGTAAAAAGTACTCCATTACAAGTTACAAGTCACCAATTCCAATAAGACTTGAGTAAAAGTATTAAAGTATCCAATTTTAAAAGAACTTGAGTATTTTACTCATACTGAATGTAGGCTCAAAGAACACCAAGAAAGGTTTAATTTTCCTAATATATAAATTAAATTTAACACCTTAATGTTATAAAATGGCAGAACAAAATAGATTAAAAAATAGAACAAAAAGTCTCAGTCAAACTCAAATGTTTAAAAAAGGCACAAACAATTTATCAAAAAAAAAAAAACGTAGTAAAACGTAGTAAAAACAATCAGAGCTGACTTTGATGTGATTCATCTCTAAGTATCAGAGGGGGGCAATATTTTTATTTTGAGTAGTTTTTCAATTGATTAAGATGTTTTCTCTGTATTAAAATTAAACAAAGAGGAGCAGTGTTATTTTTCAACTTAGTAAACTACATATAAATTCAAGCTTCGGCTTCATCACTGGCTGCAGCCATGTTGCTAATTAAACACCTGGTATTAGGCAAGCTGCTAATTCACGTTCACATGATTTAGCTCATAAATAGCATACAGAAGCTTCAGCACCCAGCGCCTCATCCGCCCAACAAATTAGCTGTGGTAGATAAAGATGCCGACTTGTCGTGCACAATCACAATGTAATGAGTAACGGTAAGCATCCGTTCAAATGTAGTGGAGTAAAAAGTACATATATTCAATCAAAAATGTAGTCAAGTAAAGAGTAAAAGTTGCTTATATTTTTGATACTCAGTACAAGTACAAAGTAGCCAAAAAAATACTTAAGTAAAGTAACGAAGTCCATTTACTCAAGTACTTTACACCACTGTAATATATTATATTATATTATATTATATTATATTATATTATATTATATTATATTATATTATATTATATTATAGACAGAATATCCATTTTAATACTGATAAACACAAATTTTCCATATATAGAAATGTAATAGAGTATATGTCATTATATTCTTCATGTATTTCGTAAGTGTAATACAATGCTATATATCTTTATATTTATTTTACGATAGCAGCAGCTGTGTTACATTTGATCTGTTTGTTTTGAAGTACATCGACAAGGAATTTATACTTACAGCAACAAACTGATTGTTCTCAAGTTTGATAACATCACCCACTCTTACGTTCATCCATTTCTCGTTCTGCAGTCTGAAACAGAGACAAACCATTGTTCATTTCCCCAAACATCTCTTAAAAAGCCTTTACAGTTCAATAATTGCATCTCAACTGCAATGAATATACTGCAGAAAATGCTGATGCACAGCATGAACGCACTTACTTTCCTTTGATGAGTACCTGAGACTGCCGGGTGTTGACTTGTTGGTCACTTTTATGGCGGAACTAAAATCCAAAAACAGCAAACGTCAGATTATTTCAAGCAGACAGCCATTGTAAACGCAGAATCCAGAGTCGTGAAGAAGAACGAGACAAGAGGAGATTCTCACATAATCATCAGTAGCATCCTTGACCGCTGTGATGGCCAGCACCAACACCAAAGGCACAATAGTGGTGAACCACGAAAGAGAGGAGATTTCTGGAATTAACTGGAACACATGATAGAGAACACACAAGTGCATTAGTGACCGCATGTTTGTTCAGAAACGCTGTTTCTGGAAATATGTTTCCCATAGAGATTCAGAATGTCTTTGTTAAATCATTATAAGTCATGAACTAAACCAACAAGCTACAATGAAATTCCAGCATTACCGACTTTGATTTGAAGTAGGGCTGGGTGACAAAAATCTCATATTACAAAAACAATATACATTGTGATATAGTTTGATGCTTCAAACCTTGATTTAAAGTCGGGCTGGGGTGCGTTTCCCAAACAACGACGTAACTCGCGGCTGAACTATCATAGTGCGATGCATCGTTTGGCAAAAAAACGATTTCAAGAGTTCACACTTAGCTGATGATTAATAATAAGCTTGTTTGGCATGCTGTCCCGGGAGAGAGCCCTGAGCTCATGAGATCCTCGAGCCCGGGGCTCCCTCCCGTTGCAAGGCGAGAGGGGAGATCGAGCTCAGGTAGATCTCGAGAACTCCCCCTTCGTAGTGTTGAAGAGCAGATAGTAATTCTCTTTAACGAGATAGGTACTACCTAGGGAGCAAGTCTATAAGGTTGGTCGATCAAATTTAGGTTGCGTGTTTTTAATCGGTGGGAGGAAACTGGAGGGCCCGGAGAAAACCCACGTGAACACGGGGAGAACATGCAAACTCCGCACAGAAAATGCCCGCTGGTTAGGTAGAGCCTAGGACCATTGACACTCTTGCTGTGAGGCAACAGCGCTAAGCGCTGGGCCACCGTGTCACCCATCTAGAAAAGGGAAGGAGTAGGGGTGGAAGGGGGGATTCTTCAAAGCGAAGATAGCGGTGATATGGAACCCGGGATATTTATAGTAGTTAAGGGATCATCTGATTGGTGCATGTTGATTTGGATAATGTGGGTCCAGCTGCTAGCAATCATAAGCACGTGATCCTCTCGAAATTAGTTTATAAATAAACCCCACGTAGTGACGAGTGTTTCCCAAAATCGGTAGTTTCTCTGTCACAGATCCATCGCTTGAACCACGTTAGTTATAACGTAAAACGCTCATAATGATGCTCTAAACGAGGTGGAGTAACTTCTTTAGAGAACAACCCCATCATTTCTTTGTGCAAATTATATTGTTTTACACAAACACGCATTTAAAATAAAATCCAATATTAGTTTTGGTAAAAACATGCACTTGTTTTCCATATTATTTAAAATATAAGTAAATGGCACATATAGGGTCTGTGTTTGCTTTACTAATATTATTGAGAAGTTGAACATTACATATTCTATTCTAAAACATAAAATCACTTACAAAAGCTAACACTATTCTAATATCATACATAAATCAAATAAATAAATAAATAATGAGGCGATTTATTATAAATATATTTACTTTAATAATAATATTAATAATGATGATGATGATGATGATGATTATTATTATTATTATTAGCCTATCATTATTTTTATTTAGGATATTGTTTATTTATTTAAAAAAAAAATTACAATTTGACACATGCAAACCACAGCAGAAAGTTATAACCAACAGACCCATGTCATATACAGCAGAGAAACTTAATAAATAACCCACAATAAAATAAAATAATTAACGTATGCTAAGTTTTTTATTTTCACAAGCTTTGGAGACAGCTTTCGCCATGAGGCTGTGTTCAAAATGATATTATTGTTTTCAAAGTGCACTGCGAAGGGAGCACAATTGTAAGCATGAAGATCGCTAAAACTGAACTGTAAAAACACTTTGAAAGCAAATTACACCTAAGAGAGATGACCTTAATGCTTTTTTATTTTTAATAATTCCAACTTTGAATGTTAGAATGTTCTAAATGAATAGGGCATAGGGGGGATAAGTGGGAATAGAACACAGCCAGGAACTATGCTTTTAACTACAGCTCCAGAGGTGTCGTTTCAAGTGCTCAAGTTTGCGACGCAGTTTGCGAATGTTCGTTGGAGCGATGGATTTGGGAAACAGCAAATCAACGAACTATGTTTGTAACGACGGAACTTGCGACCTTAGTTGGCTAACGATGGTTTTGGGAAACGCACCCCTGGGCGATACAACAAAAATCTCATGTTACGATAACAATATATATCTTGATATAGTTTGAAGCTTCCAACTTTGATTTGAAGTTGGGTTGTGCAATACGACAAAAATCTTATATTACGATAACAATATATATTGTGACATAGTTTAAAGCTTCGAAAATGGATTTAAAGTCGCGTTGCATGGGCGATACGACAAAAATCTTATATTACAAAAACTATATATATCGTGACATAGTTTGTGGCTTTGAACCTTGATTTGAGTTCGGGCTGGGCGATGCAACAAAACTCTCATATCACGATAATGATATATATCGTAATATAGTTTGAAGCTTAAAATTTTGATTTGAAGCAGGGCTGGGCGATACGACAAAAATCCCATATTACGATGAGAATATATAGTTTGTGATATAGTTTGAAGCTTCGAACTTTGATTTGAGGTCGGGGTGGGCAATACGACAAAAATCTCATATTACAATAATGATATATATATATATATATATATATATATATATATATATATATATATATATATATATATATATATATATATATATATATATATATATATATATCGTGACATAGTTTGAAGCTTTGAACTTTGATTTGAAGTCGGACTGGACAAAACGACAAAAATACATATCACAATAACGATATATATCGTGATATAGTTTGAGGCTTCAAACTTTGATTTGAAGTAGGGCTGGGTGAAACAACAAAAATCACATAGCATGATGATGATATATATTGTGATCATTTCTGTAAATTCAATGAATTAATAGTTTATATATAGACCACATGTAAAGTCCTGTACTCACTTTATTAAAACGTCAGGATGAATGTTTGAATAAAAATGTAGAAATATAAAATAAGTACAGGTCGAATATAAAACACTTTTCAAAAACTTATGATTACAGGTCCAACAATTAAAAAAAAATCTCTTATTAAAATGCAAAATGTAAACATTGTACTTTCAAGACTTCAACCTTCTCATGGTGCTGTAGTTCATGTTTCTGTCTGCATCCCCGTAATGGTGTGTAATATTGTGCCAGAAGTATTAAGGTAAACAACGTATTTTGTGATACCATGAAATAAACGACAGAGCATAATATGAAATGGTCATATTGCTGTGTCTATGACATCTGACCCTGATTATCCCTCCCTGAAACGAATGTCCCAAGAGTGGGTGGAGAAAACCTACTTTGAGAGGGTGGAGAAAACCAGCTCATTTGCATTTAAAGGCACAAATGCAAAACAGCTATAATTCCTTCTGATGCCAAAAATATATATTTTCAACGGGGTATAATAAATGATCTGATGGTTATTTTGACCTAAACCTTCACAGACACAATTCTGGAGACACAAAATACTTTACATCTTGTAAAAAAGGCCAAAATTGTATCCCTTTAATGTAAAAAAGGACTTTGGGGACTTCTAGAGCATAGTATAAGGTCCAATAGAGGTACTGTAGATAGTTTTCACACCTACAGTATCTCTAATGCTCTGCTATTGCCTTTCTGAAAATGTCGGAAGTTCAAACACTCTCCAAGTTTATTTCTAAAAACATATGTTTTTTGCCAAGCTTGCTCAGAATGTTTCTCATGACTTCGTACTACATCCATTTCAGATCAAATATACATGTTAATCATTCCCTGAAATGTTATGAACAGCAGCCAAGCTCCTTTTTCTCCATCTGCTTTCTGTTTCTATCTTGGGACAACCGAGATTTCAGATGACCCAAACATCTGTGAAAAGATAATCTGCAAAAACCTCACAGGATGCCAATTTTGTACCAGCATATCAAATTGTATTTTATATATTACAGTGCTCAGCATAAATGAGCACACCGCCTTTTGAAAATGTATATTTTCATCCATTTTTCAATGGAGTGGATAAAGACAATAACTTTTGGTGCATTCATTTAAACAAAACAGTTTTATTATTAGTTATATTTATTAAAATACGTGTTTGGTCAGCTAACATATTTAGGAATAGTAGGATAATACATTTAAATTCAAATAGGTTATTGAAAAACTAATTATAAACTACAAAATTTTAACTAAATTGTATATTTTTTTATGTTTCTCTTGATTTTTCCTGTTTATTCAAATTTTAATTAATATTTTCCCACAACATATTCACTTGGTTGTACTACTTTTGGGATTCTTATCCTAAGGTTTAGGTTAGATTAGTACCAGCTTTGGCTTTAATGTATATGCACAAATATATTATTGTAAAGCATCCAGTAGAAAATATGAATTTAAAAGAGAGACAATTAAGGGGTGTGCTAATTTATGCTGAGCACTGTATGACAAAATGTAATCACTGCTTCAACCTTGTTCATGAAATCCTTCATTTAATACGCTTCATTAAATATCATCTGTCCATATGAATATTGACTTTCACTTTATGGACATTTTTCTAAATATTTACTCGTAGGCTTCACAGAAAAAGATGTCAAAGAGGAGTTTCAGTTTTTCCCAGATCCTGATTTTGTGTCACCTTTAATGAAGGTCTCTGAAAATCAGGATGAAATCTGGTCATATGTATTTTTTAAAACAGTCGCCATATTAATCTTCAGTGTGCTGCTTTTGTAATTTCATTAGTGACCTGGAAAAGCTGGCAAACCTGCAGTATCAGCAGCACGAGGAAGTAGGCATTCGCAAATCGTTGAAACTGCTCGAATAAGTTAATAGGCAGGAAGGTGAAGACGTTGTATTTTGCAGTCTTAATGCGATTGTCCTGCGGAAAAAATACAGAAAATAAAATCATTAGGTCCATCCCAAATCGCATACTTATACTATTTATTCTACAAAATGGGGTAGAATAGTGCATAAGTAGTGCATTCACACTGACAATTCTACAAACTCTAAAAGCAATAAGTGCACTTGAAATACCCGGATGATGCACTTATTCAGCCAATAAACAGAGGTGTGGAATGTTGGACATGCACTCAATGGGTTGTGGCTAGAAGGGATACAGCTGCGTCCGAAAGTTAACGATTCATTCAGTCATTTATTTTCTTTCGCCTTAGTCGCTTTATTCATCAGGGGTCGCCACAGCAGAATGAACCGCCAACTTATCCAGCATGGGTTGCAGCTGGAAGGGCATCCGCTGCGTAAAACATATGCTGGTTAAGTTGGCGGTTCATTCGGCTGTGGCGACCCCTGATAAATAAAGGAACTAAGGCGGAAAAAAAAATGAATGAATGAATAAATAGAAAGTTCAAAGTATATATGTTTCAAATAAACGATATTTATTTGAAATAGAAATCTGATAATATATTGTAAAGGTCTGATCATCAACTGGCGGCCCGCGGACCAAATCCGGCCCGCTGAGCCGTTCAATGCGGCCCGCGACTGGATTCCAAAATTGTGAGGATCAAAAAGAAAATAGTGGTCGACACTATTAAAGCAACTAAAAATAACAACAACCGAGCCTCTTGTCAGAATAACCACCGTTTATGACTATAAGGCTACACTTCGAAATGAGGACAGACTCAGACAGACTATGCGGTGTTAAGCATTTATTGTTTCAAACAGGTTTTAGCGTAAGTGAAGACCGGGTGGGATGTAGGCGGAGTGCGCGTGACGTGTGTGTGATGAAGAGCAAGGAAGGATGCGGTGGAGATGGGTGCGCAACCTATTTGAGGAGCGCGATTTCTGGGAGATTATCATTCGTTTGCGGGCATTCGGGAGTCTCTATGTATTTGCGGGAGACTCACAGAACTTCCGGGAGACTTGGGATGTCTGCCTCAGGACTAAAAAAAGGAGGAAAAACAATCTGGCACAACTTAAAATAGCATAGTGAATAAATAACCTGGTACCAGAATAAAACAGGTCACAAATAATGTGCGCACATTAAATGAAACATTAAGTGGGGTTGAATTCAAATCTCAATGCTGAAACGGGTTACTGAGTGCTTAATCAATGGCTAAAGTTACATTTCCCCTTGTTGACTTAGCCTATTTGAGTTGAGGCAAAATATCTATCACTCCTAGTGGTTGACTGTGGTATAGGTGATGGGAGCCTGAATCAAAGAGATATATCCAGCTGCAGGCCCGCAGAACCACACACGTTTCAGGCACACACAATCCAGGACACGTTCTAGGCAAGCCATATATGGTAACTAACTAACTCCTTAGGAGCATTATCGCCACCTAGTGTATTTCACAAGTACGGCGATCGAGAATGCCCGTGCTACGATTGCCTTTCATTAGACTGTCAACAGTTTATTTCAGTCATTATTTCATTATTATATATCGTAAAGATCTATTAACATCGCTACAGTTTCTGAACTCAAATTATGTAAATAAAAATAATTGGTTAAACACTTAAGACTTTATTCACGTATCCACATACACAAAAAACAGAACAGACCGTCTAATTGTATTAAGTGTAAGAAACTAATTCAGGATCTTAATGTTGTCATACTTGGTTAAAATCGTTTTGTTGTAAAATATTAAAAAAAAACAATAATGTGTCACTTAAAAAATGAATTACTATAGATAATAATTTAAAATTAATATAGTTATAAACTGATTTAAACTACTATCTTTACTAAACTGTAGCAACTGTTGGTAATATATATATAATTCATTATTAATAGTTAATTTGTTTGTATTGCTAAATTTGTTGCAACTATAATTACCACAAATTACCAGTACTTTATGGTTTAAAAACAATATATTACTTACTATAAATTACTATAGTATTTAATGTGGGAAATCATTAATAAAAAAGTTATTAGAAAATTAAGCAAATAAATACTATTAAATCGCTTGAGTAAAATATAGTGTTCACATTTATTAAATGTAAAAAAAAATTTATTACTTATAAAGACGTTATTGCCTATGCATATTAACTTGCTATTATTTCCTTCATCCATTATATAAATTAAAACTGTCCAATTTAGATCGTTCAGCAAGGCCAGCAAACGAGTATCTGCTATATTGACTCTGTCAGATAATAATGACTGATCATCTATGATGACTGATAGAAAACTATTTAGTCTATTATATTGAATGGCGATCAGAAACAATGTTCCCCATTTGCCCGCCTCGATCGCAATATTTGTGAAACAGTAAACACTATTGTTTATTGTGTACAATATTTATCAACAATATATATAAAAATATATTGGTGACGATGTCCGAGAAGACGTTAATAACATTAACTTCCGTCGTAACCATATATGGTTTGCCTAGAACGTGTGTCCTGGATTGTGTGTGCCTGAAACGTGTGTGGTTCTGCGGGCCTGCAGCTGGATATTATTGGAATCAAATGCCTTCAGTTTTATAATGAAATTGAAAAAGTATAAACATTAAACATAATGTTAAGCCAAAATGAGATTTTTATTTGATTTTCTTCTTGGGGGTCCGGCCCCCAAGGAGACTGTCCGGTGAAACTCTGGCCCTCTGACAAATATAGTTGATGACCCCTGGTCTATACAGTACTATCAATATTTAGCAATTTAATACATAACTGCTAAATAGGTGTACATTTTTGTCAATACAAATTTCTACAACGTTTGGAATATTTCTGTTCACAAAACATGAACAGAATGTAAATCAGTAGACACTCAGATAATAAATTATCCACATGTATTGGTGAATTATTACTTTATTAATGTTTATTTGAACAGTAAAACAGTAAAAAGCAACAATGTTTATAACATGAATTATAATAAAATACATTCAGACTTACAGCATAATAGAATCTCTCATTGTAGTCCCGATCGTTGGCTCGAACGTGACGTTCTTCCTCTAGAGTAGAACAGAAAACAAGTTTAGATTACTAAACCACTTCAAAAAAACTGAGGCATTACTATAACTAGCTATGTTCAGGTGGCATTGCTGTGTGGAGTTTGCATGTTCTCCCCGTGTTCGTGTGGGTTTCCTCTAAGCTAAAATGTTCGTGGTGTTTTGAGTGTGAATAAAAGTGTATGGGTGTTTCCCAGTGATGGGTTGCGGCTGAAAGGGCATCCACTACGTTGAACATTTGCGGAATAAGTTGGCGGTTCATTCCGCTGTGGGACTAAGCCGAAAAGAAAGTAAATGAATGAACGAAAAGAAAGTAAATGAATGAATGAATTAATGAATAGTTATGTACAGTTATACTATAAAAGATATAATTAAATATATATTATTAAGTATATTTTTATTAATAGTTTGTTTTTAGAAAATTAATTTTGAATTAAACAAAATCGTTAATAAAAAAATTTATAAATATATTAAAAAACTAATTCAAAATTGTAGTTGTTATGATTATCAGTGATTTAGCAGTTGCAGATCGCTAACGGACTACAAATCCACCATTTCATGGACTACAAGATCTAGTCATGCACCACACACACAGCAGTTCCTAATCTGATTGCATACACACAGCTGGAGGATTGTCAAAGACTGATTACATAGACTAATTAAGCAGCACAGGCACACACACTGTTGCTGAGTCTTGTTTTACTGTTAGTGAACATTACGAAGCGGTTTCCTTGCCTTGCCTTCCGTGTTTGAACCTTGCTTTGTTTTGTTTATTCCTGTCTGCTGCATGCCTTTTCGAACATCTGCCTGTTTATCGACCACGACTCTGGATTGCCCATATACATCTGTTTGCTCCTATGTTGACTGTTGCTTGCCTGACCATTCTCTGTTCAATAAACCAGCGTTTGGATCCGCACTTACATTATAGTAGTAAAATCTGCAATAGTATCTTAAAGATGAACTTTATCAATGCCATAACAGGTTCATGAACAATCTTGAATGTTATTATTTAGTAAAAATAAATGAAATACATAAAGTAAAAAAATACAGAAATAACAGAATTAAAAATATGGAAACTAAACACAACATTCTGCGTTCATGGGAGTAACATCTTTAACAAAAACTTCACGACAAGTTGCGAGTTATTAAGAAATGATTCACAAATTACAATGATTTGTTTTTACTAAATATATTCTCCTTAAGAACTTAAATCCCTCTTAACCTTTGTCTTATCGAAACAATCTTAAGAGAGACAGAGAGAGAGAGAGACATCTTAAGCATTTTAAATAATGCAAAATAGCCTTAGCTTTTTCTTACGTAAGGAAATATGACGACAATATCAGTGAAGGAGAATTTTACTCTCAAGAATATTTTCTCACAGAAAACAATAGGCATGAATTCATCCATTACAAGACTTTAAATGATCTTTTTCATTTTCAGGAGCTGAGTGCAGAGCCATAAATGAGCAAAAAGCCACAACAGTGGCGTCTGTGAAGCGATGTCTGTGAAATCATCAGTGAACATCGCTCCGCAAATGAAGGAAGTAAAAATAGAAAGGCTGTAAGGTGAGAACATTCATCGATTGAAACCAAACGTCTTCTGGAAGAAGAACTTTTCACAGATTAGGGATGAGCAATATGGACTTAAAAATTATTATATTACAATATTTTCTATTACTTATAGCAATATTATTAATAATAATTAACATGTATCTAATAAAAGACAAAAAAGGTCTGTATCTTTAAAGAAAAGTATTAATTTTCATTTTATTAAACCCGCTCCTAAATGCCCAATCTGCTGCAGAGCTCAACCATATTTAAACACACTGATGAAGCTAATCAAGCTTTTCAGGATCATATAAAATACACCAGTAGACATGCAGAAGCAGGCTAGAGATAAAATTTGCAGGACAGTGCTATTTCTGTTTCTGTTTTCTAATTATATTACTCTACGTTTTATATATAGTCATGAACAAACTTATTTGTAGAGCGAGTAGTTTGACCATTTTCTGCCGTTATTATTTCCAGTCATTAAAACTTCAGAATCGAAAGTTCTAAAACAATCGCAAAAAACAAGCGCATTTCCACATTGCAGATTAAGGTCAATACCACAGATGTAATCCAGTATATTCCAGCTATATGTATCATCTCTACAGTTCGTATTCAGCACTACCTTGTCCGGGTGATACTGAGTGTGGGTTCCAACTTCCTTTCCATGGTATTAACATCCACAGCCATCGCAGCGCCATTGCCTGTTTGCAATGTCATTCTTCAAGATGCACAAACAACCGTTGAGAATTAACCCTGGCTAACAGTACAGTGTAGTTAGCAAGACAGTCAACTCAATCCATGAAGTGTCTTCTTTCTGTAGTTAGCAGAATGTAGCAGATGTCTGCCTACACTTGTCTGCGAACGTAAAAGATTGAGACGTGTTTCCTTTAGTCCAACCTCAGGAATTTTCATGGACTGCAGGGCTTATATGTAGAGTATTAGCATGAAGCTACATCTAATCATTTACCAGCTCTTCACTGAGGAGTCGGTGAAGCGTCTGGCATTATTAACACAGCTCCTGCCTCTGGAAAAAGCCCAGTGGAATAGTTTATTGCTGTGAAGTTGCACTTTAATTTGTTGGGCTAATTAAAATGTTTTCATTTTAAAAGGAACGAACCGTTCTGTTGGGAAGTGTCGTTTAAAAGAGATTTAAGAAAATCACTGCATACTAAATGGATTCAACATACTGAGCATAATAATTCATTTAAATCAAGTTATTAGTACTTAGGAATGAACTGATTAACACACTATGTATATATTCTCTATGTTTATTTGGCAATATATACACTCACCGGCCACTTTATTAGGTACACCTGTCCAACTGCTCGTTAACACAAATTTCTAATCAGACATTCACATGGCAGCAACTCAATGCATTTAGGCATGTAGACATGGTCAAGATGATCTGCTGCAGTTCAAACCGAGCATCAGAATGGGGAAGAAAGGTGATTTAAGTGATTTGAACGTGGCATGATTGTTAGTGCCAAACGGGCTGGTCTGAGTATTTCAGAAACTGCTGATCTACTGGGATTATCATGCACAACCATCTTTTATAGAGAATGGTCAGAAAAAGAAAAAATATCCAGTGAGCGGCAGTTCTGTGGACGCAAATGCCTTGTTGATGCCAGAGGTCAGATGAGAATGGCCAGACTGGTTCCAGCTGATAGAAAGGCAACAGTAACTCAAATAACCACTCGTTACAACCGAGGTCTGCAGAAGAGCGTCTCTGAACGCACAACACGTCCAACCTTGAGGCGGATGGGCTACACTGGGTGCCACTCCTGTCAGCTAAGAACCGGAAACTGAGGCTACACTGTAAAAAAAGCAGGTTTCCACACAACACAATCATGTTGTCCCAACAACGATTAAGTTAACTGAGCACTTTTAACAAATTTATGTGGATTGAACATAAAAAAATTAAGTTGTCCCAATGAAATTTCAAGAACTGTGTTGTTTCAGCTTATTTTAAAAATTGGACAATAGAAGATTCTGAAGGCAAAAGTGGGTCCAACCTGATACTAGTAAGGGGTACCTAATAAAGTGGCCGGTGAGTGTATAATAAATATAATATAATGATTTTATATTTAAAAATCACATTTAAATATGTTCTCTTTTTTTATTCATGATATATAGTTATATTTATGATTTATACATATTGTAAACTATTGGTCACTATGTTAATTTTAGTAAAGTTTCACAAACAAATTTCGAGAGGAACACGTGATATGATTGAGCGCAGCTGATCTCTCATCTACAATCATTAGCTAGCCAATCAGATCAATCCAAACTCACTATAAGTAACCTAAGAAAGATCACTCCCTTATCTTCATTTTCGAAGAAACCCCCATCCACACCTTACACCCCCCCCCCCCCCCCCCCCCCCCCCCCCTCCTTTTTTTTTTTTTTTTTTTTTTTTTTTTTTCTTCCTTTACCACGGGGAGCTCTCGAGAACCACCTGATCTCGTACTCCCCTTATATGCTCTATTGACCAGGCGGGAGCCCTGGGCTCAATATCTCCGAGCTCAGGGTTCTCTCCCGGGACAGCATGCCAAACCAGCCAACATTTGTCAAACAATATCTAAGTGCGAACTCTTGAATGTTAATTTATAGACATCATAACACCACCATTTTAACTGCAAAATGTTTAGGATTTGACACTTGGTAGATTAACCCTGAATTAACCCTAAATGTAAACATCTGTTATTCTGACTAATTGTCATTTTCTGAAAAATAATAATTAAAATAACGCTCAAAAAGACATTTGGAGCAAATATCATTAGACTTTTATAGAGACCAATGATGTGACACAGTGGCTCAGTGGTAAGCACTGTTGCCTCACAGCAAGAGGGTCGCTGGTTCAAGTCCCGGCTGGGTCAGTTGGCATTTCTGTGTGGAGTTCGCATGTTCCAGTTTCCCCCACAGTCCAAACGCATGCGCTATAGGTGAAATTTAATTAACTAAATTGGCCGTAGTGTATTTGTGTGAATGTGTGTGCATGGATGTTTCCCAGTCCTGGGTTGCAGCTGGAAGGGTATCCCCTGCGTAAAATCATATGCTAGATAAGTTGGCGGTTCATTCCCCTGACGAATAAAGGGACTAAGCCGAAGGAAAATAAATCAATGAATGAATGAGTAGAAACCAATACTAGCGTTTTAACACGACTAATAAATCCAGTAAATCTACAGAAAGTGAGACTTTTCAGGTGGTCTTTAGTATTTCCAAAGCTATATACATTTTATTTATGACAAAACATTGCATATTCAATGACAACAAACAGTAAATAATTTAATTAAATAAAAAGAAATCTGATTTTTTAGAGATGGGTTGCAGCTGGAAGGGCATCCGCTGCATACAACATGTGCTGGATAAGTTGGCGGTTCATTCCGCTGTGGCGACCCCGGATTAATAAAGGGACTAAGCCGAAAAGAAAATGAATGAATGAATGAATGAAAAAGAAATCTGACTGAATTTGTTTTGACATGTTTTTAAGGAACTGTAAACTGGAACTCTTCTGCAAGTTTCTCTTTCTCTTGACTTGTTTGGGACACGTCTAACTCTCCACTTCTGCATTGCTCCATGTTTCAACATCTTTCTCAGTGTTTCATCAATGTAAATATAAGTTCAAAAAATCCTGCCCACTGCTTACCATGTGAATATATAAGTGTTATATCAAAAGCTCTTTCAACTGACACGTTTTTACTGTTAAACAGAATATCATGCCAGTACTATGATTAGCACAAAGCATTTCAGAGGGTACATGAAAAATGTTGTCAAACATCAGGAAACTAAAGCCAAAGATGTCCCGTGAAGTGCTTTGAAAAGTGCATTTTTATTCGATGTTTGACGTAATCTCAAACAAAACATGAAGAGAGGGTTGGACATAGTGTAGCCCCTCCCCTTTTAAAAAAAGCAGCCAATAGCGTTTTGTTTTATCACCACTCTGCAGTGAGAGTGGTTGAGCTCAATCGCATCGAGTGAAAAGCAAATGAGAAGGGTCTTGAAGGGGGCGGGGCATGTCAGATATTAGAGAGCGTTTGAATGGTTAGGATTTAATTACGAACTGGAGTATGGGTTGACGTGAATAAAAACGTTCAACTTAGGCGACAGTGACAAACTGCAAGCTTTACATGTTTATATCAGTTTTATATCTTTTAAAGAAGAACATTTTGTCACTGTTTTGGAGCACATTAGCTTATAGATATCTTAAAAACGAACATGGCTGACGCTGAAATTGTAAAATCAACTTAATAGTAACTGTCCACAATGTTTTCAATCACTGAGGGCAGTCCATCTGCCCAATCAGAGGGGGGGTCCTTCAAACATCAGTTTGACGACTATCCGCTTGTTAAAGGTGCTGTATGTAAGTTTTTGACTCTTCTAAAGCATAAAAATACAATAATATGTGTGCAGGTATTTAAGAAACATCCCAAGTGAACATACTTGTTTAACTGACAAACAATGCTGAAGTCAGATATTCTGCTTTGAAAATGTTTTTTTCCGTGCCGGAACGATGTCTTTGTTTAGGTAATTTTCACATGCACATGCCAGTTTAGCCAATTATAATTCAGCACCCCGGGTTGCCTTGTTGGAAAACAGCATATTTCATTCATTCATTCATTCAGAAAGACTCTGAAAGCATGCGTTCATGAGCGAAATGCTACAGTGTAGTGGAAAGTATCAGATGTCAAAATGAGACAGATTCAGTTCCACATGACGTTAATTAGCAAATGACATAAATATTAGGAACGTGAGCAGGTTACATCGCGTGTCCTAACAACACGCTGTGACGAGATTGTTATGAGTGATGAGCCATTTGGCTGTTTGCACCACAAAACACGGCAGAAATTTAAATACAGCCTTTCAGAAGCACAGAATATGCACTCACTCACAAAACGGTAAGGTTTAGAATCTATTTAATACATGTTAACCCTCTTTAACATCATTAAATGTACATGCTGAATCACTCATATGTGTTTAGTTTTAAAGTTAAATTTCAAACGGTTTATTGTATTTTCCAGATCTGAGGTGAACTTTCTGCTTTCAGTATATGGTAATAGCCTACACGTCATGTAAAATGCATTCAAACTCGCATTGTTAGCATTTAGCACTGAATAAAGCACAAGAGGCTTACCTGAGGTGATCTGTCATAGGTTTCTGTTGTTCAGCTGTGAGAAATAGAAGCAGCTTCTAATAAATCAATTCGAGGTGTTGGTTAGAACCAAAACTCCTTTTAATATGGAGAATATTCCCTCAATCGCATGTCGTTGCTTTTATTTAGAACACAGTTTAAAATCACTCAAACTGGCAACCCGGCGTACCTTTATTATGATTCAGGACTGCAATACCTAGTTCAACCACTGGGTGTCAAACTTACATACTGCACCTTTAAGTGTGACGTCACGCGATGCAGCTTCTAGGTCCAAGCGCTCTATTAAACTGTATGGGGAGATTCAAGACATGGTAATAATAATAATTCAAAGCAATTTCGAAAATCACAATCACCATATATCCATGCCAAATATCCGATGCCTAGAAAGTGATAATTTTTTTTATAATTTGTTAAAATATTGGTGTCTGTGATGCAGTCCAGAGACTGTTGTGTACAACTTGATTTTATATAAACTCACTTTAATGAGTGATATAACTAAAAAGTGGTCATAAACTAATATTTTTTTCAACTCAAATGAGTAGCAGCTTGGATCCAGAAACAGTATTTCATATGCCACGACTTAACAAGTGGAAAACTATCTGCTGCTGCTTTCAGTAGTATAAGTAGTATCGTAAGTTCACGTAAAATGATGTTCAAACTCACATAGCATTTAATATTGAATAAAGCCCATAGTCAGTACCTGAGGCCTGTATCAGAAAGGAGGTTCAACCAACTCTGAGTTTAAACTTGAACTCTGAGTTGACTTACCAAGAGATTAAAAACTCAGAGTTTTCAGTTTCAGAATAGCTGGTTTGGGTTGGGTCAATCCTCTTTGAGTAGACCAACTCAGAGTTAAGCGCGCACATCGCGACTATAAAAAGGCATTATCAATGGAGCGCAGATATTACGAGTTCTCCAGCTGAACTTGATGTGCTCATGCAAAGTTATAGCAAATATGACCAAATATTAAAAAAAAAAAACACCACTGCATTAGCTAAACAAAGACAGTTAGCATAGGAAAACATAGCTGCTCAAGTTAATGCGCAAGTTTACATTTAAAGTATTTAAATATTTAAGTATATTTAAAAAAGTAATGTAATGTCTGACGTTTATTAAATTTTCACTTGAAAAAGTGGGGAATTGGCCGTAATTTTAAAGTTATTTCAGATGTAATTGCATTAAATTAATAGGCTACTGCATAGTTTCTACAACAAATTTGACAAAACAAGAATGCATATAACCTTAGCTTGTTCAGTGGAAAGTTTAATTAAAGGTTCTTACACACGTTAATCAGTTTTAATAGATTTATAAGTGCACTTGTGTGTCTGCCTTTTTTAGTGATCGAGTGGTAGAGGTTGATATGACATTTAGAATGTAAGCAGTACATAGTTTTTAGAAGGAGTAATAATCCCATTAATCTAGTTAGTACATGTCCCTGTCGAAGGTCAGTGAATTTAAGCTAATCAATTATTAAAAAAGGAGAAGCCATTCTCGTACATAACTTTGTTGTTTGTGTGGCTGAAATGTAGGCAGTAGCTCTGTTTTCATCCAAAAATGCGAATTAAATTCATGTGCAAACCTGGAATACCGCATACAAGATATGTGAATAAAGCAGCGTTTCCATCCAACGAATCAAAGAGGACAAAGTCGTCACTTCCTGATTAAATATCCAAATATCAACAGTAAAAACAGAATTTACTGCGGTAGAAGACGCTGCGTGAATCTGTTCTTTATTTAATAAATGACTTGCGCCTCAGAAGACAATGCCGACTCACAATGAACGCGTGGTGGCGTTTGAAGCCATGAGATGCGGAAAACAGATGCTCTTGACACGCTCCAGACGCTCTGGAGGTCATTAATATTATAATAATACTGAAACGATTAAGGCGTTTTAGAATGACCAAAACAACATTTCAGATGTTTTACAATGTGCTCAGCCTGCTATTTTGTCCATTCACACACATTTTCATCATTCTCATTACAAACCTTTTTTAATGCGTATATAAGTAGTTCAGTAAAAGTGTTTCCATCGTAGTTTATGCGCATCTTTTCTTATCGAATAAAAGTTTTTCTACTCAGTTATGTGCATATGTTTTTTATGCCTATTTTCAAAAGTTCTGTGCATATTGGCGTTTCCATCAACCGATTTTTTATGCACATATCCAAAATGCGCATAAAAATAGGTAGGTGGAAATGTAAGGCTAAGGCGAGACCGACAGAAACTCCGAGTTTAGAGAATAAAACCTGCTCCTGACCAGGTTAGGTTCACAGAGTAAGTTACCATGGTAACTGACTCTGAGTTAAAGTTACCTCTCTTTCAGAAACAGCCTTGACTTACCCTGCTTTCTCGAGTTTGACAAACCTGCCATTTTGAAACGGAAAACCCAGAGTTTCTCTCATTTCAGGGTTAAAATACTCTGAGTTTTCACTTAACCTCCTTTCTGAAACGGGGCCAATGTCACTGTGTTCACATAAAATGATGCTCGAACACACACTGGTAGGATTTAACACTGAATAAAGCCCATAATCAGTACCTGATGTGATCATTGTCATAACAGTATATGCTGTTGTTCTGCTGCAACATTGTGGAATAAGAAAGCATTTCTAAAATTTCGCAAATTGCTAGATTATGTGTTAGGACAAAAACTTAACATGGAAATTATACCTTTTATCGCGTGCCACGCCACATGTTGTTAGGACACAATGTTACCATTACTTTGCTATGAGGGAATGATGCACAAAAAGAAAGCTTCGCCCCCTATCTCAATATTTCTTTCAGTTGATAGTACATCAACATACAGAAATAAAGGTTTCTGCAATTTCTGGTTCATGCAAACTTTAAACTTTGCAATGATTCCACAAATCTCACGTGTTCTGAATAATAGCTCCAACTCGATTTTGAATTTTCTGCACACATTGCTGAAACAATATATATTGCACAGCCCTTACATGGACATTTGCAGTAGGGGAGATTCTTGCACCACATGTATCTTCATCATCCCATCTCACATTTTAATAGTATCCTCTCATATGTTAGTGTGTAACTCAATAGCTGAACTCTGTGAACTCGCAAGATAGTGGATCTATTGTTCTACCGCAGGAAGATTTACTGTACAACATGGCTGATGTCCTTTGTGTTGCTTGTGAAGTGAAACATTAATCGTTACAATATAATCTATCTGAATCGATGGAAATTTGGGGATCTGGGCTTGGCTCCAGTTTATATTTTGCTGAGGGTCACATTATATGCCGGCCTGAACAAGCTTTGTGCGGAGTTGTATTGCACCGCAGTCGCATCATACACTCCAGACTGTCCTCGAGTAGAGCTAAATGTCACGTTCACAGTCAGACTTGCACAACAACAAATTTAACTACCCAAGACAGTCTCTAGATGAAATTCCACACGTTGGAGTTTGTGACATGAATAATGGTCAAACTAATAGGCAGAGATGGGCAAAAATACATTGAAATGTATTTTAAAATACCAAATACCTCAGTTTTACATGTATTAAAATAAACTACAAAATACAGCAGCCACAAATGTATCAAAATAAAATACTGTATTTTGTATTTTGAAAATACTTTTACAAGGGAGCATGACACAAAAATACAACTTGCCTAATAATTCTGCACTCCCTGTAGTTTATAGATTCATAGTTTTTAGTTTAAGTTATCACTCAAATCACATCCAAAATACCTACAGTAACAGCCAACAACGAAACAGCATATACAGTACTAGCAGCAACACACTATAAACAACAGAAAAATCCTAGCAACTAGCCAAAATAACCTAGAAACATCTAAATAAACACATCTCTGAGCATCTATTGTAGTTTTGATCACTCCGAATATAATTGCAACTTCTAGCAAGAAGCACATCATTTGGTATAGCACAACTTCAATAAAAACGCTTCTATTGTTTTTCTTCAGCAAGGTGATTCAGTAAGGGGGAAAAAATCCTCTAATAATCTACCAAACACTCACAGAATGGCCTGGTAAATCATTTGTGCCTCATTATGCATTGGTTCACTGCTTTCTACGGCAACTTGAGAAACATGAGAATGGTTCCTCAATTATCTCAGGTGCTACAACCGTCATCAAGCATTAATAATTGAACAGTTTTCACACCCAGAGATGTAGCAGATGACACTCCTTTTACAAAACGGCCCCCAGTACACATACAGTCACACAGAGATGTATAGTAACGAAGTAGAACTACTTTACTACTGTACTTAAGTACTAAAAGGTTGTATCTGTACTCTACTGGAGTATTGTTTTTTTCTCCTACTTCTACTTTTACTTCAGTACATATTTTCGATGAGCTTAATACTTTTACTCCAGTAGATTTTTTATGTGTTGCATAGTTACTCGTTACAATTATAAAAATGTTACGAATCAATCATTCATTGATCAGACGATCAAAGAAGACAGTGCTGCCTGCCTGCATTGAGAGCACTTTAGTTTGTTTTAGACATGGAAAACCCAGAAATTCCACCTTCAACTCCTTCACTTTCAACTGCTCGTGGCGATGAGGAAAAAGACCACCCGTGACCTTATTTAGAGCCAATGTTTGCATTTTTCGGAGTGAAAGACAGTTCACATACAGTAGAATGAAGTGCATACTCTACCGTCGGATTTGAAGAAACATGTCAAGTTAAAGATAATATAATACACAAAACAGCAGTTTGAGCTATCCATAAGAGCTAGATAAGTTAACCGTTAGCTACCCGCGGTTCATATCATGCTGCAATGTTCACATAATGTAAACTGTCTATCATAAAGGCTGTCACGCTGAATGGTGTTTTTGACCCATCATATATATATATATATATTTATTTATTTATATTATACGTAAATCGTAAACCATGGTTCTTTTTGTTCTGCTTAATCCTGTGCCCCAAAAAAGATATTTAAAATAAACAAAACAATATGTCTTTTGACTTCTTTTTAAAAATAACTACATAACACAATACTTGTACTTTTACTTTCAGTACTTTAATAGTGCATTTTTAAATAAACTACTTGCAATACTTAAGTACAAAAAATGTTGAATACTTTAGTACTTCCACTTAAGTATGATGCTTAAAGAGCACTTCAACTTCTACTCAAGTCACTTTTTTGATAGAGCACTTGTACTTTTACTTAAGTCTGGGTCTCTAGTACTTTATACATCTCTGCAGTCGCATATACGACTCCACTAAAAACAAAAAAAGTACTTTGATGGTATTCTACTTTCTTCTGTTCTTTAAGTTATAGAGTTCTTTGGAGATACTACTTGGAATCTGTAGAAACGTTATTGACGTCACAATAAGGTATTATGTATCATGCTCTGAGTTTGAAAAAGTTTTGTATGGAACTTCCTCATTGGTTGTAATTTGAATTATTAGCTAAATTATGTTTCCCAGTGATGGGTTGCGGCTGGAAGGGCAGCCGCTGCATAAAACATATGCTGGATAAGTTGGCGGTTCATTCCGCTGTGGTGAACTTAGATTAATAAGGGTGATGAAGGATATGATGGGCTAGTGTCTTTCTTTTCTTTCTTTTTTTATAACTTTGCACAGGTTGTGAATTTCTCATAAATCAAACATCAGACAATAGTCCCTTTCACAAAGTAATATTTGACCCAGGCTCATTATGGATTAGTGTTGTCATGATACTGGAATTCGAGACCAATCGGTACTGAAATTTTAAAAACATCCATTTCCCGCTAACATTTAAGCGCGTTCTTAAACAGAACTGATTTGCCATTGTGTTCACATGCTCAACAGAAATTATTTGCAGTGAAGGTCATCGGTTCACCGAACTCACCGCTGTTTACTGAGTGTAACTACAGATATAGGGACACTGGAGCTTTTCAGTCATGTCGATCAGCTGGTTTGTCTATAAGCTGACATACACTCTTACATGAAAACACTTAATTATATTATTGTCTATTAAGGCAAATGACTAGATTACAGATGTCCACGTAAGCGTAGTCAGTGGTGTCTTCGAAGTAAGTGAAAGATCCAGAAGGGCATCCTGCTGATTTGATTCAGAAGGGCACTTTTTTGTCAGACAGGTCACCGGTCAGGTATACATCCGTGCTAAAATATCAAGGTGAAAGTCATCATAGCTTGCGTAGAATAGACTAAGCTCCCAACCCAACTTTGAGAATAGATTAACGACGATATTTTTTCTATCGCCCGATAAGAGTCTCGCGTTAACGCCGATAACGACCCACCACTAATATGCATATAATAAATAATTCTACTAATAATAATATCATACAAATGCAAATTGTCATGAATAAACTGAAAAAAGCCCCCCCGAGATGAGGCATGGAGGCAGTGTTTTTTATATTTATGTAGAAAATAATAATTTTGTAACATTTAAATCCATTATTTTTTCCATATGTAAAGATATTTGTGTATTGCTGTACATCCTGTGTGTATTAAGCAATGTGTAAGCATTTGGGCCTGCATAGGCGCATAACTAAAGCCTAGACCAGCTTTTAGTTGGCCTATTTCTGTTCCTCAAAATAGCAACGCGTCAACAACGCACCTTAACACACCTCCTTTATAGACCAGCACACCCATGAGACCACAAAGTGGCGCAAATTGATTTGCTATTTAAATTTATAATAGTATTGCGCTGGTCTGAAAATAGCAACAAATCGCGTCAAACACATCTCGCGCTTTATTGTGCTGGGTGTATGATAAAGTTATACAAAATGAAAACCATTATCAATACTGAAAAATATGGAACGTTATATCATGTATAACTTTTCTGCTATATCACCCAGCCCTAATATTAGTAGAGGAGACTTAAATAAATAAAATAAAAGAAATGAATGAAATTAAATGAAACATATCTACAAAAATCTTACTTTACCGACTTAATTTACCAACTTTACATCAGCATAAAGCTAACAATAAAAACTTTTTGGTTGTAAATTTAGCGCTAAAGATAAAGCTCCTCTATCTTGCACAAGGGCTTCTCAACAGACATTTCAGCAATTATGGAAATTGCCATACAAGTGTTGTAGTGACTAACACATGGAGGCGTGTGTATTCTTCCTGTTTGTGTACTTGACCACTCAAACACTGGCAAAAAACGAAAAAATGTCAAAAGCCAGACATTCTTTCATCACTGCCTTACCAACTTCTCTTTAAACATGAGCGTATTACAACAACTAACACTGTAAAACACACACACATACACATACAAAACAATACCTGCAGGTATCACACGCATGTCCCCACAGCTATGATCTCCATCCAGTCTTCCAGTTTATTTATTTTTATTTCAAAAGATGAACTGCCTCTGCAAGCCTAAAGGCAAGAAGTGATCTGTGGTGTATACAAAGTCAAGTAGGCAAACCTTTACGTCACTGGCGGATCCATTACCTTTTCCTTCCTATAATCGCACACACACACAAACATGTAGTGCATCTTTACGTCAGCACCAAGGTGACTGCTTTATCTCAGAGGAGCAGAACATATAATAAGACAATAATAGAGCGATGGGTGATGTGAATAGAAGAGGAGGAAGGGAAAAAAAGCACTATAATGAACTATTTCTGGGGATCCAAACGAGTTTGATTTGTTTGTGTGCAAGTGAAGCCAAGAGCAGCGGCAACAATCGCACAAGGGGGGTGTCATCAAGGTTTCTAGGCAACAAGACCTGAGAAGAGCTGAAGACCTCAGCTCAAACACATGACGTGGATGAATTCTGTTGCTAACAATAAACATTAAATGCAGAACTTGAGTGTGGATTACGAGAGAAGGTCTTTTGTTGTGCCGGATTTGATCTGTTGAACTACTAAACTCTGCAGTTGTCTGGTTGCTTGTTGCATCTACAGTTGATCATGTGACTAGGTGTCAGTGTAGGTTACTGTTAAGGAGAAGTAACTGCCCAAGAGAAGGCACTGATTACACTACAAAATAATACGAAAAATGGTAAACCTAAATTTTTTAATTATATTTAAATGGTATTAGCATTTCGTTTACTATGAAGCAAAATATGTGTTTTATATATATATATATATATATATATATATATATATATATATATATATATATATATATATATATATATATATATATATATATATATATATATATGTATATATATATATATATATATATTAGGGTTGCCAGGCTTACCGATACTATGGTAGTATCGCGATACTATGGCTCCAAAATACTAGCGGTGCCACTGTAGTCTGTAAACAGTAGTATCGTCATTAATGGTTTATCTACAATAGATCATGTTGCATGTGGAAAAGTCGTTAAAATGCTCACACGGTTGTACAACAATAGAGTATTTTATTTGAATAGTCTGTGGAGCCCTTTAAGGTTGTGTAGAATGTGTAGAATTTGCGCCTTTTATGGTAGCCTATTGCAAATTTTCTGACACTTTAGTTCGAACGCACATCTGAATCGGTTCATTTCTGTTCCTGTTAATATGATTTATTAGCGACCGCGACAATCTCTTTAAAAGAACGACTCACAAAGTTAAATTTTGACTTTGGATTGTAACCTGAGAAGACTGATGAAAATTGATGAAAACCCTAAAATAGCAACTGGAAACATTGAAACAATTATTGACCACTTCATATAGCCTAATTTTGTTGGAAAAATGCTCTTCTGGTATCGTGATACTTCAGCTGGTATAGTATCGTAAGATAAAAAATGTTACTTTTTATTTTTTATCATATTCATTGAAGTGTACAAATTAGTGCACCATGAACGCCGCAATTTGTTAAATTAGCTCCAGTTTCAACTTTAATGCTCCCTGATCTAATGTATATACACAAAAATATTTATACTACAGAAAGTATTCATTTAAAAAACAGTCCTCATTTATGCTGGCCCCTGTATACTAATAATAAGTCACAACAATATTTTTATGCTTGTGCTTAAATAATGTTTAATAATTTAATAAAGTTTTAACAAACAATTGATGAAAAGCATATGAGATGGTCATTTTTTAAGGCTCGACGACACTAAAATCTGTCAATGAGATGACAGCAACTTCACATTTTGGCATGTAGTTGTGGTCGAATAATTCAGGATGTTCGGGACGAATAATTTAGGTTCCTTACACTGTAAAAAAAGTTGCTGCTTACATTTTAAGTTAAATCAAACTTTACAAGTCATTTCAAATAGGTAGCACATTTTGATTACGCAATATGCTGCCAGTGTAAATTTTAATGCGGAGTAGTGTGATATTAAGCTGTAATATCGCCCTTACCTACCTAATCCCTAACCCCAATCCCAAAACCATTCAAATACAGTGTTGGTCGCATAATCTGATGGGTATGATATAATGTCAGGACACCGGTTTTGAAGACAGGTGGGGGAGAAGTGGTATTGAGGAGGGGGGTTTGGGGTGCCTAGTCCACTTATAGGGCGGATTTGTACTGGTGATGTTTTCAGGTCAGTATAAACCAGAATCTAGAGACTATTCAATGCCACAAAGAATTAAAAAATGTACATTTACTCCTCATTTACTCACCCTTCATTGGTGTCTTTCTTCTACTAAGCACACAAAAAAAGATATTTTAAAATTGTTTGCAAACTGATAGCCATTAGCATCCATAACTTTTCAACAAAAGTCAGCACAAAATTCATTTTCATTATAGAGTTCATTTTTAGGGTGAACTACCCCTTTAAGACAGCTCTGAAAGTATAAGGGGTTCCAACCGGTGGCAATATTTTGCTATGGTTTCCAGTTTTTAAGGAAAAAATTTCTTGGACTTGGTGTGCCACAGGGTTTGAGCTACGTTCATAAGGAAAATCATTAGTGAGAAATTAATGAGAAATCATAAGGCAAAATAAAGTTTAAGTTTTTCCTTAAAACAAGATCAATTATTTTCCAGTGGGGTGAGTAAAATAGACTTATTTCAAACTGAAAACCAAATTATTTTACTTAATTTTTACTTAATTTTACTTAATATTTCCCCCAATGGCAAAATATTTAGATTGTGTTAATAGAAAACTCCGTTAATTTTCACTTACTATTTCTAAAAAGAAAATCATATTTTTTACTTGTCTAGAAAATGCTTCTTGATTTAATCTTGATTTATTGCTTTTTGAATCCTTAATTTGGACTGAACAAGCAGCAAAACTACTTAAAACTACTACTCTAAACTACTTATTTAAAATGAGCTGAATCAGCACAATTCTTGAGGGTTTTTTTAACAACTTAATTGTTTTAAGTTCAATCCACTTAAATTTGTAAAAAGTGGTTAGTGTGACGACACATGCACTCCGGTGCTCACGGTGACCTTTGATTTCCGCCTTAAGGTCCTATGCCGATTCTTCCCCTCTCTCTGCTCCCCACGCTTTACCTTACACAAGTTAAGTTACCTTACACAATTTGGGTTGGGACAACATTGCGTAAAACCCAGCATTTTCTACAGTGTAAGAAAAGCATTTTTTGCTGTTTAAAGTCCAAACAAGGAATGTACATGTGTTTTAGATACAGTTGAAGTTGCAGTGTTTTTTCTTTTTCAAATATTTCCCAAATTATATTTACCAGAGCAAGGCATTTTTCACAGTATTTCCTATAATATTTTTTTCTTCTGGAGAAAGTTTTATTTGTAAAAGCTTAAAGCTGATTACTAGTCTCCTGAAAAATATCTAGTAAAATATTATGTACTGTCATCATGGCAAATATAAAAGTTATTAAAACTTTTATGTTTAGAAAATTGTTAAAAAAAAAACTGAAATTGGGACAAAAAGTATACAGGGGGGCTAATAATTCAGGAGGACGTATAATTCTGACATCACTTAAATGTTGATATTTCTTTAGAATCTGCACTAACCAATGTGAACGTCCTTCTTCCAGATTGCCATAACACCAGGCCATCTCCGACGGGTCCTACCGGTTTCTCTGAAAAACACCACCATAAAGAAAAGTGTAAGTCAAATAATAATACATTATATTCCAGCCCAATATAATCTCATCGTGATCTGATTGCCAGTTCAGAGTAAAGCGCCCTTAAACAAAGAGGCAGATAAATGGTGATATCCTAAACAAAACGCTCCCCTACAGCTATACTGTAATTCATAAAAGCTTGTTTACTTGTGCTGGAAAGCATCGCAGATGATCAGATCATGTGGGTCACGCAGCACAGTCTAATTGTCTTTTAGTTCTTGCTGTTTTTTAATGTCTGACGCACAGCGCGTATCTTCCCTCACATCGTCCTAATGAGGACCCAGCGGAGGCGCAGCCAGGAAACCCGTCCGTTCTCTGGAAACACACACTGTCTCCTGGGGGGAAAACTGCAGCGCTGCATGCATGCCGTCAGCACAGGTGAGCTGCATGGCTGCGGCGTCCTGCCATATGGTTGCTTTACATTACAAGATGATTTGTGACGAATGCTGTAAAGGCTTACTGGGACATTACACTGAGTGCAGCTGTGATGCACTTGTTTTGTGTGTGGGAAGGTATGTGTTCAAAATAAACATCAGTGAAATATCACTGAAACAAACATTTCTGGCATCTTCACATTAAAGATTACCTGAACTGGTAGTAAAAACAATGATGTACAGTGGTTGTGAAAGTCAGTAGGCATTTGACTTACTGATCCAACATGACTGCAGGACAAAAAACAATAATAATAATAATAATATATATATATATATATATATATATATTGACCTGTTTGTATGCTTAATCTGTAAAATGAATCCACATCATATACTGTGTGTTGCACAATAAGAGAATTATATTGCGGTTTATTTTTATTTTTTTAATCAGTTTTGTACTGTTATATATATTTTTTTTTTCTATTCGTACTGTTATTTTCTCTTTTACTTTTGTTTGTTAACTGTCACAAAAATCAGATAAATAAAATCTTTAAAAAATTAATAAAATAGTACACTTTATTAAATAATTTGTAATGTTATGTTTTGCATACTAAATTGATGCAGGACTAAAAGACTATAAAAATATATAGTAATAAATATATATATATTATTTTTTTTCTAATTATCTAACATTATATAACATTATGTTCTATATATTAAATATAAATATTGTGTGTATGTGTATGTGTGTGTGTGTGTGTGTGTGTGTGTGTATATATACAGTTGAAGTCAGAATTATTAGCCAAAGATAAATTAAATCAGTTATTAGAAATGAGTTATTAAAACTATTATGTTTAGAAATGTGTTGAAGAAAAATCTTCTCTCCATTAAACAAAAAAAAATACAGGGGAAAAAATAAACAGGGGCTAATAATTCAGGAGGTTTAATTATTCTGATTGCAACTATATATATATATATATATATATATATATATATATATATATATATGTGTGTGTGTGTGTGTGTGTGTGTGTGTGTGTGTGTGTGTGTGTGTGTGTGTGTGTGCAATGCATTACTATAGAAAGCTGATAACACAATAAAATGTTAAATAATATGTATAATGTTGTTTTGCATAGTATATTGATGCATGAGTATATGATTTATCATAACAACAATATCAACACAATACATTATTATTAGATTATTATTGTACCTAAAAATGACAACGTTGTAATAATATTAATAATAACCGCTAACAACAACAATAACAGTATATTTAGTTTTAATTATAATTTCAATTGTAAATAAAACATATTAATGCACTATGTTGGTGGCACTGCACTATATGTAATATTTTTAATAACATTACAACACTATATTTATTTTAAATATAAATTCAATATTAAACCCTTCATTTGAAATTATTTGTCATATAAAATATTAAAGTTTAAATCATTTGTAATCACAAACAATGTGAATACATTATGAAGTACCCTAATGTAATGACCAAATTGAGGATGAGATCTCAACTGTAACCTCAGTTGCACCTTACATCCCAATAGAGGAACGCCTATAGTCAATTAGACAGCCTTAAGTGGCATATGGATGAAAAATAAGACCGACCAGTAAAACAACTGGGGCTTTTATACACAATATTTGCTCTAGAATACATAAAATAAGGCCACGATATTACCCTGAATGACACACGCTCCCGTCAGACAGTCGTATTTGCTGTAACGTTCATAACTGCGGTGTATATCAGTACAGCTCATAGAAAACACATTATTAGCGCTAATAATAATAATAATAATAATACGGTGCTTACCGAAAACATGCTCCATCCATTCACTTATGGCTCTTCTACGGAGACAAGGTGGTGGAGTAACATTTCCGTGAGAAATTAAGCAGTAAAAAAACACCGTCCAGGTCTACAGAAACAACCTCCTCTTTCTCGCGCTCACGCACTCAAGCACCCGCGTGCGCGCACACACACATACGCGCACACGCACACACACACACACACACAGGAGCAGTTTGCGGAATACAGAACAAAACAAGTGTTGAATAAATCATGTAAACAAGACGAAGATGAACGCATATTTGTTTTTAGCCCCTTTTTTTATCGGAGATAGTTTAATAATGTTCGTTATGTCCGTTAATGTCACGTCGCAGTATTCGATATCACGAGTTCTTCAGTCTGGTTCAGTAATAACGGTTTTGAATGGGATCATATTTATATAACGTATTTGTATTATCATAAGGAAATACGCACTTTTTAATAAATAAATTGTTTAATTGAATAAAATAATCATATAGTAACAACAATAAAGATTAAAACATCAATAAAATAATTTATTAATTAATTTTATTACTAAAGAATTAAGCAATTTTTACTTTAAAATTCCCGAAACGTGAATGTAAAAGCGGTTATGCTGTATGTAAATTTACTGATTAAGTAATGGTGCTTGTAAAAGTGTTTTATATGTAAAAACAAATAAAGAAATAAACAATTAAAAATAGTAAAAACATTATAGATTAAAGCATCTATAAAATATGTTATTAATTAATTGTATTACTACATAAAATGCATCAGTAAAACAGTATATAGTTTGTATTAATAATTAATTAATCACATTTTACATAATCGCATTTATACATATGTATGAATCATTTCTAAAAATGTAAAAACAAATGAATAAACAACAATACATCTAATAATATAACAAATAATATGAGTAAATTATTATAAAATATGTAATGAAACAGTAATTACAAAATTCTGAAATAACTGATAAAAATTAAAATAATATTAATCTAGATAGACAGACAGACAGACAGACAGACAGATAGACAGACAGACAGACAGACAGACAGACAGACAGACAGATAGATAGATAGATAGATAGATAGATAGATAGATAGATAGATAGATAGATAGATAGATAGATAGACAGATAGAGAGATATTTCTTTCTAATTTAAAAAAACTGTAATTTAAACGTCTTTTTATTTATAAAACATACAAAACTACACTCACCGGCCACTTTATTAGGTACACCTTACTAGTACCGGGTTGGACCCCATTTTGCCTTCAGATCTGTCTTAATCCTTCATGGCATAGACTCAACAAGGTACTGTAAATATTTCTCAGAGATTTTGGTCCATATTAACATGATAGCATCACACAGTTGCTGCAGATTTGCACATCCATGATGCGAATCTCCCGTTCCACCACATCCCAATGGTGCTCTATTGGATTGAGTTCTCGTGACCGTGGAGGCCATTTGAGTACAGTGAAGTCTTTGTCATGTTCAAGAAACCAGTCTGAGATGATTCGTGCTTTATGACATGACGCGTTATCCTGCTGGAATTAGCCATAAGAAGATGGGTACACTGTGGTCATGAAGGGATGGACATGGTCAGCAACAATACTCATGTAGGCTGTGGCGTTGACACGATGCTCAGTTGGTACTAATGGGCCAAAAGTGTGCCAGTAAAATATCCCCCACACCATTACACCACCACCACCAGCCTGAACGATTGATACAAGGCAGGATGGATCCATGCTTTCATGTTGTTGAAGCCGAATTCTGACTCTACCATCTGAATGTCGCAGCAGAAATCGAGACTCATCAGACCAGGCAACGTTTTTCCAATCTTCTATTGTCCAATTTTGGTGAGCCTGTGTGAATTGTAGCCTCAGTTTCCAGTTCTTAGCTGACAGGAGTGGCACCCGATGTGGTCTTCTGCTGCTGTAGCCCATCCGCCTCAAGATTGGACATGTTGTGTGTTCAGAGATGCTCTTCTGCAGACCTCGGTTGTAACGAGTGGTTATTTGAGTTGCCTTTCTATCAGCTGGAACCAGTCTGGCCATTCTCCTCTGACCTCTGGCATCAACAAGGCATTTGCGCCCACAGAACTGCCCCTCACTGGATATTTTCAGATGTCCCTAATAAAGTGGCCAGTGAGTGTATATATAATGTAATAATTTAATATTATGATATTTGTTTGATACTTTTCACAGTATAAACTGTACAAAAGCCCTTGCAACAATAATAAAAATAATAACAATAATAAAAAACAATAATAATCCAGGCCCAGTGACAATGGAATGTATTATTATGCTAACAAATAGTTTAAATAGCCTAAATTTGTAGGTGCAAAGTTGGATCATTTTAATCAATGTGTGTTCTTTATTGAATTTTGTAATTCAGCCAGTACAGTTATAACACTGTGTAATGGTTGACTGGCGGTTCATTCCGCTGTGGCGACCCCAGATTAATAAAGGGACTAAGCCGAAAAGAAAATGAATGAATGAATAACGCAGTAACTTGCATGGAAAAGCAATAGCGCCATCTTCCGGACGATTGCAACTGGTTTAATTTGTTCGTGGTGTTCGTGCATGCAATGTTTTTAAGTACGTCACGTACTTCCTTAAACATTTAAATGGACGAGAAAGCTATAAAATAACAATTAACCTGAATAACGTTTTATGACAGACAAAGTAGTCAGTTACATCATCACGTGACGTTACCGACTGTCAATGCGAAGTCCATACGTCAAACCAGGAAAACAAACCACAGGCTGATCTACTGTACCAGACAGAAGAGCTACAGGTCCGTCAAACACGTACGTTTCTTTTACTCTGGTAAGACCTTATTCTACACTATATTTCTGACACCCATATGTTTCATACGTGTCATAGATTATGGTTTACTCTTGTAGTGTGTATAGCAATATTATTAATTGTTTGACGGTGTACAAACAGCTCGTTGTTGAATTTGAATAAACGTTTATGCAGAAAACGTATTAACATAAAGTTCGCAAACTTATAAATGATTAACTATCCAGCATTTGTGTCGTGCATTTATATCTTTAAATGCTATTGTGTTTGGTTATAAAACGAAGAGTCTTCATTGTCGATGATAAGAGTTTGTTTTGCACGACCACCCAACTGGACAGTATTCTGAGGCGTTGTGACTGCAGAAAAGTACATCTAGAGGATGCCCAAAATGCCAAAGAAGTTGCTTACAAGGTTTTGAGACATAAAAAGTGATTTTTAGACAGACTGTATGACACAAATGATGCCCAAAAATGCTGTACAGGTAGGCAGCTCATTTGAATTGGGACCACACACATCCACAGAAAAATGCCAGGTATCATGACTCAGCTTTAGTTTAACTGTTATATGTATTGGGGAGGAGAGATAGGAAGTGTTTTTGACTTTCTGCCACCTTCTCAGACGCACGGACTCTCTTTCTGCACATAGAGGACACTTTTGAAAGGCGAGTAGACGCAGGCAAACTCTAAATGTGACCTGCTGTGTTCATTCCTGGCATTTTAAAGATTTTTTAAGTAGTAGAAGTTTCAAGTTTAGTGTGCTTTACTAGTAGATTAGATGACATAATAGAAAATGATTTTATGGAACATAACCAGATTAAAGAAAATGAATATGCCATCATAATATACTGCTAATATATTGCTAATATTGCTAATATTTTAAAGATAAAATAGAGGAAAAATATGAGGGAACAAATAATTACATTTGTGGTCAGGATGAAGTCCTTGGGACTATCAGACTGTGGTTAAGCAGTTACATAATTGAAGTTAACCAACTAAGTTGCCTAGTTGTGGTTAATCAACTGATCTGGTAGTCCTAACCACAACCTACCATTCAGATTTTACACAACATCGCTGTCAATAACAAAAGCAGTTTGCAGTTTGGTTGTTCATTCACATGACAGTGCCAATGCAAACTATTAAAAAGGTTTTCAAGTGCAAGTTTTTGAAAATTTCTGTGTAAACTACAAAAACTTACATTTATAAAAAAGTTGTTATAATACAACAGGCCAACACAGGCTCATTGAAAACGTACCCCCTATACATTTTTGGAGATCGCGAATTATGTAACCAGAGCTACGTATGGCTGTATTTCATCTTAAAAACGAACGCTATGGGGAGGTATGATGCCACCATATGGACGGCTTTTCCGATGTTACCAGTTTGCCCAGTGGCTCGCAGTGTACGTTGGCGGACTTGAGACACAGAGAGGAGTTAAAGGTGCAGTATGTAACGTTGACACCAGTGGTTGAACTAGGTATTGCACTCCTGGATCAAAATAAACGGAAGCGCGGGGTTGCCAGATTGAGTACAGGAGCGAGTGATTTAAACTGTGTTCTAAATAAAAGCAACGACACGTGATAGAGGGAATATTTTCCATATTAAAAGGAGTTTTGGTTCTAACCAACACCTCGAATTGATATATTAGAAATGGTTTCTATTTCTCACAGCTGAACAACAGAAACCTATGACAGTGATCACCTCAGGTAAACCTCATGTGCTTTATTCAGTGCTAAATGCTAACAATGTGAGTTTCAATAGATTCTAAAACTTATCGTTTCGTGAGTGAGTGCTTATTCTGTGCTTCTGAAAGGCTGTATTTAAGTTTCGTGTTTCGTCTGATGCAAACAGCCAATCACTGCGTATCTCGTCACAACGCGTGTTGTTAGAACACGCGGTTACAATGTAACCTGCTCACCTAATGTTTACGTTCGTAATATTTATATCATTTGCTAATTAATAACCTCATGTGGAACTGAATCTGTCTCATTTCGACGTCTGATACTGTCCATTTCGGTCACGGACGCATGCTTTCAGAGCCTTTCTAAATGAATGAATGAATGAATGAAATACGCCGTTTTCCAACAAGGCAACCCGGGCTGCTGAATTATAATTGGCTAAACTGGCATTGTGCAGGTTAAATTTACCTAAACAAAGACAGCGTTCCGGCACGGAAAAACCATTTTCAAAGCAGAATATCTGACTTCAGCATTGCTTTTCAGTTAAACAAGTATGTTCACTTGGGATGGTTCTTAATATCTGCACACATATTATTGTATTTTCATGCTTTAGAAATGTCAAAAACTTACATACAGCACCTTTAACCGTGATAATGGGGTTTGAGTTCGACGAAGAACGGTTCCAGAAAGCAGATGAAACAAAAACACAAGCCAAAAAATAAAATAAACAAGTAAATAACAGGGTGAGAACATGGTAAGATCTGAAAACGTGGTAAAAAATCAGGCGAGGGCTTTTCCTTTTTTGGATTGCTTTTGAAAACACTGTCGGTTGGGTTAACGGAAGTGGGTGGGTGCTGGTCAGTTGGTGCTTTTGAAAACACTATTGTTTGGGTTTGTGGAAGGGTGTGGATGGGCGGGGGGGTGGGGGGGGGGGGGGGGGGGGGGTCGGTTGGTCGATCAGTCAGTCAGTCAGTCGACATCGACCTCTGGTGGATTTACGCGAGAAAAGCAGGCGTGAATGGCACTCACGAGAGAAATTTGAGATCTGAAAAAGTGCACACAGTGGCTTCTGCATTCGCGAAAACAAAAACTGCAAAAAAACCTACCTCCTGGCACATATTTCGCGATGTCCAGAAATGTATGCTGGGGTACATATCAATAATGAGCCTGGATTGCAACAGGCAGTCTATAGGCGTGCATTAGCAAGTATTTGGCGACCCTAACAACAATGGTGGACTACCGTACTGTATAGCTGCGTCCCAAATGGCACATTATACACTATGCATGTATGCGATATGTACTTATGCACTTACACACTCAACAGCATAGTATATGTATGTAGTGTCGTCTCAAATGGAGCACTAATGTTCTTCTTACTAAGCGGAAATTCAAACCGTTTCCCTGATGACGTTTGACAGTTGACAAATTGAATAAAAAATAAATGACCAGAGTACCAAATAATACCTGCCATGAGTATAACCGCATTCACCATCGGGAGGCGCTATAACCACTCTCGTAGTAGGATTTTGCTTTCACAATCCAAAATAAATAAAGTAATCTAACATGAGCGCCCGAAAGCTCTGCCCCTTCCGCTACGTGACCAAAGCAGCAGTTGTTGAGTGCGTGAATTGTCCAACATTCCACACTTCACTTTACCGGTTGAATAAGTGCATCATCTGGGTATTTAAAGTGCACTTATTTTTTTTTTCAGTGTGAACACACTACTTACACTATTTATACTACAAAATAGCGTAGTATAGTGCACAATTATGCGATTTGGGACACACCTTGTGGCGCCACCTACTGGTCTGGCAGGTCTTGGGCAGCTATTTATGGATCTTTTCAATTTTTAGTACATTGTTGTCATGTAAAAATACCAACGCTATCTCGTGCCAATTCGTAACTTTTTATTTAGTGGCTAATTCTTATGAATTTGTATGATCTCGTTCATACTTTCTAGTCTGATTTGCTCATCCTCCAATGATGGTTGGATTTAGGGGTGGGGTTTGGTGCAACGCCTCTTTATAAAAATCATATATTTTCGAACGGCTGAACTCGTATTGAACTCGTACTGGATTTCTACAAATTAGCTACTTAACTGACAAGACGTAAAATAATTATGTTTCCTCCTCGTTAGATTAGGCTGAAAAATACACCCTAAAAAATCATAGATAAAGGTGCTGTATGTAAGTTTTCGACTCATCTAAAGCATAAATACCATAATATGTTTGCAGATATTTAAGAAACGTGCTAAGTAAACGTTCTTGTTTATCTGAAAAACAATGCTAAAATCAGATATTCTGCTTTTGAAAATGCTTTTGAAAACGTTATGTGCTGCAATATTTGTCTTTGTTTTGGTTCTTTTAACCCGCCCACTGCCAGTTTAGCCAATTATATTTCAGCACCTCGGGTTGCCTTGGTGGAAAACCATGTATCTGATTCATTCAGTCATGAAAGCTCTCAAAGCATGCGTCCGCGACCAAAATGCAACTTCCGGTGGACAGTAACTGGGTTGAAATGAGATGCAGATTCAGAGTTCCACATGAGGTGGTTATTAATTAGCAAATAGGATTACTAACATAAACATTAGATGAGCAGGTTACATTGTTACCCTGTGTCCTTACTACACATGTGACGAGATTTGCAGATAAGCAATTGAGCTGTTTGCACCACCCGAAATACAACAGAAATTAAAATACAGCCATTCAGAAGCACAGAATTGTTCACTCACTGCACTCCGACGACATGGTAAGGTTTATAATCTAATTAATACATATTAAACCTCTTAAACATTATTAAATGTACATGCTGAATCACTGATATGTGCTGGCTTGCACTGAGTCACAGTGCAACCTGCTCTTGCGTGTTTTGAACTAGGAGTGCAATACCTAGTTCAACCACTGGGTGTCAAGCTTACATACTGCACCTTTAACAGCTGAGTTAAATTTAATTTTGAACCCAGCAGTTAGGTTTGTCCAAATTTTATGCAAATTTAGGCTGAAACAATTTAGCATTTCTTAGAATGAGCATGTGTTTTTAGCTGTAACGTTACATGTTTCTCTCTTCTTACAGAAGTGCATCATGGCAGGTCTTTTACACCCACAGCTGCTGCTGTCCAGGCAGTACTGCAGAGTTTTCTCAGTTTTAAACTCACAAATCCACACCAGCTCTGGACTGGCTGCCAAGGACCACTACAAAGTTCTTGTGCTCGGTGGTGGGAGTGGTGGAATAGCGATGGCCGCACGATTGAAAAGGAAGGTCGGCGCAGAAAATGTGGCCATTGTGGAGCCTAGTGAGGTATGACAGAGTGTTTTTAGCTGAACTGCCCCTTTAAGAACCCTTAACTGTACCTGACCTTTCTTGAGGCGTCACGCACGTCACATTTTGGGATTCAGGTTTAACAGGTTCCTGTTTTGTGCATTTATAGACATGTGCATTCAAAAGCTTTGGGGTTTGTATTTTATAATAGGTTTGAAAGGAATTAATACTTTCATTCAGCAAGGATGCTTAATATAATATAATATAATATAATATAATATAATATAATATAATATAATATAATATAATATAATATAATATAATATAACATTTTGGCCAGGACCCCGTGACAGAAGAGATACATGTGTCAATGGGAAATTTCTGGTAAAATAAAGGATAAATAAAAATATATAATATAATATAATATATAATAAAGTAGGGCGACATGGTGGTACAGTAGATAGCGCTCTCTTAGGCTAAAATTGTCTGTAGTGTATATGTGTGGGAATGAGAGTGGGTGTTTCCCAGTGATGGGTTGCAGCTGGAAGGGCATATGCTGCGTAAAACATATGCTGGATAAGTTGGCGGTTCATTCCGCTGTGGTGACCCCTTTCTACACCTCCCTTTTTTCATGTGTTGAATACTTTTTCCATGCGTCATTTCATTTTATTACACATAACTTCATTTGTAAGCTAATTAGATTTGTTTTCTTTTAATTTCAAGACAACAACACCTTTAGAAATATGTTTTCTGAGAAAAATGGTGACATGTTCAATACTTATTTTCCGTTGTATATGTAAACAAAAGAGCCATGTTACTGTAATCACAAACAAATTAATAGCTTTGTTAGTATTTAAAAAAAAGTAGTTTTACCAACCCCAAACATTTAAACTTTAGAGACACTTTAATAAAAAAAAATAATAATAATAATAATATATATATAAACTATTTTCTCGATGCTTCAGTAGAATGTTACAAAAATTATATAAATCTCTGTAGCATTTAAACTAAAAGCTCTTTATAAAACTTTCCATCTATCAAAGGACCGTAAAACTAATGTATAAGTTGCTACAAAAATATTAAGAAGTAAAACAAGTTTTCAGAATTAATAAAAGCACAAAATCTTTCCTAAGCAGCAAACAACCCAGGCTCATTCTGAAAGCGTACCGCTATATACATTTCTGGAGAGCGCCCAATACGTCCCAGGAGGTAGTTTTTTTTTCGGTTTTTGTTTTCACGAATTCGTCAGAGGCCGCAGTGTATGTTTTTTGAGATCTCAAATTTCTCTCGCAAGTGCCATTGGCGCCTGCTGTTCTTGCGTAAATCAACCAGAGGCCGCTGTCGACGACTGACTGATAGGCTGACCCACCCTCCTCCTTCCCTAATCACAAAAGTGTTTTAAAAAGTTCCAATTGACCAGCTTTTTTTTTTCAGATTTTAGCACATCTCACCCTGTTTTTTACTTGTTTATTTTATTTTTTGTCTTCTGTTTTTGTCTTACCTGCTTTCTGAAATCGTTCTTCACCCGACTCGAACCCTGTCATCGTGGTCGACTCCTCTCTGCATCTCAAGTTCGCGGACGTACATGGCGAGCTACTGGACAAACTAGTAACAGAGGGAAAGCCGTCCATATGGAGGTAAACGGTCTGCTGGTAAGTGTGAAAAGGAACGGCATCATAACACCCCATAGCGTTCCTTTTAAAGACGAAATGCAGCCATACGTTCCTCTGGCTACGTAATTTGTGATCTCCAGAATTGTATATAGGGCTACGTTTTCTGAATGAGCCTATCCAACATATCCAGCAAATCTATTAAAATGATTTCTGAAGGATCATGTGAAACAGAATACTGGTATAAATATGCTGGAATCACATTTGGCAAAACATGCTCATTGTGATTTTTGGAGAGCATGAATTATATAGCCAGAGGTACGTATGTATATCTTTTCGTGATACGCGTTTGCTCAGTAGCTCGCCACATACCTGTATGTCGGCGGACTTGAGACACAGAGAGGAGTTTACCACGACGACAAGGTTTGAGTCCGGCGAAGAACGGTTCCAGAAAGCAGGTAAAACAAAAACAAACGGAAAAAAAAATAAACAAGTAAACAACAGGGTGAGAACGTGGTAAGATCTGAAAACGTAATAATCAGGCGGCCACAAGGGCTTTGGTTTTTCTGGATTGCTTTTGAAAACACTATCGGTTGGGTTTAGGGAAGGGGGTGATCGGGTCAATCGGTGCTTTTGAAAACACTATCGGTTGGGTTTAGGGAAGGGGGTGATCAGGTCAATTGGTGCTTTTACGGAAGGAGGTGGGTGTATCGGTTGGTCGGTCAGTCAGTCAGTCAGTCAACAGCAGCCTCTGGTGGACTTACGTGAGAACAACAGGCATGAATGGCACTTGCAGGAGAAATTTGAGATCTAAAAAAAAGCGTAAAGAGCGGCCTCTGGTGGATTCGAGAAAACAAAAACTGCAAAAAAAACATAGCTCCTGTGACGTATTTCGCTCTCCTGAAATGTATTTAGGGGTACGTATCCATTATGAGCCTGAGTTGAGATTTGAAGTTAATTGTAAGTTAATTGTAATCAATTATAACATTAGTTCGCAATATTACTGTAATTATGATCAACTAAATGGAACTTCAGAGGTTTATTAATTAAAGAAATTAAATTCTTCAGTAATTTTCATGACATTTAATGCACTTTTGACTCCAGATGCATTACTATCAGCCTATATGGACGTTAGTTGGTGCAGGGGCTAAAAGTGTTGCTTCCTCCGGACGACCGACGTCAAGTGTGATACCACCAGGGGTGACGTGGGTCAAGTCTAAAGTGGCAGAATTTGACCCGGAAAAAAACACTGTCCACACAGACTGTGGGAAGAAGGTATGTAACAGTGCTAAAGTTATTAATTATGCTAGTACTGTATGTGTAAGAGCAGTGGTTTTCTGCATAGTCTTGTTGAAAAGGGAAATGAAAGCTGGGAAATGTTGTGGCGTCATTGTGATTTTACATGAGATTACATTGCAGATTTTATTGAACCCTGAAGGTGTGTCATTATAAAACACGCAGAGCAGATATAAAGTGTGATATGAAGCTGCACGGACCTGTTGCATAACCTGACATAGTAAAAGTGATGAATTTCAAGATCATGTAGAATGCTTGATTAAATCAAACTCAACGTTTACTATGTATATATCTTTTTTTCGTATTGGCCTTGAGCTTTGAAAGGGTATGTTTATGTTATGAATGTGATTGCAAAAATGATTTTTATATACACATAATTTGAAAGCTTTAATTACAATAACAATAATACTAAACTAGCATGCTACTTCTTCATTTTTTTTAGACATTAACAATGATAAAACCATGTTTTTGGACACAAACAGGGGTAATACTATGTTATATGGAGACAAACAATAATAATACAATGTTTTGTGGACATAAACATGGGCAATACCATGTTTTTGACAATATATCATGGTAATACTGTATATTTTGGAAACATACTTTGATACAATTATATTTTGTGGGTATTTCCAAAGGATAATAATATGTTTTTGGCAATATATCATGGTAATACCGTATATATCTTGGAAACATACCGTGATGCCATAATATTTGTGGGAAATACCCATTTTCTGGCAATATATCATAGTAATATTGTATATTTTGGAAACCATGATACCATAATATTTTGATGGCATTACAAGGATAATACTATGATTTTGGCAATATATTACGGTAATACCATATATATTGGAAACACACCATGATACCATATTATTTTGTGGCCAACACCCACAATAATATTATGTTTTTTGGCAATATATCATGGTAGTACTGTATATATTGGAATCATACCATGATACCATATTATTTTGTGGACAACACCCAGGATAATATTATGTTTTTGGCAATATATCATAGTAATAGCATATACTTTGGAAACATACCATGATACCATAATATTTTGTAGGCATTACCTATCATAATACTATGTTTTTGGCAATATATCATGGTAATAGCATATATTTTGGAAACATACCCTAATACCATAATGTTTTGTAGGCATTGCCAAGGATAATACTATGTTTTTGGCAATATATCATGTTAATACCATATATCTTGGAAACATACCATAATACCATAATGTTTTGTGGGCATTACCAAGGATAACACAATATTTTGCCAATATATCATGGTAATACTGTATATATCTTGGGAACAAACCATGATACCATGATATTTTGTGGACATTACCTATATTAATACTATGTTTTTGGCAATATATCATGGTAATGTCATATATTTTGGAAACATACCATGATACCATAATGTTTTGTGGGCATTACCCAGGATAATACTATGTTTTTGGCAATATATTATGGTAATACTGTATATATCTTGGAAACAAACCATGATACCATAATATTTTGTGGACATTACCTATGATAATACTATGTTTTTGGCAATATATGATGGTAATACTTTATATATTGGAAACATACCACGATACCTTAATATTTTGTGGACATTACCTATTATAATACTATGTTTTTGGCAATATTCCATAGTAATATCATATATTTTGGAAACATACCATGATATCATAATGTTTTGTGGACATTACCAATGATAATACTTGGCGGTTTTTGGCAATATATCATGGTAAAACTGTATATATTGGAAACATGCAACAAAACCATAATATTCTGTGGGCATTACCAATGATAACACTTTGTTTTTGGCAATATATTTAGGTAACGCTACAGGCTAATATCATATTTTGTGAACATGAACAAGATAATTTAGAATGCTCAGTTAAGTCAATCTCAACCTTTACTAAGTATTTATCTTTTTTGTCTTCTCTCAGATTTCCTATGAATATCTGATTGTAGCTCTGGGCCTTGAGCTGCACTATGAAAAGGTATGTTTATGTTTTGAATGTGACTGAAAATTAGGCTGTATCAGAAATTGCCCCCTATACACTTAAAGGTGCAGTAGGGGATCTGTGAAAATGCTAACTTAGCATAATACTTAGCTTCACACAGCACTTGTGTAATGTTGTTTTTCTGCCATTGTCACTTTCTCTGTCAGCAGCAACAGCAGGCCACCGCTGCACATGAACGCGCAAATGACGGATCTGTGTGAACAGGGTGCGCAGATATACAAATCTACATTTGTTGACAGACAGTTTGAGCTACCTTTCTTAGTTTTCAGCCCAAAATTTCATTGGACGAACATTTTTTTGTTCTATCTTACCCAGAATATAAAAATACATGTAAATACATTTAGATCATTTACATTAATCATTACTATTGTAATGTGAAGAGACATTCAACCAGCACAACAAAAAATGTTTCTGAACACAATCACCTACTGCACCTTTAAATAGTTTTTGAAGAGTTCACACTTAGCTGATGATTGATTATAAAGCTTTTTTGGCATGCTGTCCTGGGAGAGAGCCCTGAGCTCATAAGATCCTTGAGCTCAAGGCTCCCTCCCGTTTGCAAGGTGAGATGGGAGTTTGAGCTCAGGTAGATTTCGAGAGCTCCCCTGCTGAAGTAGCTAATGAACAGATAGTGATTGCTCTTAGGAGATAACTACTTACTAGGAGCATGTCAATAGTGCCGATTTGAATTAGTCAATTAACTTGAGTTGCATGTTTTTAGACGATGGGAGGAAACCGGGGAACCCGGGGGAAACCCATGTGAGCATGGGGAGAATGTGTAAACTCTGCACAAAAATGTTGGCTGGCCTGGTAAGGACTAGATCCAGTGAAGTTCTTGCTATGAGGCAACAGTGCTTACCACTGGGCCACCATGCCACCTATCTAGGAAAGGAGGAGGAGTAGGGGTGGAAGGGGGATTCTTCAAAATGAAGATGGCTGTTATATGGACCTTAGGGTGTTTATAGTCGCTTAGGAATCGTCTGATTGGTGAATCATAAATTGAATAATGTGGGACCAGCTGCAAGCAATCATAAGCACGTGCTCCTCTCGAAATTAGTTTATAAATAAACTCAAGTGGTGTCCGAAACCATGTGGTCGTTCTGAAGTGCACTTAATTAATTCCACAATGCATTCTAATAACAAGTGTACAACAACCCATCCACAAAATAACAAAATGCACAGTCACTGCGAGTTTGCACTTTTAATGAATTTCTACATCTGACCACAAGGTGGCTGGGAAATGGCAAAATTCTATCAGTAAAAGTTTCAAAATGAACTGTAATTTAATTAATGTTTGTGTGCATGATAGACATCAAAACACATTTTGTCATTACTAATATAGCACACACAGCGATAAATGACTCAGGTTCTTTAAAATCTAATCTGCCTGATGGATTTATCAGCCAGCCCAAACACAAACCAAACGCTGAAATTTACCCACTCGTTTTCATTCACTCCTTTAGTGGACTGCATAGTGAATGAGAGTATAGGGGGCAGTTTCAGAAACAGCAATTGTTTTGTTTTATTTATATATGTAATTGAAACCTTTACTGTATTTACTACTCTTATGGGTTTATTATTAACACATATCGGGTGTGGTGTCATTGCCACATCAGTCCAGAGGAAGTATCCAATCTTTATTTAATCACATTTAATTACAGTACACTTGTTTGTCAGACTTGAAGTCAAAGTTCAAGTTAAATAGAATTTCAACCTTCGTATGTTTGGATTTTTTGGTCATACCTGAAATGACGTACCTGTTTTAGTGTCCACATCAAGGATTAACAATGATTAACAGTTTCTGGTGCAAGGTTTGATAGGGTTTTCTTCTTTTTCTTTGTAAATTACAGATCAAGGGCCTGCCGGAGGGATTTGAACACCCCAAAATTGGTTCAAACTACTCCTTGAAGACAGTGGAAAAGACGTGGGATGCATTGCAGAGCTTTAAGGAGGGAAACGCTTTGTTCACCTTCCCAAACACTCCAGTTAAATGTGCCGGAGCTCCTCAGAAAATCATGTACCTCTCAGACGCCTTCCTGAGAAAGGTTCAGTTCTCAATCTAAATATTATGTTGTGCATCCTATTGTACATGAATGAATATCTCGTATTTCACATTTTTTCATTAATGCATAAAATAACAGGCTGTGTCTACATTTTTTTTTCGATATTAAGGATGGTAAAACCATGTTTTGTGGATATGAACAAGGATAATACCATATTTTATGGAGACAAACAATAATAATACTATGTTTTGTAGACATGTACAAGGGTGATACCATATTTTTGACCATATATCATGGTGGTACCAAATACTTTGGAAACATACTGTGATACTATACTATTTTGTGGGCAATAACAAGAATTATACTATGTTTTTGGCAATACTGTATATTTAGGAAACAATCCATGGTAATACCATGTTTTGTGGACATGAACAATGATAATACCATGTTTTTTGGCTATTTATCATGGTAATACCTTGTATTTTGGAAACATACCATGATACCATAATACTTTGTGGGCATAAACAAGGATAATACTATGTTTTTGACCATATATCATGGTAATACAATATATTTTGGAAATGCACCATGGTAATACCATGTTTTGTGGACATGAACAATGGTAATACTGTGTTTTGGCCACACAGTATATCATGGTTCTACTATATATTTTGAAACATACTGTACCATGATAACATAATATTTTGTGGATATGAACAAGGATAATGCTATGTTATTGGCCATATCATGCTATTTACTTAGCAAACGCTCCATGGTACCACCATGCTTTGTGAACAGTAACAAGGGTTATATCTTTTTTAACCATATATCATGGTAATACAATATATTTGGGAAATGCACCATGGTAATACCATGTTTTGTGGACATTTACAAGGGTTATATCATTCTCTGGCCTTATATCATGGTAATATAATATATTTGGGAAATGCACCATGGTAATACCTTGTTTTGTGAACACAAACAATGATAATACCATGTTTTGTGGACATGAACATGGATAATAACATGTTTTTGCCATATGTCATGGTGTATATTGGGCACATACTATGGTAATGCCATGTTTTGTGTACACAAACAAAGGCAATGCCCTACCTTTGACCAAAAACCATGGTAAAACCATGGACTTTTACCATTGTAACACTATGATATTATTTGAAGTATCTAGATCAGGGATGGCCAAAGTTTTTCTTATAACGGGCCAAAAACCAACTTGATTGAGGGCTGTGGGCCGAATATATTTACAACAAACAGTATTACATAAAATGTGCCATGGGTAATTTCCTAATTTATTTGCTAATATTTAAAAATAACTAAATAACTAAATGTAGAAAGGTAGAAAAGCATAAACAATCTCATTTATAACAGTTCAATGTTGAATACAGTCGAGCTGCTTGTGCCTTTGCCTTGATTTGCATGCCAATGCCTTGTGGATTGTCCACTATCTGTCAAGTGACGTATTTATATTTTAAAAGTCTGATTTATTTACAACATTTAATTTAAACATTTGATTTTCAAATATACAAACAAACAAACAAACAAACAAAAGGTTACGTTAAATTTTAAGTCACAATCTCTGTCAAAGGTATTCGCCCAAACCACCTTCCCATCCCACCTTCCCATCCCTTCTCCCCATCCTTTCTCCCTCTCTTTTCAGATAGGACGGTGGGCCAAATCAAAGGTTATCATGGGCCAACTTTGGCCTGCGAGCCCTAATTTTGGCATCTCTGGATTCACCATGTGCTTATATAATAATCATTCAGTACCACAGTATTTATTAATGCCATCACTATACCATGGTACTGCCACAGTATGTTTATGACTGCACATGACCAGTAATACTGAAGCATAGAGATCATGTTTTTTCTTTTTTCTTTTTTTAGACTGGAAAAAGGTCCAAAGCCAACATTATTTTCAACACCTCTCTACCGGTGCTGTTTGGCGTCAAGAAGTACGCTGATGCCTTGTGGGAGATTGTGAAGAAACGGGACCTTAATGTGAACCTCAGACACAACCTCATCGAGGTCAGAGCCGACAAACAGGAAGCAGTGTTCGAGAATCTGGACAAACCTGGGGAGACAGAAGTTTTCAAGGTAGCCATGGTTAAATCTGACTAAAAACATCTTATGTTAGCTGCACTGTAGAAAGCAATTAGTTACTTTACTTTAAAAGAAAAAGTGAGTAAACCCATTGCCTTAAAAGCAACAAGTTGTCTTTATTTAAAAAACATCAGTAATCCTATTGACTTAACTTTTATAGTGATGCACATACAGTAGTTTTTTACTTAATAATCATAAGGCAACGGGTTTACTTTCTTTTTTAAATCAAGTCAACTCATTGCATTTTACAGTGTGTAGACTGTGTGTGAATTATGCATTGAATATCCTGAAAAAATTACAGTTTTTCTCAGGGTGACACTTTATTTTGTTGATCCATTTGAGTATTAGTAGACTGTCTGCTTAATATCTGTTGATACAGACATTTAACAGACATTTAACTGACTATAAGAAACCTTGCAAGTACATGTCAACTTACCCTAACCACAACCCTACCCCCCAACCTAACAGTCTACTTATAATCTAATGAGAATTAGTTGGCATGTAGATGCAATGTAACTTAAATTAAATATAACTTAACATAAATTAACTTAAATTAAATATAACAACCCAGTTATATATGTGTATATATATTCGGCAAGTTTTGTTGAGTGGTGAAAAGTTTGCATCCCTGCACCGATTTACTGCTTATCTTTCATGTTACAAGCACATGGCATCTGTTAAAATACACAGTCTAACTTTCCTTTCCTTTTAGGCTTTATGTAGACACACACACTTATTTTCAAGAAAAAGTGACTCATTTGGCTAGATCTGCCAGATTTCAGACCACCAAATGAATAGTCGACCATGCATTTACAGTGGTATGAATCATTATAGGGGTGGTCAAATTTATATTTTTGTTAACTTATTAATTAAATTTATATTATTATTTAAAGGTGACTTATTATGCCCTTTTTTACAAGATGTGCAATGAGTCTCTGACGTCTCTAGAGGGTGTATGTGAAGTTTCAGCTCAAAATACCCCACAAATGTTTTAAAACTCTTTGCAACTGACTTGAGGCTTCGATCAAAATTGTGCCACTGTCCCTTTAAATTCATGTGATTGTGCTCCCAGGACTCTCTTTAAATGGGGGTGGAGCTATAAACGCCTATTAGCATAGAGGCAGATTCAAAACTCTAATGGCGGACGGCTGCTTCTCACTCAGGGCTGTCTATGCTAATCAGGGAAAATTTGTCACTAATGGGCGGGGCTTTCCCCCTCTGATGACACATACAAAGTAAAAATGTCAATCAAAGTGTTCCTAGACTGTTATGAAGTGTGATTTATAAAAAATAGTTTATTAATTTTTTCCATTAGAGGCTGGCTATATTCATACACTGCTGCCAAACTGGGTTTAAACCACTTATAATAGTGATTTTTGCATAATAGATCCCCTTTACGAATTAGATCAGTGCATACAATTTCCCAATATTGAAAGGGCAGACACCCCTCAAGCCCCCCAACATCTTGTTTTAATGTCTATCAGGCATTTATTATAGATTATTTATTTATTTTGATTATAGTATGAGATGCTTCACGTTACCCCTCCGATGGGACCTCCCGCAGTGTTGAAAGGCTCTTCGCTGGATGACGCCGGCGGCTGGCTGGATGTTAATAAAAACACTCTTCAGCACAAGACATACGACAACGTGTTTGGTATTGGAGACTGCACCAATCTACCCACATCCAAAACGGCGGCAGCAGTAGGTAAAACGCTGCAATAAAAACACTTATTTGTTTTGTTATTATGTAATTATAGTGGGGATTTCTCTGGAAAAAGGGGGAGATAGTGCTCATTATATTTCTTCTTAATTATCAGAAGTAATAAAACAAGTCTAGAACCTGTTCAAAGTATTTTTTGTAAGTTTATTTCCCATTCACTGAGTAAATCTTCTTAGCGAAAGTTTTAACAATTGTTTTGCTGAAATTAAATGATGGAGCGAATTATCAATGACTGTAATCTTCTACAGCTGCGCAGTCTGCAGTCCTCGACCGAACTGTCAGCAGAATCCTGAAGAAGCAGACACCGGATAAGGCAGTAAGTGTGGTTAAGGATACACATCAAATGGCTTGCCACTGTATATGTAGTGTTTCCCAAATGTACACCATTAATGGTGCAGTGTTAAAGAAACAATCCACTTTTAAATAATAGGTTCATTTTACAACTCGCTTAAAGGGCCAGGAAACCCCCTGTCTCAGCAGAGTGTTTTCACACCTCTAGTTTGAAAAAAAAGTCAGGAAAGTGGGCGTGTCCAGCTCTGGGAGTGTGGGAGTGTCGGGGGAGGGAAAGAGGGAAGGACTTGCAAAGAAGGGCGTTGAGTTTCACAGGCAAAACAAACACACAGACGCAGTATGTTTGATAGCGCTCGGCGAATGGGAGAAAAAAATCCTCCGCATTTCTCTGTAACTTATGTACTCGGTAGGTAGCGTCAGAAAGCCGTGTGTGTATAGACTATGCTGTCACAAAATGCGGCGAAAATCCTGCACGACGGGAATAGTTTGTGTTAACATGTTTACACTCGGAGAGCAGCATTTACAGCGGATCTTTCAGTCTATAATATTGTACTGTAATATTGCAGTGATATTAACATACTGTAAACTTAGTAACTAAATCATTTTGACTATGGTATGTCTTTAAAAACTGAAAGAGCACTGCTGACAATACGAACTAACTTTGCAATCTGGGTTAAACAAAGGGCACTGATCAAACACACTTACCAAATCTGTAGACAGACAATGAAACTGGAGCTGTGTCTTTTTATTAAAAGTAGACAAGCGGCAAATCCGGATTTCATCACTTCCAGATGCGAAAAGCTCTCGGGTAAAAAATGTTCCTTACAAACGCGTTTCTGTCGCGTGCACTGTAATCCACACGTGATTCCAGCAGCTCTCTCATAGAGGGAAAATGAAAACAAAACCTTCGTTGCAACACCGACGACCCGTGTCTCCAAATTCTAGTTCTTTCACTTGTTTTGGCAACACAACGTGGCGTCTCTCTGCCGTCTGAACACTGTAAACAGTCTCGAATGCAGGGAGAACATGCAAACTCCACACAGAAACGCCAACTGACCCAGCCGAGGCTCAAACCAGCGACCTTAATGCCGTGAGGCGACAGCACTACCTACTGTGCCACTGCGTCACAGTTGTCATAATATTTTGTCATAATGCATTTTTCTATAAATTTCCATTAGACTTTATCTAAATCTGTCTACAATTGGTACATTTCTCCCAGGGGAATTTTGACTTTTTCTACTAAAGATGTATCTCAAAGGAGATTGTCCTATGTTTACATTTCTACTTTTGTTTAGTTTTTTCTTTGTGCTATGCAGTGCTATCTTTTCCTTTCTGTATCACAATGGCATGATCTGTCAGCAAATTACAGTACAAACAGCAAATAAATAAATAAATAGCCATAGTTTACTTCAGAACACTCCTTCAGAGTACACTGTTGTATTGACAACATGACTAGTAACTTGACTGCCTTTTCCGGACAGAATAACACAAGGACTTATTTTGACCGCACTGACACGTTCATTTTTAGTGAAAGATTTGGATCGGGGGGAAATAAGGATGGCTTTTGCTTTTACATCTGAGAAATGTACCAAAGCGACTGAGAAAAACTGTAATTGCAGAACTCAACTGCTGTCTGCACTCTACTGGACTGTTTGGAGCTGGAAACAGTCTGCCCTCTACTGTCCATCAAAATAATACGCAAAAAAACTATTAAAATTAATTTAACATCAAAGAAAATTAAAACTTAAAATAAAGTATAAGTAAGTATAAGTCTTAAAATAAGTGTATTTTAGAATAGCTATAACTATGGTTAAGAAGCAGTCTGCAAAATGTTGCTGATATTACTTCTGGTTCACCTGTTGCACTATTATGGGAAATATTGGAATGTGGGATGCAGTATGCGTAGTATGCACATTATGACTGCTTGTTACAGAAATAGTACTTGTAACACGCTGGTATGCCTTATTATATAACGACACAAAAATAGCAAGTACATTCAAATGTACATACCTAATGCATTTATTAATCATCTAAATTGTGAATATAATAATTAAAGGGATAGTTCATGCAAAAATTAAAATTCTGCCATCATTTACTCACACTTCACTTGTTCCAAATCTGTTTGAGTTTTTTTCTACTGTTGAACACAAAAGAAGATATTTTGAAGAAAGCTGGAAACCTGTACCCATTGACTTTCATAGTATTTGTTTTTCCTACTATGGAGACCAATGGTTACATGTTTCTTCAGAATATCTTATTTTGTGTTCAACAGAAGAAAGAAACTGTGTGAAGGGTCAATAAATTCAATAATTTTAATAATAACTTTTCGGCTTAGGGCGTACTCACACTATGCTATCCGTACCGTGCCCAGGCCCGTTTACCATATCGTTTGAGAAGTGTGAGTGCTCTGAATCGGGCTCAGGCACGGTACACTTGGCCGGCCCTGGCCCGGTTGGAAGAGGTGTGCCAGAGCGAGGTTCACTTGGGCTCAGGCGCGGTACGCTTGCAGTGTGAGTGCAAAACGCGCCCGAGCCCGAAACTGAATGCGAGACGTGACTTTTAAGGGACTGTGTGATATGGATTAATTAATCATTCGTACTGTTCAATGAACGCAAACTGTCGTAGTTTATGAAAGACGCAAACCCCTCACTGCACGTCAGCTGCACCTTCAGCAAACCTCCTAATTCCTGCAGCACGAGGACTTTATGAGCGTCAAAGGTGGCTGATCTGTTCGGCGAAATATTTGACTGCGTGTCACCACATATCAAACGACTTAAATGATATAACTAAAGAAATCTCCACTGTGCTGAGCGAGAGCGCTTCTCTTCCTAAACTGAACAGCGCGTCATCGATGACGTAAACGTGCCCAGGCCCGAATGTAATGTGAGTGCGGGCCGTCGGGGGAGACGGGAGGGGGACAAGCGTGCTTCGGCCCGGTTCAACGCAACTGTACATAGTGTGAGTACGCCCTGAGTCCCTTTATTAATCTGGGGACGCCACAGCGGAATGAACCGCCAACTTATCAAGCATATGTTTTATGCAGCGGATGCCCTTCCAGCTGCAACCCATCTCTGGGAAAGGTTAGTAAATAATAAGTACATTTTCATTTTTAGGTGAACTATCCCTTTATGTACTTATTATTCAAAATAAACATAATGTACTATCAGAATTTTCCTGAAATCAGTCGAGCAATAAATCGACTCGAGTTTCTTTCCAATCAAAGATGTTTACTAAATATAACAATAAACTCCAGTTAAAAAAAACAACTGTTGCTCCGTCTTTCTTTCACTTTCGTATCTCGTAATACAACTTAAAACTGTCCAGTAAAGGCAGAGTAAACCATCACAAACAAAGGAGTGGTGAAATCAGCGAATGCACACAACTAAACATTTCCACATACACTCATTGGTCACTTTATTAGGTACACCTCACTAGTAACTGGTTGGACCCACCCCCTTTTGCCTTCAGAACTGCTTTAATCCTTCGTGGCATATTGACATGATAGAATCACGCAGTTGCTGCAGATTTGTCGGCTGCACATCCATGATGCGAATATCCCGTTCCACTACATGCCAAAAGTGCTCTATTGGATTGAGCTCTGGTGACTGTGGAGGCCATTTAAGTACCGTGAACTCATTGTCATGTTCAAGAAACCAGTCTAAGATGATTCGTGCTTTATGACATGACGCATTGTCCTCCTGGAAGTAGCCATCAGAAGATGAGTACACTGTGGTCATAAAGGGATGGACATGGTTAGCAACAATACTCAGGTAGGCTGTGGTGTTGACACGATGCTCAATTGGTACTAATGGGCCCAAAGTGTGCCAAGAAAATATCCCCCACACCATTACACCACCACCAGCCTGAACTGTTGATACAAGGCAGGATGGATCCATGCTTTCATGTTGTTGACCCCCAATTCTGACCCTACCATCCGTATGTCAGAACACAAATCGAGACTCATCAGACCAGGCAATGCTTTTCCAATCTTCTATTGGTGAGCCTGTGTGAATTGTAGCCTCAGTTTTCTGTTCTTAGCTGACAGGAGTGGCACCCGGTGTGGTCTTCTGCTGCTGTAGCCCATCCGCCTCAAGGTTGGACGTGTTGTGCGTTCAGAGATGCTCTTCTGCAGACCTCAGTTGTAACGAGTGGTTAATTGAGTTACTGTTGCCTTTCTATCAGCTCAAAACAGTCTGGCCATTCTCCTCTGACCTCTGGCATCAACAAGGCATTTGTGCCCACAAAACTGCCGCTCACTAGATATTTACTTTTTTCGGACCACTCTATGTAAGGGATGGTTGTGCGTGAAAACCCCAGTAGATCAGCAGTTTCTCAAATACTCAGACCAGTCCGCCTGGCACTAACAACCATGCCACGTTCAAAGTCACTTAAATCCCCTTTCTTCCCCATTCTGATGCTCAGTTTGAACTGCAGCAGATCATCTTGATCATGTCTACATGCCTAAATGCATTGAGTTGCTGCCATGTGATTGGCTGATTAGAAATTTGCGTTAACAAGCAGTTAGACAGGTGTACCTAATAAAGTATGTAAACAACATATATTTGAACACTATTAATAAATTATATTAAACCTTACACATTATACTTTATATTTAATGCTACTTGTGTTGTGTCTGTTGCAGTATGATGGCTACACCTCATGTCCTCTGGTTACAAGCTACAACACAGTGATTTTGGCAGAGTTTGACTATGACGGTCAGCCGCTGGAGACCTTTCCTGTTGTGGACCAGAGTAAAGAGAGCAGAGTCATGTACCACATGAAAGCTGATGTTATGCCTCATTTGTATTGGCACGGACTCCTCAAGTGAGTATTAATCACATGCTAAACACAACGTAACACGTTTGATTACAAGCCGCATTTTAATTTTGTATGTTCCTTTCATTACCTCATATTAAGGGGGATTTGGGGTGGCCCAGGACCATACCGGACCATGATGCATTTGGGAATGAAATAGAGCAATAGAACAACAGAGCGAAGCTGCATTCATTGTCATTATAAAAATATATGTATTTGTCGGTGATGTGTCTGCTTTAAAATATAGTTTGCTAACTATTTCTGTATA
>LR812543.1:38463923-38596423 GCA_903798195.1 Danio kyathit
CCTCCGTACAGAAAACATGTTCTTCATGCAGATGAAGACGGCCCGCGCAAATGTTTTATTATACAACATTTATACTGGTGTTGATTTTTAAAAAATAAAAATGAAACACAAGATAAATATTAAGACCTATTTTTTTCATTTTCCTTTGCGTGTTTACAGTGTAAAGCAGCTCGTGCGCGGGTGTCGCGAGACAGCCAACAAGTCATCTGTTAGCGTTAGCCGCTGACGTTCAAACGCCCTCGGAATCAAACATTCCCGTACAAATTTAACGTGTTATAGTGATGGAAAAACTGGCCAGGGTATCCCGAAGTCACTGGGCCTATTTTTTACGTGCCACAGTTGTTGGTGGTTTTATTGTTTTGTTCTGAAATACACAAACCGATTGTCCTGCTAACTTGCGCGCGACCATTTTTAGCTTAAATAACGTAGCTTGGAGGCGCGAACTGACAACAGATTCTCGGATAGGTAGTGTATGGTAGTTTATTTGTGTTGACTCCAGATTATAAAACGTCGTACTTTACGGACATATGCTGGAAGTCATCGACAGGTAAAGGCAAGGTAGATTTGTTTAGATTCAACAAGCAAAGCAGACATGATTCACCCCCGCCCACTTCAACACATCTGAAGACTTTCACTAGTTTATTTCTGCTGCACATACCGATGCGCTTAAGAAAACACGCTCAATACATGAAAATGACCAAACGATTTTTCTACACATAATCATCATCATATGAGTAACGTTAGAAGTGATTGTAGTGTAAATTCTCATCAGCGCACTCTGCAGCGTTTGAATCAAGTTATTAATATTTCAGACGCGGGAGTTTACATTTACGAGGTTTTTAATTTCAGACCGAGAAGTATTAGAGCATCGTGTTAAATGATATTTCTTAGCTATGTATTAGTTTATATGAGACTTCCCGCGTTGGTGTCCCCGTCGAATTCGTTTTACACAAATCATTATATACATGTTAAACATATTAAATGTGTTTTCTGTAATGCAACCTTTATGAAAGTGAAATGTTAACATGAGTTCTGTTGTCTGTAATAAATATATTTGTAATTAAACATATTCATAGCTCATACATGTCATTATTTATATATATATATATATATATATATATATATATATATATATATATATATATATATATATATATATATATATATATATATATATATATATATATATCCAAGAATAAGTAATAATTTAAGCTGTATTATAAAAAAAAATAAAGTAAAAAAAGTTCATTGCTGATGAATGGGTTAAAATAGGATTGTGGAAAAAAGATTTTGAATTACACTAAAGGACATTTTAGCAGCGGTCATCTGTAAATAATACATGTATGCTAGTTGTTTGGTTTTATTAAAATAAAATCAAACAAATCACATTCTGTATATAAAAAAAACAAGCTGTGTTGTACTTTTGTTGTTTTGATGTTTGAAAATCGTTTTTGTTTCTGTGCGTGCGACCATAGACCACAAAACCAGTGTTTTGTTATAAAATAACAATACCAAAATCAATACCAAAAAGGAAAAAATTGTCGTTTATGAGTATATTTTGCAAATTTACTACCTTAAATGCATCAATTAAAAATAAATAATTTTAATATGAACAACTTTAAAGATGACTTTGTCCATATTTAGAAGTTTTTGAACCCTCCGATTCCAGATTTTGAAGTGTTATCTCGGCTAAATATTGTCCTATCCTAACAAAGTATACATTGCATGAAAGCTGAATTAATACATCCATTCATTTAATTTATTTATATATATATATATATATAAAACAAACCTCAGTTTTAAAAAATTGACACTTATTACTAGTTTTGTGGTTTAGGATCATGTATGTAGAAAACTTTAAGAGCACGTGAAAATTTAATCTCATTTTATGCAAAAAAATAAATTGTGTCTATGTGTATGCATGTATGTGTGTGTGTATATATATATATATATATATATATATATATATATATATATATATATATATATATATATATATATATATAAATAAGCGATTCCGTGCAAATGTCCACCTTGCCATGAAAAAAAAAAGTTAAGTTTTCACCAAAATAGACAATCCGTTTCTACATTTTATAGAGGTAAAGTTGGTTTTATATTCGAATATTCAGACATTCTCCTTAATAATATAATTTCAGAAAAGTATTCTTTGCAATTTCTAAATAGTGAAATTATATTAACAGCCACCGGCTATCAAAGTACAGCATTGTTCACAGTCAATTAGATAGTGTTAATGTTGTTTTGAAGTCATACTTGCATATTAATTCCGATCGAATATTCAAAGTAACATGGCAAACAATACAGAGACTTCTAAATGAACGAATGTGCGAATATAAAACCAACTTTACCTCTATCTACATTTTGTGTAAGCAAGTATTTTCCAGTACTTTAAAAATACTCAAAAAATGTCTCTGTCAGTGTTTTCAAACTATTATATTTGATTTACCAAAGTCACATAAGTGGCACCTTCACATCTGTCACATCCATAACGGAAAAGTCTCACATCCATAACAAAGCTTTTCCTTCATAAATGCAAAAATGTCAAATCAAATAAAATCAATCGTTTTTGTTCTATAAGATCAACTCTTATTCTTTAGATTACCACTATTTATTTTGGTTTATGCAGTTTAATTCACAGAATGTATTCACGCAGTATTGTGTGTACTGTAAATTTGCAGACTTTTTTGGTCACATCCATAACGCATGTTTATTTTCCTCATTTGAAATATTAAAAATGTTTGCAGATTGTTATTTTTCTGATCCCATAACTCAGTGGTGAGTAGTTTTGAAAATATAAACGGATGTTTCAATATAATGTTAACATAGACTTTCTCTGTAAATTAGTTTTTTTTACTGCAAATGTCACATCCATAACGCTGGAATATATATAAAGAGAAATCATTATTATCCTACAATATTATTATTATTATTAAATAAAATTTAAAGTACATTTTCATTCTATTTTGTTATTGCAATTTGCTTTCCAATGTAGGTTTTTTCAGATGCTTTTGCCACTTTGGTCAGATAATAAAAGACGGCACCAGACAATCTCTCAGCCGCAGTCAATCTCTGGACCACCGTGCAACTTATTGCAGCCTATATTGTGTGTTAGACCTTGGGTCACAAATATATCATTGAATGACACCCATTACCATTTGTTAATCTCACAATCCCATATGCAAGATCATCTGTGTTAAGATGTCAGCGACCTGTCGGCTTTAACCCATCATCTTCTTGAGATGTTTGTTGGTGTTTTTCCTCTTTCTGTGACGCTGTTAAAGAAAGCCAGTAGGGTGCTGTGGAGACCTTTCTTGTCAATGCCAGCAGGAGAAAAATCCCATTGTTTCTCATGAGTTGCCATGACCGACCTCCGCAATGGAATTCCTTAAGAACTGAATATATTACTTTTGTTTTAATGTAGCAGGATTTAATTAGCATGGTGCACTTTTTTTTAGTAGATTATCTGTTTTGTTTTTCTTTCTCAGTCTTACATGTGACTTTTGGGACAATGAGGCTGAGAGTGCGTAAAGCATCTCAGCAGCGGAGCGCCACCCCGTCCGCCCGGACCGCCAAGACCAAGAGGAAGCACTCCGAGGTGGAGCACAGTTTGTCCACTGAAGACGCCAAGATGCAGAAACGAGACACGGGCATATTCTCCACCATCAAACGCTTCATCAGAGGCAATGCCGTCAAGGTTTGTATTCAAACTCCTCAAAATCGTCTCAAATTTGAGTGTGGTTTGATTTTAACTAGGGCTGCACAATATATTGTAGGGCTGGGCGATACAGCAATAAAACATTATAACGATATAATGTTTCATAACATTCGATATAGATAATTATTGAATATTATTTTTAATAATACATTTAGAAATAAAGTCCATTGGATTTATTTTTTTAATTTAACCACTTTAATTTACCAACATTGCTAAGGCAAATAGTTATTATAGTAGGGTTGACTGATAAATGGATTTTTATTGATATTGACTCGAGTGTGAAGTTCACAACGATTTGTTTGAATGAAAATTGGTTTTCATCTTAACATTAGGGCTGTGTAATCAATTGAATTCCATTTCGATTTTGGCTTCTAACGATTATGAAAAAAAATTAATCGAGATAAAGCTATTATGGCATCATCTACAGTCCATTTCCAGTTGTACACATTTGTTGCTCTGCAAAGCTCAGTTTCACGTGAAAATGACTAAAAGCATGTACTGTAATGTAACTTTTGCAGCACGGGATCCACATCATTCATTGATGTACATTCAAATATAATATTTTACTAGATATTTTTCAAGATACAATCATTCAGCTTAAAGTGCAATTCAAAGGCTTAATTGGGGTAATTAAGCAAGTCATTGTATAACAGTAGTTTCTTCTGCAGACAATCAAAAAAATATATTGCTTAATGGGGCTAATAATATTGATCTTAAAATAAGTTTCAAAATATTTAGAACTGCTTTTATTCTAGCCAAATTAAAACAAATAAGACTTTCTCCAGAAGAAAAAATATTATAAGAAATACTGCGAAAAAATCTTTGCTCTGTTAAACATTATTTGGGAAATATATGAAAAAGAAAAAATCACAGGAGGGCGAATCATTTAGACTAAGCTGTATATCGTTTTGAATAATTGTGATTACAATTATGACCACAATAATCATGATTAGGATTTTTCCCATAATTGAGCAGCCCTAGTTAACATGTGACGCTCCCCTCTGGGCTCCCATAATCCTCCGCATTGCCATAGAAACACACAAACAGCATGCAGTGAGCAGAGGAGAACTTGGAAAAATGTTGCACCCTTTGAAATTAAATGAAAAACACTGATGCACAAGCACTCCCACCAAAAAAAACTGCATAATTCAGGACTCTTCGTCACGCATTCACCGCGAGACATGCACAATTGAAACTGTGCACCACACCTTGTATTTCTCGCACAGAGAAGTAATAGATGAGACCATTAATGGAGAAGACCGCATGTTACCCATAGATATATATAATATAAATATCTATGACTGTTACCGATCTAATGTTGGAATCCAGTGTCGCTGTTTCCGGATAAATGACGTGACCCTGCCGCAAAGACAATCATTACTGTAAACATCAACACTGACAAAACTCGCTCAGTGCACTAGACTAATCTACCAAATTCAGCGATCACACATGAATAAAAACAATAAAATTCAATCCACTAGCCTTCATTCGTTCATTTTCAACCGCTTTTCCGGGGCCGGGTTGCGTGGGCGGCAGTCTTAGGAGAGAACCCCAGACTTCCCTCTCCCCAGACACTTCCTCCAGCTCCTCCAGGGGGATCCTGAGGTGTTCCCAGGCCAGCCGAGAGACATAGTCCCTTCAGCGTGTCCTGAGTCTTCCCCGAGGTCTCCTCCCAGTGGGACATGCCTGGAACACCTCCCTAGGTAGGCATCCAGGAGGCATCCGAAACAGATGCCCAAGCCACCTCCGCTGATTTCTCTCGATGTGGAGGAGCAGCGGCTCTACTCAATGCTCCTGCCGGGTGACAGAGCTCCTCACCCTATCTATAAGGGTGCGCCCTGCGAAGGAAACTTATTTCGGCCACTTGTATTCGAGATCTTGTCCTTTCGGTCATGACCCAAAGCTCATGTCCACAGGTGAGAGTAGGAACGTAGGTCGACCGGTAAATCTTTGCCTTTCGGCTCAGCTCCCTCTTTACCACAACGGACCAGTACATAGACCGCGTTACTGCTACCGCCTGTCAATCTCGCGTTCCATTCTTCCCACACTCGTGAACAAAACCCCAAGATACTTGAGCTCCTCCACCTGGGGTAAGGACTTTCCTCCAACCTGGAGATGGCAAAACACCTTTTTCCGGTGGAGCACCATGACCTCAGACTTGGAGGTGCTGATTCTCATGCAAGCCGCGTCACACTCGGCAGCAAACCGCCCCAGTGCATGGACCTTCAACATGGACATGGACCTTTAACATGCATCCCACTAGCCTAATGTGTGTAATTTATATGAACTGATATAGCACTAAATGTATGTATTGAGTGTGTCTCAGATGTATTGAATGCATCTAAAAAATTAACACCACCTGAGATTAATAATAAGGTTTTGTGGTTTTCATTACATTGGCATAAGTAAAAAAAACTGACTGACTAGGCCAGATTAACATGAAAATATTTGCTTCAAATTAATTCACTTACTGATAGTGCTGTGATGAGCAACCACTGCCAATACAACAATCTGAATATTTAAAAAAAAAAAAACAAAGTTTAAATAATAGATAATTATTTACAGTATTTTTGAATGCCTACGATTTCAATATTGTCCATTACTAGAATATATTTAATATCTGCATATGTCTAATATTTGGATGAAGTCTATGCGTTTTAACTGCTGTAATGGCAGGAGCCATTGATCGCTCTGTCTTGTGTCAGGTCGAGCAGTGCACTCCTGCGAAGAGAAGCCGTGTTGACTGTGATTCGGACAGTAATCTGATCACATCCACTCCGACCGGTGGAAACCTGCCCAACAGAGCAAACCCCAAAACCCGCAGGAAAGGCCCTGTCAATGGAGGTAAGAGATGCTCAGCAGGGCCTCAGACTAACATTAATACATTTGGTTTCACCACACAAGTGATATTACATGTTTTGTATTTTTGAAATGCACTTTTGAGTTTGAAATGAGTAGTTTGAGTTTGTATGCAGATTTAAGTTTTTTTATTTATTTATTTTTTATTATTAATAAAACAAACGGTGTATGTGAAAATGTGACAATTTAAATATTCTCTGTTCTTATTAAAATGAACCATTGGTGTTCCACAGAATCATACATTCATAGATTATAAACACAGCATATTATGATTTTAAATATTAATGAAAAAACTAGTGTAAGTTTTAAATAATTTAGTTAGGGTTTAAGGTTTATAATAAATGCTTTTAATTGTGAATTCCACTATAGTTTCAGTTTGAAAGTTTTTTTTTTTTTTATTATTATTATTCGACAGAACAATTTTGTTGTGTAACTTGTTGTCTGAGGAAAAAAGCAGTACAATACCTGACAAAAGTCTTGTTATTGATCTCAGTTGTAAGGGCAACAAATAAAAACTTGACTTCTACTTGATCATTTGGAAAAGTGGAAGAAGGGAGATCTGTTGAACTGCATCCCAATCCTAACAAATGCTGCATAAGACCTATTGGAACCCCCATGGACCCAAAATTCTGACATATCAGTCAAGTTTGGTAAAGGTAAAATCATGGTTTGGGGTTGCATTCAGTATTGGGGTGTGCAAGACATCTGCAGAGTGGATGGCAACATCAACAGCCTGAGGTATCAAGACATTTGTGCTGCCCATTACATTACAAACCACAGGAGAGAGCGAATTCTTCAGCAGGATAGGGCTCCTCATACATCAGCTTCCCCATCAAAGTTCCTGATGGTCAAGGTGCTCCAGGATTGGCCAGCCCACTCACCAGAAATGAACATTATTGAGCATGTCTGGGGTAAGATGGAGGCGGCATTGAAGATGAATCCAAAGAATCTTGATGAACTCTGGGAGTCCTGCATGGACGCTTTCTTTGTCATTCCAGATGACTTTATTAATAAGTGATTTGAGTCATTCCAGAGACGTATAGATGCAGTCCTCCAAGCTCATGGGAGTCAGACACAATATTAACTCTTTTTTTTTTTTTTTTTTTTTCCACAGCAGCATGACTTTATATTCTATACTGTACATTATTTCTGTTAAGCGACAAGAGGTTCATCTAAGCAAAGTCAGACCTTACTGTCCTAATTAAATAATTAAAAATCAAGGCTTGATCATCTTTTGTTTTGGTAAAATAAGTGTAATCTAGAGGCCTTTGCCTTTCATTTAAGCCACTTCAGATGCCAAATGATCAACTAGAAATCAAGTTATTATTTGTTGTTTCTAAAACTTGGATAGGAGGCAAGACTTTTGTTAGGTAGTGTATGTAGTTTCTTTCCTTTCTTACTGGCCCTGCGAACAAACAAACTCAATCTGTAGTTTTTTTTTTAGTTATTTTGTTTTTATATGATATTCTAACATATGCTTATTATAACACCTACAGTTTAGACACATGGTTTAAATTCACACTGCCATATTTCAACAGCAAAAAATATTTGGCTGAGAACATGCAAAGTAATACAAGGGAAACACAAACAATAATTCAAGAATAAAATAAACAAGTTACAACCAATATCTCAAATAAATACATCACCACAAAGATGCATATTAAACTAACATTACTTTTTGAGTAATAAACTTTTTTGGTGTTGCAGTTGTTGAGATGCAGAAACTTAATCATCAATTGTAAATTGAGATGCAGTTGATTCAAAATTTAAGGATTTAATATTGATTATACATTTTTTTTAAGCTGCAAAAGACAAAATGTGAATTAGGATGTTGACTTTAAAGCTCCCATGAAATTAGAATAAATGTGTTAGTATCAGTATGTTAGTTTTAAGCATATCTATAAACTATTGTAATCCAAAACAGTAACACAATCTGCGTTTTGAAGAAATAAACATCCAATGCTTGCATTTCATCACCTCATCATATGTTTGGCAGAACATTCAAGCAGCACAACACATTTAAAACCCCTGAGTGCATCAGAAAATTCAGAAACGGTATACCAGCCTTCTCAAACTCATTTTGCCCTCAAATAAAGAACGAAAATAACTTTTTCAACCGGGTGTTTGTGGGGTCTTAAAGTATTAAAGTCTTAATCGTGTTTTTACGAGGTCTTAAATTGTGTTCAAGCATTGTCCAAAGTGTTTGATTCAAAAAAAAAAAAAGCAAAAATATATTTTATATATATGTCCAGGCGCATCCGGACAAACATGGGAAGGTGAGGTGACGCTCTTTATATGTAGTGAAACCATAGAGCGAAACAGACGGCAAAATGGGAAAATGTAAGTTTGCGTACTCCTGGTTGGAGAAAGACGAGTTTAAACAGTGGCTGAAGCCTGTCACTGAAAGCAACCACGTGATTTATTCTTTTAAGCTTTGTTTCTTCTGAGCTTATCTGAGATCTGTTGCATGGGTGTGCTCCATTGATTTATTTAACTACAACTGTATATTAACAATCATGTATTGGGTTAAAGGTTTGCTACTGATTAGAACTTAAAGTGGCGATGAGGTAGGGCTGGACGATATGGCAAAAATTTATATCACCATATATTTTTTTATTTCGGTCGATACGATATAATTCCGATATCGATATGGACAATATTAAAAAGAAAGGAAAAACTCCCAAGAACGCACACAATGGATGTCTGTACCTACAAATGTCTGCAAAGTGAATTTGCAAAGTCGATAATACCTCCAGACTCTTATAACTTTTTAAAAAAATAAAAACAGTACAAAAAAATTTGTTCACTTTTTATTTGTATTTAGCCTTTACAAACAAGAAATGTGAAATAAACTATCAATTAAATAAAGCTCAAAAATTCATAAAACATATGCAAAATAGTTTTTTAGAAAAATAAGTTTTGTAGTATAACCAGCAGGACAGCAGTGATGTGTGAACTGAATTTGGTGAGAGTACAGTAATTTACAGTACAGTTATTGAATATGTTTGATAATAAAAATTCATAAAAAATATGCAAAATAGTTTTTTAGAAAAATAAGTGTTGTAGTCTAACAAGCAGGACAGCAGTGACGTGTGATCTGAGTTTGATGGCAGTATAATGAGTTAGAGGAAAGTTATTGACAGCTTTTGTAGTATTGTTTTTTGCGTTTTGCTCTTTGTAGACGGTCCCTAAGCATCGGTCTCTTTGCCGCCTGCGCATAGAGATCAATATAATGCGTCCAGCGCGTAGGAAAGCTCATTTTTAGGAAAATAAGGTTGTAGGTGGTTGTATGCATTGCGACAGTTGAAAAAAATGTGTTATTTTTGTAGGAACAATGTTTCGGTCATGAGTTATTGATCCGGAAAAGACGAATCTGCGAATCTGTTGCTAACTTTACTGAACTGTTGCTAACTTCACTGCATTAGTCTTTCCTTTCTTATCAACTATTTCGTTTGCATTCTTACTTGTGGAAGCTTGTTCATTCGCATATGTATTCAGAGGACTCATTTTGTAGCTAAAACTTTCTGCGGCGCAGCTTAACGAACTGCTGTGCTGAGTGCTGGCAGCGTGTCTGTGTAGTTCGTCATCACGTAAGTGAGATCAGATCACGCTCTTTCTGACGGCTGAGCACTGAACGTCATTCAGTGACAAGTGATACATGTATAAGATCTTACATAAATAATAATATATATATTTATATATATGCAAATTTATATCGAAATATCGGAAATGGGTTCAAAAATCATATCATCGTTATTGAAAAAAATTCTATCGCGATATATATTGATATCGAATTATTGTCCAGCCCTACGATGAGGTCTTAAAATATTCTGAGAAAGTAATTTAGCTGTCTGTTTTCTTGGTGTTTAACATTTTCATGCTCTTTTGCTCAGATACCATGACAGGTCAGAATAAACCAGTGAAGCCCAATGGGAAGCTGGAAGTGCAGACGGAGACTCCGAGCAGTCCGCCCCGCACCACTCTCCTGGGCACCATCTTCTCTCCTGTTTTTAGCTTCTTCTCACCCGCCAACAAAAACGGTAAGCACCCGTGATCTCACTTGTCAGCTGATGAATGTTTTGTATGTGGCTAAGAGACACCCAAGATATTTATGACCTTGTCATTAAGATCTTATTAGTTCCATTTATTCCATTTTGGATTAAATTTATATTTAAAAAAAAACTGTATGAAGTCAACAGGAAATCGTTGTTGACCTTATTTATTGTCTTATTTATTGTATTAGTGTTAAAGTATAAGTATTATAGTATACTCTTAATACTTTAAAATTATAAGTATTAAAATATTTATACTACCGGGCTGTTGAATGCTTGATTCTTATTGGCTAATGGACATGCTGATAAACTGGCAGGTTTTTCCAGGCAGGTTTTGACAGCTCATGGTACGCTGAATGATTATGCATTAGTTATTTCACTGGTCATTTCACTTCGCTTTTCACAGTGTGAAAGTTTAAGTATGCTTTGAACAGACTTTTATAATGAAAACAATTCGCCAGGAACGGTTTTAAGCTATTTATCAAATATTGAATTGAACAAACATATTTACAGGGTGTCCACGGGGTCTTAAAAAGTATTAAGTTGATAAATCAATTGAGAAAATTAAGGCCCTTGAAAGGTGTTAAAGTCTTAATTGCGTTTTTTGCGAGGTCTTAAATTTTGTTCAAGTGTTGTCCAAAGTGTTTGACTCAAAAAGCATAAATATATTTATTTTCCTCTTAATATTAACAATGGCGTGCTCGATCCACGCAATTGTTTTGGGCCGGGGTGTGTCCGGCGAAGCTCCTCCGTCTAGGTGATTTGCGGCAAACGCGGAAAGGTGATGTGATGCTTTCCACATGTAGCAAAACCATAGAGCGAAACAGACGGCAAAATGGGAAACTGAAAGTTTTTGTACTCCTGGTTGGAGAAAGACGAGTTTAAACAGTGGCTAAAGCCTGTCTCTGAAAACAACCGTGAGGTCTACTGTACGTATTGTAAAAAGAAAATTAGTAAATCGTCGATGGGCATAAACACTGTAAAGTCCCACATGCAGGGTGCTAGCCACAAGGCTGCTGTAGGCCATCCATCGTCAGTTATTATGCACCACCAGCCACACCACTACCCAACACGACAGCAACCTCTGCCCCGACATCTGCCGACATCAGGGTGGCTATGGACGGCACATCAACAGTGCACGCAAAGACTATCTGGGCACTTTTAAACTGCAGGGTATAAATCAGATAAGCTCTCGTACTGACAATGTGATTGTCTATAACACATTACTAGTTTGGAATAATTCAATGATTTCCTGAAGATCAATACCAAAATATAACACAACTGGAATAACTACAGCAGTCATGATTGTCGATCTCATATGAAGCAAGAGATCGCGATGACATATGATGATGTGTGCAGGTGTTGTAGTGCCGTCCTATTTTTAAAATAAATTTTGAAGCCCTCCCCCTTCACACTCTGTTTCAAGGGGAGGAGGAACAGGTAGGGGTACAAAAATAGATTTGGGATTGGGCTCAAATGATTTCAAAATTTCAGAGTTTGATATTCCCTCCGATGACTTTTTAAAGTTATCTTCAAATTCGACATTTTATAGTCCCTTTTAAAGCAAAACCAATTTCGCTTCAAATGATCTGAACTTGAGGATGAAGAACAGCTACAACATTGACTGTGAATGCTGTTTTGTATTACTTTAAAAGAGGACCATAAAACCAGATCAAGACTATCAAAGACATCACAGTTCACAAAAGCATATATAAGCAGTATTTTAACATTTGAAAATCAAACTTCAATGTTTCTGAGCTTAATCGTTTTTGCAGAATCTTCATCAGCGTCATGTCCAGGTGCTGTGTTCAAACCTGTGCCACCTGCTGCAAACTGAACCAAAACAATGCATTTATTAATGAAATTGCAGCATTTGTAATTGTGAGGGCTGTTTTTAATCGCCCTGTCCTCGTCCTCCAGCTACGGCAGGCTCCGATTCCCCAGGCCAGGCGGTGGAAGCTGAGGAGATCGTGAAGCAGCTTGACATGGAGCAGCTCGAAGAAACCCCGACCAGCACTACCACGGACGGCCGAGACCTGACCTTTGACCCTGCACTAAACCCCAGGCCGCTGCCTCACATAGACACAACGGTAGAGGAAGGAGAGATCGTCACTGAGGCGGATATGCCACCTCTAACAGGTGAGTTTCTGGAATTTAATAATATTTATATGGAGCAGCATTTATTTATACAGCACCGTTTCTCTAAATTCAATCAATGATTAGTTTACATTAGCCACATGTAAAGAACGATTTTTATTTTACGTTTTGAAGTATTTACTCAGAAATTCACTCATTCATGTGATCATATTTTTAATTTTATTTAGAACGGCAAGGCATATGTTTGATTAAAAATGTTGAAATATAAGATAAAGATAAATATAAAATTTATAAAAATACAAAAATTAAAAAACGATATATATTCATTGTACTTTCAAGATTGCAGCTTTCTCATGATGCTGTTATTCATGTTTTTGTCTGCATTTATGTAATATTATGCTCATATAATTCAGAAAAAAATATTACCGTAAACAGTGTATTTTGAGACACATGAAATAAACGGTAGAGCATATGAAAAGATAGACTTTTAATTTTAAGTCCATTAGGTAGGTGGATGGATAGATGGATGGATGGATGGATGGATGGATGGATGGATAAACTACCTAATAGAAAATAAACAAAACATCTTCAGCGTTTGCACGCCATATTTGGACTATATTTCTAACCAAAAATATAAATGGAAAACTTACAGCAAGTGGCACTCACTTCTAAACTTGTGTGTTTAGACAAAACATTTAACAAAGCTCTTTTTATAACTAATATCATAAAAGCTATTTTAATAGCTTTATTACCAATATGGTTGGAGTATTATAGGTTGAAGACACTGATAGAGTATTGCATGTGCAGTTTATTATAGTTGTGTTTGTTTGTTTGTGTTTTTAAAGAGAAAAGTTGTTTAAAAAATGGCTGTGTATACAACTAGGGTTTGTTTGCCTGTTTGACATTATTTAAACGTGGTAAAGTAATAACTAATTAGAATTCTTTTGATGGGGTACGTAAAAATCTTCCGATTGGACTAACTGGGCCATTAGACAAAAATCCTTAGTGTTTAGCCTTGTAGAAGTCTAAAATTTAATTCATAAAGGTCTTAAATGGGATTTTTTTACAAGATGTATAATAAGTCACTGATGTCAGCTCAAGATACCCCACAAATGATGTCTTATAACTCTTTGAAACTGATCCTTTTGATTCTAATTGTGCCGTTTTGGTGACTGTCGCTTTAAATTTAAATTAGATGTGCTATGTTCAAAAGAGGGCGGAGCTACAAATGTCTTTGTGTCAGCATAGTGTCAAATAATAAAAAAAAAAACCAAGAGTAGTATCCTGTGCTAATGAGGAACAGATCCTCACTAATGGGAGGGGCTTTCTCCCTCTGATGACACGCACAATTGAAGAATGTCAATCAAAGTGTTTCAGCAGACTGTTTTTATTAACTTTAATTATAAATTTTTTTATACATTTTTACTAGAAGCTGGTTATATTCACAGACTGATTTATTTATATATTCACAGAATGATATTTGCATAATAGGTCCTCTCTTTAAATTTGACCTACAGAAACCCTGCAGTATCAATGTATCTTGCATAGAAACTTGAAATGTTTAACACATTATCTTCGTGAGTTTGAGTGTATTACAGTCCAATAGTTCTTTGAATTTGAAGATTTCAATGATGTTGGACCTCGTATAATACAGTATAACGGTGACTATCCTTACATTTTTCTCTCTTGGTCAGCTGTAGGATCCAACAGCAATTACCCAGATGTCCCACCATCACCTCCTGCAGAGGGGACTTATGAAGAGGACTGGGAAGTTTTTGACCCGTAAGTCAAATTTCAACACTTGAATTAGAATTTGTCAGTAAATGGAGTCACATGCTCACCTGTGTCTGTCTTCCAGTTATTTCTTCATTAAACACGTGCCACCGCTGACCGAAGAGCAGCTCACCCGTAAACCTGCGCTGCCTCTGAAAACCAGGAGCACACCCGAGTTCTCCCTCGTTCTCGATCTAGTGAGTCTGTAATCATTTGTTTACACATTAATAACAAACAAACTACATACACAAAGCAAACTCCATGAAATGAACCCTAATGTTGATAAAAGAAATGTTTATAAATTCTCCAACCAGTAATAATAACCATAAATTTTTTCCTAACCTGCTGTAATCAACCATTTTAGGATGATATACAAGTTTTAATACTCTGAGAAATATGCTTTATTTGTAAAATAGTTTTAACTATCAAGCCTGTTTTATTCGATTATGTTGGCTTTAATTCTGTGAGAAGCTTATTTTATTCAGTTCATTCTTTTAAAATTATTTTTTTAACAGTTAATCCAAATAGGCCTGTCACAATAATCAATACAGTGGTCTCTCGTTAATAGTGGGAGTTATGTTTTAAAAATAGCCCGCAATAGGTGAAATCCGTGAAGTAGTCCGCTTTATTTTTTACAATTCAGTGCTTCCCACACATAGGCCCCGTTTACACTAGTGCGTTTTCGTTTTGAAACGTCGTTTTAGTTGAAAAACGATCCGCGTCCACACTAGCGTTTCATCTAGCGTTTCTAAACGTATCTCCGTCCACACTACTCCACCAAAAACGTATATCACGTGACCATTCGCGCACTCTGGGCTTGCGCGTTCAAGTATAAACAGGAAGCATGTGTCTCGCTCGGCATTTGGTTATTGTTAGTCAACAAACGCTGGTTGAACGATCAACGCAAGCGATTAGCGAGTGCTCGAACAATAGCTTGCCTCTTGCGAATATATGCAGCTGCTGTAGTAAAGGCAGAGTTTAACTGCACTATGGCGCCTAAAACGGACAATAGTGCAAACAACGCTCCCATTTCTGTGTCCATGTTGTTTACAGTGAAGGCTGGTCTGCCGTCTTCCGGTAGCGTTGTAGTCACGTGATAGGGGCTTGACGAATAAGGGAAGGATACGCAATGACCCAAAAGCCCCAATCAGGTAGCGAATCTCAGCAGCTACGCCTCCGTTTTCAGATGTCTCTGTTTTCCACCATCCTCACTGAGACGGAGCAGCAGCATTTTAGAATGAAAACGACCTCTCCAGCGTTTTCAAAACCAACGTTTTTGGGGTTCAAACTCCAGCGTAGTGTGGACGGATGGCGTAACCGCAGCAAAACTTATACGTTTTAAAACGAAAACGCATTAGTGTAAACGGGGCCATAGACTTTACTTTCAGCAGGCCGCCCAGGTATATTAACAGTATATTAACAGTATTCATGTGTCACCACCAAGTATATTTGGTGGTAACACATGAATAATGCTATTATTATCATCCTTTTACAATTTTTTATTTATTTTTTTTGGATCTGCCCAAGAAAGCCAAACACTCGCGATTGATTAACCAGTGGAAAATCTTCTCTTGCTCTGCACGTTTCCTACTGCTGGTTCTGTGTGTGCTCTAGACCTCTCACCACTTACACAGAGAATCCCACATGCTCTACAGACCCACAGAGGCGCACCTTTTGTGCCAAAATGCATCTGTCCGTAGTTTCTGAATCTCCAAAAAAAAAACGTGATTCGACTTTTGCTTTCACTTTCTAAAGTTGCTGTTATTTGCATGCGTTTTTGCATAACCTTTTCGCAGCTGACTGCGCACGCACAGCCGCGACAGAAACATTAAATGATTAATTATTTAATAAACGACTCTGATAAACTTTTCTATATACTCAGAGAGAACAAAATATACTGGCTGCAAAATATTTGTGCACCATTAGAAATGGCTAATCAAATAATTTGCCTTTTTTTAAATTATCTTCACTTAATTCTAGTAATTATTATAATTTTTAGCAATATTGTTTATTTTTATTCATGTTTTCTGTAATTTATTCCTCATTTGCTGTATATTTTATTAATTTACTGATGTTAATATTTTACATACTTTATACATATCTAAAATGCTTCTGCAGTACTGTAAATGTCATGCCAATAAAGCAACATTATAGAGAGAGAGAGGGAGAGAGAAGCCTTTACCTGTCAGTGAGTGCACATGACTCCTAAGTAACAAGGAGAAATGGTGGATTTCTTTTATTTCAACATCGTTTTTTTTATAACTTTAACCCATTGATAGGAAAATGTGTATAACAGTGTCATAATAAAAAAAAACAGTTAAAAAACACATTATTTTATTGTTTGTCGCATGTAGTTGATCATTTATGTGCTTTGGTTAAGGTGTGTTTCAATCCGGCTACCACCTCGAGCATATTTCAAATTCACTTTCTGTGGGAAGCACTGAAATTATTATAGATGCTTTAAGGCTGTAAAGCACCTCACTGCACACTTTTCTTCTACATTTTCACACTTTTCTCTCGTTTAAATACTCGCATAACTTCTACCTTTAGCATGTCCAACGTTTTGTGTGATGGTAAGCAACTTCCTCTGTCTTTTGGGTGCTACTGTTGGTGCCTTTGACAGTGCAGAAAGTTTCATCGATATTATGGGCTTTGTAAACTTGCAAACGTACAGTACAGCATTTCAGAGTCACACTGCTAGCGATCGAAGATTTATGTCAATTGGTAAGCTGAACGCATTCTGTACTACACAGGTGACATGGCACGGAGAAGATTGATTGACAATGGTCTACAGCCAGTCAGGGCGCAGAACACAATGCGCTGTTAAAAAAAAAAGCATGTCAAATTGTCTAAAAAAAAAAGTAAATTTTCATTTTTACAGTAAACTACCGTATTTTATAAATTCATAGAGGTAATATGTCTGTATTTTAAATTAGCAACATCTACACATCTTTTGTTACACAGATAGACATGATAACACAGCCATATGCAGGTGGTGATGAGAAAGTTCATACATAACGAACCAATGCTCATCACAAACGACTTTTTCCACAATCAGGAAAGTGTATCAGTGTAATTCACACAGCTACTAAACACCAGTATGGTAACACGCATAAAATTAAAGTTATGAAATAAACATCGTTTATCAACATTAGATGTAACATAACTCACTAATATACATTACTGATGGGAAAACAACTAAAAAGTTCCATAGTAATGTCAACAAAAAGCATAAAAAGTGATGTGCCATGCAGGGAATTCTGGGAAAGTCAATTTACGGTTATTCACCGTATATATTAAGGAAGCATACTGTTAACCAGGTTACGGATTTGTACTATAGCATTTTTACAGTTTTTTTTTTTTTTTTTTTTTTTTTTTTACCGTTAAAATCACAGCCATTTTTTACAGTGCATAAAAAACAATGTCAGTAACATTTTAGCTGATTGTGCAGCCTCTGTCATTTCATCTGATCTATATTGGCGTTGTCAGTATTGTTAAATACAACACTATATCTCTGTATTGATGCCCACCGCGTACGTGTCCACCTTATTTTGGGTATTAATCCTAGCTGGTTAATGCAAGCATATTTTGACCTCTGTTGTTGTTTTTAATCCCAGGATGAGACTTTGGTTCACTGCAGCCTCAATGAACTGGAGGATGCAGCCTTGACCTTCCCTGTTCTTTTTCAAGATGTCATTTACCAGGTACAGAACCAAGCATCTCAAGCAGTGCAATGACCAACATCAGTGTTTCTGCGCTGTTTTTAATCTGGGTTTTATGCAGCTCTGTTACAGTGATTTGTTTTCTTATACCTAAAGGTGTACGTCCGGTTACGGCCATTCTTTAGAGAATTCCTGGAACGCATGTCTCAGATATATGAGGTATGTGAGGTGTTTTCTGTCGAGTTATTTATTTTTATTTTTAGTTATTTGCAGTTAATTAACATGTTCTAAAAGACGATTATTTAATATGTGATGTTATCTAACAAGAAATAAGTATTCAATGCATCAAACCTGTTGAACCGGTTCAATTCATTCCACTAACAATGGGTTTGATCCACTAATAATTGCATTTTTATTTGTTTGCACACCAGAGCTTCTCACGAATGATCTCCACTCAATGTATAATGCATGTATGCACAGAGGCTTGTTCTTTAAAGCCAAACATTGCACTTATTATTTCCCTGTTCAATCCTGCCACAGGTTTTTCTCTCTAAATCAATTGTCTTGCTGATGATGTTCTGTACTGTTTTCACCTATGACTGTTATTAATGAAATCACCTTTATTTATCCATAGATTATTTTGTTTACTGCTTCCAAGAAGGTGTATGCTGACAAACTGCTGAACATCCTGGACCCTAAAAAACAGTTGGTTAGGTTAGTCATTTTGTTACTATTAAGTCTAAAGTGCATGTTTAGTTTTCCTGTAATAGTGTTAGGTGTGATGGAACGAATTAGGGGTGTAAAAGTACATCAAAAAAGAATCGTATAAAGCTTAAACCATTAATTGATTAAACCGGGGGTTCTCAAACTGTGGTACCTGTACCACTAGTGGTACGTTGGCTTCCTTCTAGTGGTATGTGGAGGAATCAAATGTCATATGTACATACTTCATACAGTTGAAGTCAGAATTATCAGCCTCCCTTTTAATTTTTTTTCCTTTTTTTTTTTTTTTAATATTTTCCAAATGATGTTTAACAGAGCATGGAAATTTTCACAGTATGTCTAATAATAATTTTTCTTCTGAAGAAAGTCTATATAAACCGGGGGGCTAATAATTCCGGGGGGGCTAATAATTCCGGGGGGCTAATAATTCTGACTTTAACTGTATATTTCAAAAATGTAATTATTGTAGCCTATGTTATTAACATATAGCCTATATTTATGAGGTATAAGCAACATCTCCAGGTTTTGATGAATAGGCTAGTACAGGAGTTTTTTTTTTACTTTTTAAAAACATTAGCCTACCATTTTTAACTTTTAAAAGCACATTTCAATTTAAACCATTGACGTTTTATTTTGTTATAAGCACAGTACAGTGTTAATGTTCAAAGTATTTCTTATGTTTAAAGTGGCTGATAGTAATAAATATTAATAATAACGTTTTTATAATAATAAAACGCTAGGTTTTTGAACTGTACAGAGGTGTAGCATCTTTATTGGGTCTACTACGCTACTGTATTTCAGTACTGCTTATTATGGTGGTACTTGGAGAGAATTTTTTTTCTGAGGTGGTACTGAAATCCACTGGATTAAACTATATAATAATGGACACTCAAACTAAACATTTTATTGCAAATTTGTCATTTGACATAAGGCTTTTTTTACATAAATGCCTAAATCCAATTTTAAAATGGTTCTGTTCTAGATTTTAGTTTAAATAATTTACACACTCCCTTTCATTGCTTGGTTTTTATGACAGATTTATTTAAACGCGATCAATTACTAACAGTTATATGCTGTGTTTAAGAATGGTGAATATGTAGACTAAAAAGTGCACATTTTGTTATACTTACGAATGTTTTTCTGGCTTCCGATCTACGTGAACATGATCAAAGTAATATATTTGCGTAATCCCCACCTGCACTTTAAATACAAACATTCTAAAATGAGTGTTTCATTACCAACACAGAATAGATGCAGAAAGACCAATCAAAACCAACTTGGCCGGTTAACCAATCAGAGCAGAGTTAGCTTATGGAGCGGAGGGTTTTACAGATCAGGGTATCAGCGGGGTCTTAAATGTCAAAAGCTAAATTTTAGGCCTTAAAGTCTTAAATCTACTGAAATGTGTTATATGTCTTATTTTTCATTTGTTCATGCACAGCTACCCAATCTGGCCATTAACACCTATACCAGGGCTATTCAATTGGCGGCCCGCGGGCCAAACCCGGCCCCCCGAGGCAATTTGTTCTGGCCCTCCAAATAGTGTGACCAAGACATCAAGAATAAATTTAGTTCAGTCAAAAAACGGCCGCTATAGTTATGAAGTGACGTGCGTCTGTTCAATACAGCATGAGCTGCGCAGAGCGTGAGTCACCTGACAGTGGCGAGAGCAGCCGAATACATTTGAATATGTTTGTAGAAATGTTTTTTTGTACAATGCACTGATATCGCTATTTGGGCTGCAACGATTAACCGATTTCACTATTAACCCTGCTTTAATTCGTCATGGTTAATTAATCGTAAAGGCTTCTCTAAGCCGCATTTCTGTTCTGCCGCACGAAACGAAACTGCTGAACAAAGTTATGCCATGTTGCCAACTGTGCGCTAGTTTAAAGTTCCGAGCTTGTCCACCGAAGCTAATACGCACGCACACTGTAATAACTATAGCCGCGGGCCGTTCCCATATCACGTCTTTCCCGCACGCAAGTTTGTTATGTCGTAAGAATATATGCCAATATGCGGGCGCAAGCGGAGCAACGCGCTCGCGGCTGTCTGGGCGCACGCAGTAGAAAACATCTCATGCTGTAACGGTGAGAGTTGTGCGTGGCTTTCAGTAAACAAAAGACATGTTAGACGAACTATTATTAAAATGATTATGTATGTATGAACGCAGATGATAACAAAAGTTAATCTAAATATTGGCGCCGACCTTCATAACAATTATTATTATATTATTTTCTCCCATTCCTCTCTATAAACACACACATAATTAAATTGTGTAGCCCTATAAGCACAGAAAAACCTTCAGCATAAAAACTATTACTAATGAAAATGCCTTTTAAAGGTTTTTTAATATTAGTTAGGGATGTCCAGATCTAAATCTTGCTAATATAAAGCTTAAATTTACATTAGACGTGATAACTGTGAAACACTGATTATTCTTCACACTATAATCGTACAACCAAAATCTATAATTGTTGCATCCATAATTGTTATGCACTTCAAAACATATGAATGAGTCTGGATGTAGAAGAAGCCTACTTAAGCAATACACTGATTTTGTTGTGCTGTGAAATACAACATTTGAATGTTTGTTAAAAAAACTTATCGTACAATGCAGTGATATTATATAGTTTCAAAATACAATATATTACCATTTTAATGTAGACAAATACAACGTGGGCGTCTTAAGCAGCAAAAATACAACATATGGGCTCTTATATGCAATTGTGTCATCATTTATATTGCAAGTCATATCTCTCCGGCCCTTCGTTTGGGATGCTTTTCATGAACTGGCCCCCGTGACAAACTAATTGAATAGCCCTGACCTACACAATCACCAACAATCCATCTCAATAAAACTTTTAGCTTTTTATTTAAAAATAGCATTTAATTACTACAATAACATTTGCTTAAGTTCTTCCTTTATTTACTGCTGAGGATACTTGACCTATTGTTTTTTATTATTAAATTATTATTAATGTAGACTGAAGTAAATGACAGCTGTTTTGTTCTATTCTTGGTAAGGGTTTAGGGTTTGTTAATGAATATATTATTATTGTATTATTAAATGTATTAATTTTTAATCGTTTTTTGATAGGGCAAGTGAAAATCTTTTCTAACTGGGATGTTTGAAAAAAATCTTTAGCATTTACCCCTGTAAAAGTCTGAAATTTCATTCATAATGGTCTTAAAAAATCTCAAAGTCTTAAATTTAACTTTGTGAAACCTGACAGAAACCCTGACAGACCCTACAGCAGGGGTGTCATACTCGGTTCCTGGAGGGCCGCAGTTCTGCACAGTTTAGTTCCAACCCTAATTAAACACACCTGATCATACTAATGGAGTCCTTCAGGCTTGTTTGAAACCTATAGGCAAGTGTGTTGAAGCAGGGTTGGAAGTAAATTGTGCAAGGCTGCGGATCTTCAGAAACTGAGTTTGACACCCCTGTCTTACAGGCTTTAATTGAAATCTTTACTTAATGATTCTAATAAAATCACTTTAAACAGTTGTGTGGCAACAGGCATGAGCATAGTCGGCGTCTAATCGTAAAATTAATTCAGTTTTATTTAATAGTCTGCAGAAACACATTGATTGATATTCTCACTTTGTACATGTTATTAGAGGGTGAAATCTCACCCATTAGTGACCATGTCTTCCTCATTGGCATAAACAGCCCTGAGTGAGAAGCAGCCGTCTGCAATTAGTTTGTGCTAAGTACCTGTCAGCGATTTAAGAGGCATTATAAATGACGTTTTCAGTTTTTCCAAAGAGAAGACATTATTCCTGTTTTTGAATCTGCCACTATGCTGACACATAGGCAATTGTAGCCCCGCCCTATTTTAAAAAGAGCACAATCTCATTTGAATTTAAAGCGACAGTCACCAAAACAGCACACTTAGGATCAAAGAGTTATAAAACATTATATGGGGATTATTTTGACCTGAAACTTCACATACACACTCAAGTGACATCAGAGACTTATTTTACATCTTGTGAAAAAGCGCAATATAGGGCTCCTTTATACATATTCTGAAAAAATTCATTGTTTTTTCATGACCTTAGATGCTTTTAAAGCTATTGTAGGGGGCTCAAAGCAAAATTAGGACACTCTTTAATAGCGGGGTTTCTTTAATTGTAACTTTAAGCTCATTATGTCTTTTTCTGGTGATGTCTCAGGCACAGATTGTTTCGAGAGCACTGCGTGTGTGTTCAAGGGAACTACATTAAAGACCTGAACATCCTCGGCCGGGATCTTTCCAAGACCGTCATCATCGATAACTCTCCACAGGCTTTTGCCTACCAGGTTTGTGGACATTCTGCTCTGCTGTTGTGCTGGTGGCGGGTTATTAGTATGTAAAGCTCAGGATGTGCTTCTCTCATTGCAGCTTTCCAATGGGATCCCCATTGAGAGTTGGTTTGTGGACAAGAATGACAATGAGCTCCTAAAGCTGGTGCCGTTTTTGGAGAAGCTGGTAGAACTGGTATGTGCGTCTTGTCTTTTGTGTCTGCTGCTCTTTAAAGAGGAAGAATGTGGGTTTTTGTTTAGTTTTTTCATTTCATTTTCATAAGATTTGAAGTGGATTTAATTTAAAAGTCTGTGAAATTTGTTGAAAAATATTGACTTGTCATACAATACTTGGAGATGACCTCTATAATTTTTGCTGTTGCAATATACATTACAAATTCACAAATAACGTTAAAGCCATTTTACAATGACATTTACATTCTACCTCACCAGTATTAAAGTTTATAATTGGACATTTACCTAATAGGACATTTAATAGTATATACACTACCTGACAAACGTCTTGTGGTTAATCCCAGTTGTAAGACCAACAAATAATAGTAATACTTCAAGATTCTCCAGGATTGGCCAGCCCAGTCACCCAGAATGAACATTGAGCATGTGTATGGTAAAATAGAGGAGGCATTGAAGATGAATCCAAAGAATCTTGATGAACTCTGGGAGTCCTGCAAGAACGCTTTCTTTGCCATTCCAGATGACTTTATTAGTAAGTTATTTGAGTCATTGCAGAGATGTAAGGATGCAGTCCTCCAAGCTCATGGGAGTCAGACACAATATTCATTCTTTTTCCACTGCACCATGACTTTGTTCACAGTTCTCAAACTGTGGTACATGTACCACTAGTGGTACGTGGGCTTCCTTCTAGTGGTATGCGGAGGAATCAAATATGTCATATATATATATAATGAGCGGCATAAAATGATCTCAAAACGACATTAATATCGTTTATCGCAACGATTTCTGTGACAATGTATTGCACAACAAAAAATCTTTATCGTGACAGGCCTAGACAAGAGTAGGTGTTAGTTTTAGGATGACTTTGATGGGAGGTTTTGATCCACTTCAAATGTGGACTAGTGTATAATAAATACTTTCTATTCTGTTGTAGTTTATGTAGTCAAGTATAATCCTTTTTTTTATTTATTTTTTAAATCAAGCATTTTGTTTTACTTGTTTTAGATATAACCATAATACGTTTTATGAAATTTTGTTCCCCCTTATTTACAGCAAACTTTTACTGTGCAGTAAATACAATTATTAACTATGAATATATATAATTTATTATAAGCGTGTAGACTTAAGCTTTATTATGTGACGTTTAAAACAAATTTTAAATTATTGTAAATTTATCAAAAAAAAAAACAAATTTCTCCCAATACAATTAGTTAATACGTGTTAATTGCATTGTCAAAGTTTACGATTATCAAATAGGCTGTGTGTGCGTGCGTGCGTGCGTGCGTGTGTGTGTGTATATATGTTGTGGTGTGTGTGTGTGTGTGTGTGTGTGTGTGTATGTATGTATGTATATATATATATATATATATATATATATATATATATATATATATATATATATATATATAATACATTAAAATACATAATTATATATATATATTAAAAAAACATATATATATATATATATATATATATATATATATATATATATATATATATATATATATATATTTATATATAATAATGTTTTATTATTTTTCAATTATTATTACTATTATTATTTCTCTATAATCTCTGTAAATGTTTTGTTTACCCTTCATTAATTTCAAGATATAATAATATATGTCCATATTTGTTTAGATAATACATGGATTTTCCTCAAAACATTTGATTAAATTTATTATTATTAATTTATAATTATATTGTGTTATTTTATTTATTTATCAAAGTCATTTAATGTCTTATCCAATTATGTCTAAGTGCGCAAACTATGCCTTTTATTATGTGGCTGACTTTTAATTTTGTAATTGTATTTTTGGGAAACCTCAATCGTGTGAGGTTTTACTTTTTAAATAAGTGGCAAGAGGAGTGGGATGCATTGAAAAATAATAAATTGTATAAAAATTTGCTACATTGATGGCATTGAAGTGATTTTTTTTTTTTTTTTTTTTTTTTTTTTTTTATATAAACCTTGTGGACACAAGATTAAGCCATACCCTTTTGCTTTAAGATAAAGACCCCACTCAGTGTTTGTACTGCACAACTCCCTTTACTGCTAAACATATTCTACTGGACTGTCCTGCTTTTAATGATTCCAGAAGGCTTTTTTAATGAAATTAACTCTCTTAAGGACATTTTTAGCAAAGTAACACCAGGAAAAATGTTAGAATTGTTATCATAAATTAACACTAAAAACCTTATTTAAGTTATGTATTCATTTGTTTGTTGTTTTTTATTGTATATTTATTATTGAAATGTTCTTGCCATGAAAGTAGCCTTGGTTGCTGACATGGCATTAAATAAAAAATACATTACATACATTCAATCATCTGAGTCTAGTCTGTATCATGTGGATTTAGAAGAAATACTACACGCTGAGCTCTAAGTCGGGTTTTGTTGACTTGTTTTTATTTTTTTTATTCTAGAACGAGGATGTTCGTCCATACATCAGAGAGCGATTTCGCCTGCATGACCTTTTACCCCCGGACTGAAGGTGGAAGCAAAATGAACACTTCTTGCCAACCTGACTGTTTTCAAGCAGTGGGGAAATTCACACCACGGTTAGGGGAAAGGAGAATTTGCCACAAACTCTTTGCCATACGGATTTAAACTACAGACTTGCCCTCATGGGGCGTCTTTTATTCGGGACGGGAGGGATCCAGGGAGGGGGGGTGGGTGGTAGACAAATGTTTTAAAATAAATGACTCGATGTATGCATACGTTTTCTATACACACAAACACACACACACATTTATGGATCTGACGGCGAAGATCATTTTTTGATTGGTCGCCAGTCTCGGAGTGAAGTTTATGCCTGATGGGGACTTTTATCTTAAAGCGCTTTTGTGCAGAAGTGGACTTTCGTCACTCCTTTTGGTGCTCAAAGGGACCCTCTGCCCTTCCAGGCCACTTCAGCAAGAATAGAAATCTATAAAAACACGGATATATACATTCAACTACGTGTGTATATGTGTATATATAACATTTGTACATATATATTTTTTCCTGTCAAGTTTGTAAAACACAACTTGCCCTTTGGTTTTAATTCATTATGCATTCCTTCTTTTCATAGATGAGCTGGCTTTTTATTAACTATAATTTTTTTTACTCTAGGTTTTCTGTATATTTAATGGCCTATCCGTTTCGCTTTCTCTCTCTCTCTTTCTCAATCCGGTGACGTGTAATCTAATATCCGGTCATCATATTTGTAAATCTCGACTCTTTGATTCTCCGTCTATAGTTGTGGCTTTCAGTTACTGACCGCTTCTTATCATTTATCCATGTCAGTCCTTAAAATTTGGAGAGTTTTAACGATTTCTTTTTTTATATACACGTATAGCTGAAATGTAAACTACTGTATGTGCTTTAAATTGCTTTTCTGTGAAGAAGAAGAAAAAAAATGATGCTTTGTCTCTCTTTCTCTCTCTGAAATGTCCGGTAATTGTAGCACCAGCACATGCGTTAGCTTAAATCACTGCATATCTGCAATATTCTGTGTTTCTTTTTTTGTTATCCACCCCCGTTTTCTGCTTGGAGAAATGTTTTAGGATTTATCATGTACAGCTCTGCCTACCTCTGAAGGGTAGACCTTCCGTTTCATTCAGTGTTACCCCAATGTTTATTTTATTTTTACTTCCATGGACATTAATACATGATTTTAATGTACCACATTGAATCAAATGGGTTTTTCTTTGTCGTTTGGGATGAAAGCATCACTTGTTGCCTTGATTTATTATCATTTTATTTGTAATGTTCTCATGGTTATACTATTTCGAAGGAAATGAGACTAAATTTTGAGGTCGAGTTGTATCTAATACACGTTTCTCAATCTTTTTAAGACTATTTTAGCCCGTCTCTGGCAGCTTTTTGTTTGTCAATTCAAGTATGTTCTCCGAAAATGGCAGCTGCTTTTTTTTTATTTGGAAGTATTAATGTGCTGTCCATTGAATGTGGATCCATTTAGATTTTGAAAATGAATGTTTTGATTGGATGGTTGTGTGTTTGGATGCAAATGTCTGTGAATGACGAGGCCTGTGTTTAAAAAAAAATAGCTGTAAATGCAATGAATGTATTTCAGTGGAGCTTTTTTGCAGCACACGTGAAGCAACAAGAAAACCTTTCTTAAAATCTTTTCAGATTATGTGTAATTTCGTATGTGTGTTTTCATGAAATGTTTTTTTTTTTTTATATATATAAAAACATTTTCATAATAATTACTTAAAGGTGCAGTAGGTGATCTGCCAAAATGCTAACTGGTTAGCATAATATCTTTTGAAACACAGTCTCTCTTGCCGTCCAAAGCCACTCCTCCTGAAACACAAATGCACGCACATTAAAGATGACAGTAGAAAATCCACTAGACCATGTCATTCACCAGTTAGAAAACTTTATAGTACTTTAATACTGCAATTCCCAATGAAAAACTGTATTATATCTAGCACGTTTACAGTTGTGTAGCAAGCAAAACTTGTCATAATGTGCAATATTTCAATCTCATGTGCGTTGTCCTAAAGCAACTACTGTATGCTTAGTGTTTGGCTGGTGGGTTGCAGGTATAATACTAAGCCATCCTTGCATGCTCTTTCAGAGGGAATATTCAGAGTAGCATGGTGAACAATATAGGGAGCGCGTCACAGGCTGTCATTGTTCAAAAATGACCCAATGTGAATATAAAACCAACTTCAGTAAAGTAGGCTAGGAGGAATAGCGCTATTTACTGATGCTTTGTTGTTAAACGAAATAAAAATCTGCATTATCGATGCTGTAAAAGCTCCCTTATGAAACTGAAAATAGTCACATCAATCTTACACCAGGAGATTTCAGTGGCTGAACAACACTTCTGTGCATATAACCCATTCATAACACAATCTGCATCAGCTTTGCGTGACTAAAATAGTTTTAAAACAACATTACCTGTCTAACAGAAATACTTCAGCCATGGTGTCGTCCTTCCTCCAGCGTGCAAAAGTAACTCCAATATTGATTCAGGATTTTAGAAAGTTTTGATTCAGCATTTGATTTTACCACGACTGTGATTGTTTCTTGTGCATGTGTGCACGCGCCAATGGCGGATCTGCGTGAACGGGTGCGCAGATGTACAAATCTACTTTTCCTGACAGTTTGGGCTACTTATCAAAATTATGGGAGTTGTCGGACTGATAAAATTTGATTAGTCTTATGCCTTATAAACTCAGAATATAAAAATACATATAAACACATTTAGATCATTTACTTTAATCAGTACTAATGGAATGTGAAGAGACTTTCAATCAGCACAAAACATGTTTCTGAAGACAAATCAAATCACTTTTATTGTCACATCAATAAAGACAATCACCTGCTGCACCTTTAATGTACTAAAAAGTTGGGATTGTTTAAATATTGAAAGGTGAACAAACTTATTCATAATAAGTTAACTGCACTTAATTTTATTAGTGAGAACAGCTATTGCTTTTTACAGTGTATACTCTACAAAGACTGAAGTCATTTCTAAAGCATTCAAAGCGCATTTTTAAGAAATATACCAATAAAACTCAGTTAAAATGAGTGGTATTTATACAGTACTTGTCAAAAGTTTATTCATGGCATGTACACTTTACACTTTTAGGTATTATTTATCAGTTCTACTTGTAATCGGTGCGAATTACAGGGGGGTTTGGGGTGAGTCTGACCCTGCTAATTAATGCTTGATCATCAAAATGTATGGGGGTCTGCCCTAATGGTTAAGAAATGGTTTGCTCTGATCTGTATCTTATATAAGGCTAAAATGATATATAACTTCAATATACATTTGACCACCATAACAATATACATTTGACCATTATACCATTGTGAATGCATGTTTGTGCCAAAAATATTGATTAATCGGTTTGAAACTGGTATATCTAGAGCAGGGATTCTCAACCGGTGGGCCTCAGCGATCCTGCAGGTGGGCCGCGAGATAGCTTAAAATTAACTCTCAATATTATACAATAATTTTTGGACTTTATTATTAATATGCTACATAAAAATGATCAAAGTAATGCACTTTCTCCTGTTCTTTGATTGATTACTTCAAACTCGACGCAAAAACAGCCTCATGATCGCGTCTGCACTAGTACACGCAAGTCTGTTCATTCACAAACTGCGTAAGGTGAAAGTCTCTATTTCAAATATCTGCATAGTTGTCCAAATTAATGTCCTGTAAGTGTTTTATAACGGACACGCGCACATACAGGAGGATCTAGCGAGGCTCAAAGGTGTTTCTGCCATAGAATGTACAATAAACCTGCATATGAGCTTCAGACAGCTGTTCACTATTCCTGTCAGCGATCTCCCAATAATAACCAGCTGCAAACTCAGCCGCCATCAGATCGACGGGATTCAACAGATTTAGAGTGTTTTACTGTATTTTACATGTGTCTGTGTATTTTTGAATAGGAGATATTTAATAGTAGATATTCAGTCAGTCCAGTTTAAAGCAGAAGCTGCTCTTTTGCAATCTCCCTGTTGACCTGTGGTTCTCATTGAATCTGTGTATGTTTAAATAATAATAATGATATATATATATAGTTTTAGTTTTATATATAATTAAATTTAAATATTTTTTTTATATAAAATGCTGATAATAGAAAATAGTGGAAGGCACAACAAATGTATGATATATATACAGTTGAAGTCAGAATTATTAGCCCCCCTGAATTATATCGCTTGTTTATTTTTTCCCCAATTTCTGTTTAACGGAGAGATTTTTTTCAACACATTTCTAAACATAGTTTTATTAGCTCATTTCTAATAACTGATTTATTTTATCTTAGCCATGATGACAGTAAATAATATTTGACTAGATATTCTTCAAGACACTTCTATACAGCTTAAAGTGACATTTAAAGGCTTAACTAGGTTAATTAGGTTAACTAGGCAGGTTAGGCAAGTTATCCTATAATGATGGTTTGTTCTGTAGACTATCGAGAAAAAATATATAGCTTAAAGGGGCTAATAATTTTGTCCCTAAAATGGTGTTTAAAAAATTAGAAACTGCTTTTATTCTAGCCAAAATAAAACAAATAAGACAAATAAGAAAAAATATTATCAGACATACTGTGAAAATTTCTTTGCTCTGTTAAACATCATTTGGGAAATATTTAAAAAAGAAGAAAAAAATTCAAAGGGGGGCGAATAATTCTGACTTCAACTGTATATATATATAATAATAGAAAATAGTGGAAGGCACAACAAATGTATGATATATATATATACAGTTGAAGTCAGAATTATTAGCCCCCCTGAATTATGATATCGCTTGTTTATTTTTTCCCCAATTTCTGTTTAACTGAGAGATTTTTTCAACACATTTCTAAACATAATAGTTTCAATTCCTCCAGTTGCTATGCCCCTATATATATATATATATATGTACTGCCCGCTAACACTGACCCTCTGCAATTTGCATACAGAAACAATCGCTCCACCGATGATGCTATTGCTTTCACCTTGCACACTGCTCTGTCTCACCTGGAAAACAAAAACACATATGTGAGAATGCTGTTTGTGGACTACAGCTCAGCATTCAACACCATAGTGCCTGCCAAGCTGGTGGTGAAGCTCCAGGCTCTGGGCCTACACAGCTCTCTGTGCAACTGGATCCTGGACTTCCTGTCAAGCAGACGCCAGGTGGTCAGAATGAACAACATCACCTCATCCACACTGATCCTCAACACTGGTGCTCCACAGGGCTGTGTTCTCAGCCCACTCCTGTACTCCCTGTACACACATGACTACATCCAAACACAGCTCCAATGTCATCGTTAAATTTGCTGATGACACAACGGTGGTGGGCCTAATCACCGATAATGATGAGACGGCCTACAGAGAGGAGGTGCACGCTCTGACGCAGTGGTGTCAGGAAAACCACCTCTCACTCAACATCAGCAAAACCAAGGAGCTGGTGGTGGATTTCAGGAGAGAGAAGGAAGAACACACTCCCATCACCATCAACGGGACACCAGTGGAGAGAGTCAGCACTTTCAAGTTTCTTGGAGTACACATCGCTGAGGATCTGGCATGGACTGCCCACACAGACGCAGTGCTGAGGAAGGCACAACAACGTCTCTTCTTCCTCAGGCGTCTCAGGAGGTTTGGAATGAGCCCCCACATCCTCCGCTCGTTCTACACCTGCACTGTGGAGAGCATCCTCACTGGCTGCATCACCACCTGGTACGGAAACAGCACCAGCAGCAATCGCAAAGGTCTACATAGGATTGTGCGAACTGCTGGACGCGTAGTAGGAGGTGAGCTTCCCTCCCTCCAGGACATCTACACCAGGAGGTGCATGAGGAAAGCCAAGAGAATCATCAGCGACTCCAACCACCCAAGCCATAGACTTTTCTCTCTGCTACCCTCAGGCAGACGGTTCCGCAGCATCCGGTCACGCACCAGCCGACTGAAGGAAAGTTTCTTCCCTCAGACTATCAGGCTGATGAACACTTAACACACCCCACACAAACTCTTCCATACCCCGCACTGCACACCATCAAGATGTAGCATGCACTGCACTTTAACAAATCCATACTTAAAACAATACTGCAATTGTATGTTGTTGTATTTTGCACTGTCTGTATTTTGCACTGTCGTTGTATTTGCACTGTTTGTATTTTGCACTGTCTGGAGCCAGCACCTAAGCTTTTCACTCATCATAGCACACGTGCTGCTGATGATGTGACAATAAAAGTGATTTGATTTGATATATATATATATATATATATATATATATATATATATATATATATATATATACAGGGGCGTAGCAACCGGGGGTGGGGGGGACAGGGGGGATCTGTCCCCCTCACTTTTGAAGCCAGACCATTTAGAAACAGGTGATTAATAATTATATGAACGTAAACTTTTGGATTTCATTCAACTGACCCCCCCACTTTTATATATATTATAAAAGCATTTTCATACCAAAAAAAAAAAAAAATGTCAGACAAGTGGGCCTTCAAAAATTGATCAGAGAAATAAGTGGGCCCCGAAGTGAAAAAGGTTTCGAACCACTGGTCTAGAGCACCAACACAGCATAAGTGTTCACAAAACATGTTTCTTTAAAAAGGCGTTTGTAGGTGTCTGTAGAACTAGATGCATAGTTTGTATTTTATCATACACTGGCTTGCACATGGAAGTTAAATAGTAAAATAAAAAATACATGCAGTCTTTCATGGTCGTCCATTAATAGGTGCAGGAAAGCAAACCTGTCACCGTTTATTTAATATCACAAAGGTCATTGAAAAACTCTCAATAATTGTAATTGAATTAAATATATAAATTCGGTTCACTGAGGCATTACAGAACATAACCAAAAAACTTGACCCTCCGGATTGTCAATGTATAATTCGCATTGCTTGTAATCTATGGGGTTCCATTTGTGCCAAAATTCCCATGCCTGATTTCTGCCTTGTACTTCACATTTGTCTTCATCTACTCTCATTGCCCACATGTTTAGGAAAATCAGCATTGTTGACGTACATGTTGTCTGTTGATGTCGTCTTAATCTGTCGTCCTGTCAGTTTTTCTCTGTTGCGTAGTCATATTCTATTCTGTCATCTGATCCGTTTTCCTTGTTGTTTATTCATCTTTACTGTCATCTTTACCGTTGTATATGCTGTCGTCCTTATGGTCGTCTGTTCTGTCGTCCTTACTGTTGTCTATGCTGTCGTTTATGCTATGATCCTTACTGTCGTCTATGCTGTCGTTATATTGTCATCCTTACTGTCGTCTATGCTGTCGTTATATTGTCATCCTTATTGTCGTCTATGCTGTCGTTATATTGTCATCCTTACTGTCGTCTATACTGTTGTTATATTGTCATTCTTACTGTCGTCTATGCTGTCGTTATATTGTCATCCTTACTGTCGTCTATGCTGTCGTTATATTGTCATTCTTACTGTCGTCTATGCTGTCGTTATATTGTCATCCTTACTGTCGTCTATACTGTTGTTATATTGTCATTCTTACTGTCGTCTATACTGTCGTTATATTGTCATTCTTACTGTCGTCTATACTGTCGTTATATTGTCATCCTTACTGTCGTCTATGCTGTCGTTATACTGTCATCCTTACTGTCGTCTATACTGTTGTTATATTGTCATTCTTACTGTCGTCTATGCTGTCGTTATATTGTCATCCTTACTGTCGTCTATGCTGTCGTTATATTGTCATTCTTACTGTCGTCTATGCTGTCGTTATATTGTCATCCTTACTGTCGTCTATGCTGTCGTTATATTGTCATCCTTACTGTCGTCTATGCTGTCATTATATTGTCATCCTTACTGTCGTCTATGCTGTCGTTATATTGTCATCCTTACTGTCGTCTATGCTGTCGTTATATTGTCATCCTTACTGTTGTCTATGCTGTCATTATATTGTCATCCTTACTGTTGTCTATGCTGTCGTTATATTGTCATCCTTATTGTCGTCTATGCTGTCATCCTTACTGTCGTCTATGCTGTCATTATATTGTCATCCTTACTGTCGTCTATGCTGTCGTTATATTGTCATCCTTATTGTCGTCTATGCTGTCGTTATATTGTCATTCTTACTGTCGTCTATGCTGTCGTTATATTGTCATCCTTACTGTCGTCTATACTGTCGTTATATTGTCATCCTTACTGTCGTCTATGCTGTCGTTATATTGTCATTCCTTACTGTCGTCTATGCTGTCGTTATATTGTCATCCTTACTGTCGTCTATGCTGTCGTTATATTGTCATCCTTACTGTCGTCTATACTGTCGTTATATTGTCATCCTTACTGTCGTCTATGCTGTCGTTATATTGTCATCCTTACTGTCGTCTATGCTGTCATTATATTGTCATCCTTACTGTCGTCTATACTGTCGTTATATTGTCATCCTTACTGTCGTCTATACTGTCGTTATATTGTCATCCTTACTGTCGTCTATACTGTCGTTATATTGTCATCCTTACTGTCGTCTATGCTGTCGTTATACTTGTCATCCTTACTGTCGTCTATGCTGTCGTTTATATTGTCATCCTTACTGTCGTCTATGCTGTCGTTATATTGTCATCCTTACTGTCGTCTATGCTGTCGTTATATTGTCATCCTTACTGTCGTCTATGCTGTCGTTATATTGTCATCCTTACTGTCGTCTATGCTGTCGTTATATTGTCATCCTTACTGTCGTCTATGCTGTCGTTATATTGTCATTCTTACTGTCGTCTATGCTGTCGTTATACTGTCATCCTTACTATCGTCTATGCTGTCGTTATATTGTCATCCTTACTGTCGTCTATGCTGTCGTTATACTGTCATCCTTACTATCGTCTATGCTGTCGTTATATTGTCATCCTTACTGTCGTCTATGCTGTCGTTATATTGTCATCCTTACTGTCGTCTATGCTGTCGTTATATTGTCATCCTTATTGTCGTCTATGCTGTCGTTATATTGTCATCCTTATTGTCGTCTATGCTGTCGTTATATTGTCATCCTTACTGTCGTCTATGCTGTCGTTATATTGTCATCCTTACTGTCGTCTATGCTGTCGTTATATTGTCATCCTTACTGTCGTCTATGCTGTCGTTATACTGTCATCCTTACTGTCGTCTATGCTGTCGTTATATTGTCATCCTTATTGTCGTCTATGCTGTCGTTATATTGTCATCCTTACTGTCGTCTATGCTGTCGTTATATTGTCATCCTTACTGTCGTCTATGCTGTCGTTATACTGTCATCCTTACTGTCGTCTATGCTGTCGTTATACTGTCATCCTTACTGTCGTCTATGCTGTCGTTATATTGTCATCCTTACTGTCGTCTATGCTGTCATTATATTGTCATCCTTACTGTCGTCTATGCTGTCGTTATATTGTCATCCTTATTGTCGTCTATGCTGTCGTTATATTGTCATCCTTATTGTCATCTATGCTGTCGTTATATTGTCATCCTTACTGTCGTCTATGCTGTCGTTATATTGTCATCCTTACTGTCGTCTATGCTGTCGTTATACTGTCATCCTTACTGTCGTCTATGCTGTCGTTATATTGTCATCCTTACTGTCGTCTATGCTGTCGTTATATTGTCATCCTTACTGTCGTCTATGCTGTCGTTTATACTATTATCTTTACTGTCGTCTATGCTGTCGTTATATTGTCATCCTTACTGTCGTCTATGCTGTCGTTATATTGTCATCCTTACTGTCGTCTATGCTGTCGTTATATTGTCATCCTTACTGTCGTCTATGCTGTCGTTATATTGTCATCCTTACTGTCGTCTATGCTGTAGTTATATTGTCATCCTTACTGTCGTCTATGCTGTCGTTACATTATCATCCTTACTGTCGTCTATGCTGTCGTTTATACTGTCATCCTTACTGTCGTCTATGCTGTCGTTAAATTGTCATCCTTACTGTCGTCTATGCTGTCGTTTATACTATTATCTTTACTGTCGTCTATGCTGTCGTTATATTGTCATCCTTACTGTCGTCTATGCTGTCGTTATATTGTCATCCTTACTGTCGTCTATGCTGTCGTTACATTATCATCCTTACTGTCGTCTATGCTGTCGTTTATACTGTCATCCTTACTGTCGTCTATGCTGTCGTTACATTATCATCCTTACTGTCGTCTATGCTGTCGTTTATACTGTCATCCTTACTGTCGTCTATGCTGTCGTTTATACTATCATCCTTACTGTCGTCTATGCTGTCGTCTATAGACGACAGTAAGGATGATAGTATAAATGACAGCATAGACAACAGTAAGGATAACAATATAATGACAGCATAGACGACAGTAAGGATGACAATATAACGACAGCATAGACGACAGTAAGGATGACAATATAACGACAGCATAGACGACAGTAAGGATGACAGTATAACGACAGTATAGAAGACAGTAAGGATGACAATATTATGACAGTATAGACGACAGTAAGGATGACAGTATAACGACAGCATAGACGACAGTAAGGATGACAATATAACGACAGCATAGACGACAGTAAGGATGACAATATAACGACAGCATAGACGACAGTAAGGATGACAATATTATGACAGTATAGACGACAGTAAGGATGACAATATAACGACAGCATAGACGACAGTAAGGATGACAATATAACGACAGTATAGAAGACAGTAAGGATGACAATATTATGACAGCATAGACGACAGTAAGGATGACAATATAACGACAGCATAGACGACAGTAAGGATGACAATATAACGACAGCATAGACGACAGTAAGGATGACAATATAACGACAGCATAGACGACAGTAAGGATGACAATATAACGACAGCATAGACGACAGTAAGGATGACAATATAACGACAGCATAGACGACAGTAAGGATGACAATATAACGACAGCATAGACGACAGTAAGGATGACAATATAACGACACCATAGACGACAGTAAAGATGACAATATAACGACAGCATAGACGACAGTAAGGATGACAATATAACGACAGCATAGACGACAGTAAAGATGACAATATAACGACAGCATAGACGACAGTAAAGATGACAATATAACGACAGCATAGACGACAGTAAGGATGACAATATAACGACAGCATAGACGACAGTAAGGATGACAATATAACGACAGCATAGACGACAGTAAGATGACAATATAACGACAGCATAGACGACAGTAAGGATGACAATATAACGACAGCATAGACGACAGTAAGGATGACAATATAACGACAGCATAGACGACAGTAAGGATGACAGTATAAATCACAGCATAGACGACAGTAAAGATGACAATATTAACGACAGCATAGACGACAGTAAGGATGACAATATAAACGACTGCATAGACGACAGTAAGGATGACAATATAACGACAGCATAGACGACAGTAAGGATGACAGTATAAATCACAGCATAGACGACAGTAAAGATGACAATATTAACGACAGCATAGACGACAGTAAAGATGACAATATTAACGACAGCATAGACGACAGTAAGGATGACAATATAACGACAGCATAGACGACAGTAAGGATGACAATATAACGACAGCATAGACGACAGTAAGGATGACAATATAAACGACAGCATAGACGACAATAAGAATGACAATATAACGACAGTATAGATGACAGTAAGGATGACAATATAAACGACAGCATAGACGACAGTAAGGATGACAATATAACGACAGCATAGACGACAGTAAGGATGACAATATAACGACAGCATAGACGACAGTAAGGATGACAATATAAACGACAGCATAGACGACAGTAAGGATGACAATATAAACGACAGCATAGACGACAGTAAGGATGACAATATAAATGACAGCATAGACGACAGTAAGGATGACAATATAACGACAGCATAGACGACAGTAAGGATGACAATATAACGACAGCATAGACGACAATAAGAATGACAATATAACGACAGTATAGATGACAGTAAGGATGACAATATAACGACAGCATAGACGACAGTAAGGATAACAATATAACGACAGCATAGACGACAGTAAGGATGACAATATAACGACAGCATAGACGACAGTAAGGATGACAATATAACGACAGCATAGACGACAGTAAGGATGACAATATAACGACAGCATAGACGACAGTAAGGATGACAATATAACGACAGCATAGACGACAGTAAGGATGACAATATAACGACAGCATAGACGATAGTAAGGATGACAGTATAACGACAGCATAGACGACAGTAAGGATGACAGTATAAATCACAGCATAGACGACAGTAAGGATGACAATATAACGACAGTTTAGACGACAGTAAGGATGACAATATAACGACAGCATAGACGACAGTAAGGATGACAATATAACGACAGCATAGACGACAGTAAGGATGACAATATAACGACAGCATAGACGACAGTAAGGACAGTGCTGCCAACTCTCACGCATTCGGCGTGAGAGTCACGCAATTGACAGTATTCTCACACTCTCACGCCACACATCCATTTTCTCACGCAGGAAAATCATCCCGTGAATGTTTTTCCCGTTGTAATAAAGACGGTGTTAAAGATATTTATTGCTTTATAATGATGTCATTCTCTATGTGCAACCGATCCAACGCTGGTGAAAGCAATGTAATAGAAAAAGAAACTGACGCATGCGCGCAGAAAACATACCCGCGAGCCTCTCGCACCGCCCCTGCTTGATGCGCTGCTCGCGTTGCCGCTCCCGGTATGAATCCCGGTTGTGAACATGTATGCCGAAAAAAATAGGCGCTGCTCACGCTTTGTGCAACAGGTGTTGTAACGAGAAACGCACCCCTATTTACGCTAAGTGCAAATAGCGCACCTCGTTGGAATAAGCTAGTTGAGTGATTCCTGTACATCACGTTGATTGACAGAGACAACATAACTAAAGAGAGCAACAAATAGCTGTCACAGTGGCGTAGTTTGTAAAGCGCCTGGCATGGCATGTGTTGATGCGATTGATCATGAATCCGGTTCGAATCCAGCATTTTTCTACATATCAGATTTTGCCTACTCTTCATCACGAGGAAGACAAGTAGGAATCATTAATCAGTTGTGTGTATTATGGAAGACTCAGATTCATAGAACTGGATTGGAGAGGTGTTATATGCAAATCATATGCATTATAGCCTTGTAGAAGCTATACATTAAAAATACCCTTATATATAAATTTTAGTACTGCTTCTGTGAACTTGAACAAGTATATTAAAATCCATTCATTTTCACTAGTTTTATTAGTATTTTTTTTTTTTCAAAGTGGGCTTTAAATACTTTAAAAATAAGTTAAATCTTTGTAGACTAGAAATATATGTACTGTATATCATTTATTTTAAATATGCGGGCAAGACAATATAGCAGGGCTATTCAATTAGTTTGTCACGGGGGCCAGTTCATGAAAAGCATCCCAAACGAAGGGCCGGAGAGATATGACTTGCAATATAAATGATGACTTTGTCATGATTTGTCTACATTAAAATGGTAATATATTGTATTTTTAAAGTATATAATATCACTGCATTGTACGATAAGTTTTTTTAACAAACATTCAAATGTTGTATTTCACAGCACAACAAAATCAGTGTATTGCTGAAGTAGGCTTCTTCTACATTCAGACACATTCATATGTTCTGTTTTGAACTGCATAACAATTATGGATGCAACAATTATAGATTTTGGCTGTACGATTACGATGAAGAATAATCAGTGTTTCACTGTTATCACGTCTAATGTAAATTTAAGCTTTATATTAGCTAGATTTAAATCTGGACATCCCTAACTGATATTAAAAAACCTTTAAAAGGCATTTTCATTAGTAATAGTTTTTATGCTGTAGGTTTTTCTGTGCTTATAGGGCTACACAATTATGTGTGTGTTTATAGAGAGGAAAGGGAGAAAATAATATAATAATAATTGTTATGAAGGTCGGCGCCAATATTTAGATTAACTGTTGTTATTATCTGCGTTCATACATACATAATCATTTTAATAATAGTTCATCTAACATGTCTTTTGTTTACATTGCACTGAAAGCTAAGCACAACTCTCACCGTTACAGCATGAGATGTTTTCTACTGCGTGCGCCCAGACAGCCGCGAGCGTGTTGCTCCGCTTGCGCCCGCATATTGGCATATATTCTTACGACATAACAAACTTGCGTGCGGGAAAGACGTGATATGGGAACGGCCCGCGGCTATAGTTATTACAGTGTGCGTGCGTAAAAGCTTCGGTGGACAAGCTCGGAACTTTAAATTAGCGCATAGTTGGCAACTTGGCTTAACTTTGTTCAGCAGTTTCATTTCGTGCGGCAGAACAGAAATGCAGAAATGCGGCTTAGAGAAGCCTTTACGATTAATTAACCGTGACTAATTAAAGCGCAGTTAATAGTGAAATCGGTTAATCGTTGCATCCCTAATAACAATATCAGTGCATTGTACAAAAGACCTTTTCTACAAACATATTCAAATGTATTCGGCTGCTCTCACCACTCGAACAGACGCACGTCACTTCATAACTATAGCGGCCGTTTTTTGACTGAACTAAATTTATTCTTGATGTCTTGGTCACACTATTTGGAGGGCCAGAACAAATTGCCTTGGGGGCTGGGTTCGGCCCGCGGGCCGCCAATTGAATAGCCCTGCAATATAGATTAATTTCATAAAAACATATTTTATTCATCTTTTTTTAAATTCAACTATAGGGGTGTGGCAGGTAAGGGGCCTACAAGACATTGTGCCCAGGGGCCTCTGAATTCTTAATCCGGGTCTGCCTTTCATAGACTTTCATTGGGATTCTGTCTACATGAAAACCAAAGGCCATAATTGATTAAAACATAATATGATTATTATCTTGACGGATAAAGCAAAACAATAAGTGAAGCGCATTTTCAAACGCACTAGTTTTACAAATAAATGTAAAAACAAATCTGTAATCTTCTGTAAGGGAAGGGTTCACTCTCATTAGTGTCATAATGATGTTATTAAATAATTATCAATTTAAGTTAATAGATGCACATTTCAGAGGGGCTGTGTTTTATGGCAGGGGTAACAGCCTTTAATGTACAGGTGTCAGCGCCTAGTGAGTTTTGTAAATCGGCTAAATTAAAGTTGAACTAATATGATGATGATCTTAATTTGACTAAGCATATCTCCTGATAGATTTTTTTTATGAAGCAGAAAGGAGGGATAAACTCAGGGAGTTTAGACTTAATAAACCTAATTCTTGGCCATAAGTCAGGTCTAAGACGACACACGACAGATAATTCTATAAAACATTTTTTGTGTTTCATTCTAATGAAATTAATATTCATTCATTCATTCATTTTCCTTCAGCTTAGTCTCTATTTCAGAGGTCGCCATAGCGGAATGAACTGCCAACTGTTCCGGCATATGTTTTACGCTTTGGATGCCCTTCCAGCCGCAACCCAGTACTGGGAAACACCCATACACCCTCATTCACATATACACTACAACCAATTTAGTTAATCAATTCCCCTACAGCGCATGTGTCACTCGAATCAGTGACCTTCTTGCAGTGAGGCGACAGTGCTAACCACAGAGCCACCATGCTGTTCTGAAATTAATATATTTACGCAAAAGATTTCTTAAATGTTCTTAGCATATCACTTCAGTTGTATCTTTACATATTTTTTTATTTATTTATTTATAACAGGATAATTGTATAATAGTAATAATACTCTAATTTAATAAATATCTTAGAAGTATTTATTAAAATAATATATTTATTATTTTATATATTTATAAATAATCTGGGCGTGGCTTGTGGATATGGGCGGGGCCTAAATTCTCACTCCAAGCTAAAGCCAAAAGTTGGCAGCCCTGCAGTAGTCAAATAGACAAATAAAAACACTACTGTACCTCACCAAAGATTTTTATTCATATTTTGAAGGTTGTAGTAACTTCACAGAGACCTGACCAACTTACTACAGGCGATATTTTGTCAAAACCATCCTTACTGTACATACAGTAGTCAACTAAATAAATAAAAACACTACTGTACCTCACCAAAGATTATTATTCATATTTTGAAGGTTGTAGTAACTTCACAGAGACCAGACCAACTTACTACAGGCGATATTTTGTCAAAACCAGTAGTCAAATACACAGATAAAAACACTACTGTACCTCACCAAAGATTTTTATTCATATTTTGAAGGTTGTAGTAACTTTATAGAGACCAGACCAACTTACTACAGGCGATATTTTGTCAAAACCACCCTTACTGTACAGACTGTAGTCAAATAGACAAATAAAAACACTACTGTACCTCACCAAAGATTATTATTCATATTTTGAAGGTTGTAGTAACTTCACAGAGACCAGACCAACTTACTACAGGCGATATTTTGTCAAAACCACCCTTACTGTACATACAGTAGTCAAATAGACAAATAAAAACACTACTGTACCTCACCAAAGATTATCATTCATAATTTGAAGGTTGTAGTAACTTCACAGAGACCAGACCAACTTACTACAGGCGATATTTTGTCAAAACCACCCTTACTGTACATACAGTAGTAAAATAGACAAATAAAAACACTACTGTACCTCACCAAAGATTATTATTATTCATATTTTGAAGGTTGTAGTAACTTCGTGGAGACCAGACCAACTTACTACAGGCGATATTTTGTCAAAACCACCCTTACTGTACATACAGTAGTCAAATAGACAAATAAAAACACTACTGTACCTCACCAAAGATTATTATTCATATTTTGAAGGTTGTAGTAACTTCATGGAGACGAGACTAACTTACTACAGGCGATATTTTGTCAAAACCATCTTTACTGTACATACAGTAGTCAAATAGACAAATAAAAACACTACTGTACCTCACCAAAGATTATTATTCATATTTTGAAGGTTGTAGTAACTTCACAGAGACCAGACCAACTTACTACAGGCGGTATTTTGTCAAAACCACCCTTACTGTACAGACTGTAGTCAAATAGACAAATAAAAACACTACTGTACCTCACCAAAGATTTTTATTCATATTTTGAAGGTTGTAGTAACTTATAGAGACCAGACCAACTTACTACAGGCGATATTTTGTCAAAACCATCCTTACTGTACATACAGTAGTCAAATAGACAAATAAAAACACTACTGTACCTCACCAAAGATTATTATTCATATTTTGAAGGTTGTAGTAACTTCATGGAGACCAGACCAACTTACTACAGGCGATATTTTGTCAAAACCATCCTTACTGTACATACAGTAGTCAAATAGACAAATAAAAACACTACTGTACCTCACCAAAGATTATTATTCATATTTTGAAGGTTGTAGTAACTTTACAGAGACCAGACCAACTTACTACAGGCGATATTTTGTCAAAACCACCCTTACTGTACAGACTGTAGTCAAATAGACAAATAAAAACACTACTGTACCTCACCAAAGATTATTATTCATATTTTGAAGGTTGTAGTAACATCATGGAGACGAGACCAACTTACTACAGGCGATATTTTGTCAAAACCATCCTTACTGTACATACAGTAGTCAAATAGACAAATAAAAACACTACTGTACCTCACCAAAGATTTTTATTCATATTTTGAAGGTTGTAGTAACATCATGGAGACGAGACCAACTTACTACAGGCGATATTTTGTCAAAACCACCCTTACTGTACAGACTGTAGTCAAATAGACAAATAAAAACACTACTGTACCTCACCAAAGATTATTATTCATATTTTGAAGGTTGTAGTAACTTCACAGAGACCAGACCAACTTACTACAGGCGGTATTTTGTCAAAACCACCCTTACTGTACAGACTGTAGTCAAATAGACAAATAAAAACACTACTGTACCTCACCAAAGATTTTTATTCATATTTTGAAGGTTGTAGTAACTTTATAGAGACCAGACCAACTTACTACAGGCGATATTTTGTCAAAACCACCCTTACTGTACATACAGTAGTCAAATAGACAAATAAAAACACTACTGTACCTCACCAAAGATTATTATTCATATTTTGAAGGTTGTAGTAACTTCACAGAGACCAGATCAACTTACTACAGGCGATATTTTGTCAAAACCACCCTTACTGTACATACAGTAGTCAAATACACAGATAAAAACACTACTGTACCTCACCAAAGATTATTATCATATTTTGAAGGTTGTAGTAACTTTATAGAGACCAGACCAACTTACTACAGGCGATATTTTGTCAAAACCCTCCTTACTGTACATACAGTAGTCAAATAGACAAATAAAAACACTACTGTACCTCACCAAAGATTATTATTCATATTTTGAAGGTTGTAGTAACTTCACAGAGACCAGACCAACTTACTACAGGCGATATTTTGTCAAAACCACCCTTACTGTACATACAGTAGTCAAATACACAGATAAAAACACTACTGTACCTCACCAAAGATTATTATCATATTTTGAAGGTTGTAGTAACATCATGGAGACGAGACCAACTTACTACAGGCGATATTTTGTCAAAACCACCCTTACTGTACAGACTGTAGTCAAATAGACAAATAAAAACACTACTGTACCTCACCAAAGATTATTATTCATATTTTGAAGGTTGTAGTAACTTCATGGAGACGAGACCAACTTACTACAGGCGATATTTTGTCAAAACCATCCTTACTGTACATACAGTAGTCAAATAGACAAATAAAAACACTACTGTACCTCACCAAAGATTATTATTCATATTTTGAAGGTTGTAGTAACTTCACAGAGACCAGACCAACTTACTACAGGCGATATTTTGTCAAAACCATCCTTACTGTACACACAGTAGTCAATTACACAGATAAAAACACTACTGTACCTCACCAAAGATTATTATCATATTTGAAGGTTGTAGTAACTTCACAGAGACCAGATCAACTTACTACAGGCGGTATTTTGTCAAAACCACCCTTACTGTACATACAGTAGTCAAATAGACAAATAAAAACACTACTGTACCTCACCAAAGATTATTATCATATTTTGAAGGTTGTAGTAACTTTATAGAGACCAGACCAACTTACTACAGGCGATATTTTGTCAAAACCCTCCTTACTGTACATACAGTAGTCAAATAGACAAATAAAAACACTACTGTACCTCACCAAAGATTATTATTCATATTTTGAAGGTTGTAGTAACTTCACAGAGACCAGACCAACTTACTACAGGCGATATTTTGTCAAAACCACCCTTACTGTACATACAGTAGTCAAATACACAGATAAAACACTACTGTACCTCACCAAAGATTATTATCATATTTTGAAGGTTGTAGTAACATCATGGAGACGAGACCAACTTACTACAGGCGATATTTTGTCAACACCACCCTTACTGTACAGACTGTAGTCAAATAGACAAATAAAACACTACTGTACCTCACCAAGATTATTATTCATATTTTGAAGGTTGTAGTAACTTCATGGAGACGAGACCAACTTACTACAGGCGATATTTTGTCAAAACCATCCTTACTGTACATACAGTAGTCAAATAGACAAATAAAAACACTACTGTACCTCACCAAAGATTATTATTCATATTTTGAAGGTTGTAGTAACTTCACAGAGACCAGACCAACTTACTACAGGCGATATTTTGTCAAAACCATCCTTACTGTACACACAGTAGTCAATTACACAGATAAAAACACTACTGTACCTCACCAAAGATTATTATCATATTTTGAAGGTTGTAGTAACTTCACAGAGACCAGATCAACTTACTACAGGCGGTATTTTGTCAAAACCACCCTTACTGTACATACAGTAGTCAAATAGACAAATAAAAACACTACTGTACCTCACCAAAGATTATTATTCATATTTTGAAGGTTGTAGTAACTTCATAGAGACCAGACCAACTTACTACAGGCGATATTTTGTCAAAACCATCCTTACTGTACATACAGTAGTCAAATAGACAAATAAAAACACTACTGTACCTCACCAAAGATTATTATTCATATTTTGAAGGTTGTAGTAACATCATGGAGACGAGACCAACTTACTACAGGCGATATTTTGTCAAAACCACCCTTACTGTACAGACTGTAGTCAAATAGACAAATAAAAACACTACTGTACCTCACCAAAGATTATTATTCATATTTGAAGGTTGTAGTAACTTCATAGAGACCAGACCAACTTACTACAGGCGATATTTTGTCAAAACCACCCTTACTGTACATACAGTAGTCAAATAGACAAATAAAACACTACTGTACCTCACCAAAGATTATTATTCATATTTGAAGGTTGTAGTAACTTCACAGAGACCAGACCAACTTACTACAGGCGATATTTTGTCAAAACCACCCTTACTGTACATACAGTAGTCAAATAGACAAATAAAAACACTACTGTACCTCACCAAAGATTATTATTCATATTTTGAAGGTTGTAGTAACTTCACAGAGACCAGACCAACTTACTACAGGCGATATTTTGTCAAAACCACCCTTACTGTACATACAGTAGTCAAATAGACAAATAAAAACACTACTGTACCTCACCAAAGATTATTATTCATATTTTGAAGGTTGTAGTAACTTCACAGAGACCAGACCAACTTACTACAGGCGATATTTTGTCAAAACCCTCCTTACTGTACATACAGTAGTCAAATACACAGATAAAAACACTACTGTACCTCACCAAAGATTATTATTCATATTTTGAAGGTTGTAGTAACTTCACAGAGACCAGACCAACTTACTACAGGCGATATTTTGTCAAAACCATCCTTACTGTACATACAGTAGTCAAATAGACAGATAAAAACACTACTGTACCTCACCAAAGATTATTATTCATATTTTGAAGGTTGTAGTAACTTCATAGAGACCAGACCAACTTACTACAGGCGATATTTTGTCAAAACCACCCTTACTGTACATACAGTAGTCAAATACACAGATAAAAACACTACTGTACCTCACCAAAGATTATTATTCATATTTTGAAGGTTGTAGTAACATCTATGGAGACAGACCAACTTACTACAGGCGATATTTTGTCAAAACCACCCTTACTGTACATACAGTAGTCAAATAGACAAATAAAAACACTACTGTACCTCACCAAAGATTATTATTCATATTTTGAAGGTTGTAGTAACTTCATGGAGACGAGACCAACTTACTACAGGCGATATTTTGTCAAAACCACCCTTACTGTACATACAGTAGTCAAATAACAAATAAAAACACTACTGTACCTCACCAAAGATTATTATTCATATTTTGAAGGTTGTAGTAACTTACTAGAGACCAGACCAACTTACTACAGGCGATATTTTGTCAAAACCACCCTTACTGTACATACTAGTAGTCAAATAGACAGATAAAAACACTACTGTACCTCACCAAAGATTATTATTCATATTTTGAAGGTTGTAGTAACTTTATAGAGACCAGACCAACTTACTACAGGCGATATTTTGTCAAAACCACCCTTACTGTACATACAGTAGTCAAATAGACAAATAAAAACACTACTGTACCTCACCAAAGATTATTATTCATATTTTGAAGGTTGTAGTAACTTCACAGAGACCAGATCAACTTACTACAGGCGATATTTTGTCAAAACCACCCTTACTGTACATACAGTAGTCAAATACACAGATAAAAACACTACTGTACCTCACCAAAGATTATTATCATATTTTGAAGGTTGTAGTAACTTCACAGAGACCAGATCAACTTACTACAGGCGATATTTTGTCAAAACCATCCTTACTGTACATACAGTAGTCAAATACACAGATAAAAACACTACTGTACCTCACCAAAGATTATTATTCATATTTTGAAGGTTGTAGTAACTTCACAGAGACCAGACCAACTTACTACAGGCGATATTTTGTCAAAACCATCCTTACTGTACATACAGTAGTCAAATAGACAAATAAAAACACTACTGTACCTCACCAAAGATTATTATTCATATTTTGAAGGTTGTAGTAACTTCACAGAGACCAGACCAACTTACTACAGGCGATATTTTGTCAAAACCACCCTTACTGTACATACAGTAGTCAAATACACAGATAAAAACACTACTGTACCTCACCAAAGATTATTATTCATATTTTGAAGGTTGTAGTAACATTCATGGAGACGAGACCAACTTACTACAGGCGATATTTTGTCAAAACCACCCTTACTGTACAGACTGTAGTCAAATAGACAAATAAAAACACTACTGTACCTCACCAAAGATTATTATTCATATTTTGAAGGTTGTAGTAACTTCATGGAGACGAGACCAACTTACTACAGGCGATATTTTGTCAAAACCACCCTTACTGTACATACAGTAGTCAAATAGACAAATAAAAACACTACTGTACCTCACCAAAGATTTTTATTCATATTTTGAAGGTTGTAGTAACTTCATGGAGACGAGACCAACTTACTACAGGCGATATTTTGTCAAAACCATCCTTACTGTACATACAGTAGTCAAATAGACAAATAAAAACACTACTGTACCTCACCAAAGATTATTATTCATATTTTGAAGGTTGTAGTAACTTCACAGAGACCAGACCAACTTACTACAGGCGATATTTTGTCAAAACCACCCTTACTGTACATACAGTAGTCAAATAGACAAATAAAAACACTACTGTACCTCACCAAAGATTATTATTCATATTTTGAAGGTTGTAGTAACTTCACAGAGACCAGACCAACTTACAACAGGGCGATATTTTGTCAAAACCATCCTTACTGTACACACAGTAGTCAATTACACAGATAAAAACACTACTGTACCTCACCAAAGATTATTATCATATTTTGAAGGTTGTAGTAACTTCACTGAGACCAGATCAACTTACTACAGGCGGTATTTTGTCAAAACCACCCTTACTGTACAGACTGTAGTCAAATAGACAAATAAAAACACTACTGTACCTCACCAAAGATTTTTATTCATATTTTGAAGGTTGTAGTAACTTCACAGAGACCAGACCAACTTACTACAGGCGATATTTTGTCAAAACCACCCTTACTGTACATACAGTAGTCAAATAGACAAATAAAAACACTACTGTACCTCACCAAAGATTATTATTCATATTTTGAAGGTTGTAGTAACTTTATAGAGACCAGACCAACTTACTACAGGCGATATTTTGTCAAAACCATCCTTACTGTACATACAGTAGTCAAATAGACAAATAAAAACACTACTGTACCTCACCAAAGATTATTATTCATATTTTGAAGGTTGTAGTAACTTCACAGAGACCAGACCAACTTACTACAGGCGATATTTTGTCAAAACCACCCTTACTGTACATACAGTAGTCAAATAGACAAATAAAAACACTACTGTACCTCACCAAAGATTATTATTCATATTTTGAAGGTTGTAGTAACATCATGGAGACGAGACCAACTTACTACAGGCGATATTTTGTCAAAACCACCCTTACTGTACAGACTGTAGTCAAATAGACAAATAAAAACACTACTGTACCTCACCAAAGATTATTATTCATATTTTGAAGGTTGTAGTAACTTCACAGAGACCAGACCAACTTACTACAGGCGGTATTTTGTCAAAACCACCCTTACTGTACAGACTGTAGTCAAATAGACAAATAAAAACACTACTGTACCTCACCAAAGATTATTATTCATATTTTGAAGGTTGTAGTAACTTCATGGAGACGAGACCAACTTACTACAGGCGATATTTTGTCAAAACCACCCTTACTGTACATACAGTAGTCAAATAGACAAATAAAAACACTACTGTACCTCACCAAAGATTATTATTCATATTTTGAAGGTTGTAGTAACTTCATGGAGACGAGACCAACTTACTACAGGCGATATTTTGTCAAAACCATCCTTACTGTACATACAGTAGTCAAATAGACAGATAAAAACACTACTGTACCTCACCAAAGATTATTATTCATATTTTGAAGGTTGTAGTAACTTCACAGAGACCAGACCAACTTACTACAGGCGATATTTTGTCAAAACCATCCTTACTGTACACACAGTAGTCAATTACACAGATAAAAACACTACTGTACCTCACCAAAGATTATTATCATATTTTGAAGGTTGTAGTAACTTCACAGAGACCAGATCAACTTACTACAGGCGGTATTTTGTCAAAACCACCCTTACTGTACAGACTGTAGTCAAATAGACAAATAAAAACACTACTGTACCTCACCAAAGATTTTTATTCATATTTTGAAGGTTGTAGTAACTTTATAGAGACCAGACCAACTTACTACAGGCGATATTTTGTCAAAACCATCCTTACTGTACATACAGTAGTCAAATAGACAAATAAAAACACTACTGTACCTCACCAAAGATTATTATTCATATTTTGAAGGTTGTAGTAACATCATGGAGACGAGACCAACTTACTACAGGCGATATTTTGTCAAAACCACCCTTACTGTACAGACTGTAGTCAAATAGACAAATAAAAACACTACTGTACCTCACCAAAGATTATTATTCATATTTTGAAGGTTGTAGTAACTTCACAGAGACCAGACCAACTTACTACAGGCGGTATTTTGTCAAAACCACCCTTACTGTACAGACTGTAGTCAAATAGACAAATAAAAACACTACTGTACCTCACCAAAGATTATTATTCATATTTTGAAGGTTGTAGTAACTTTATAGAGACCAGACCAACTTACTACAGGCGATATTTTGTCAAAACCACCCTTACTGTACATACAGTAGTCAAATAGACAAATAAAAACACTACTGTACCTCACCAAAGATTATTATTCATATTTTGAAGGTTGTAGTAACTTCACAGAGACCAGACCAACTTACTACAGGCGATATTTTGTCAAAACCACCCTTACTGTACATACAGTAGTCAAATACACAGATAAAAACACTACTGTACCTCACCAAAGATTATTATCATATTTTGAAGGTTGTAGTAACTTCACAGAGACCAGATCAACTTACTACAGGCGATATTTGTCAAAACCATCCTTACTGTACATACAGTAGTCAAATACACAGATAAAAACACTACTGTACCTCACCAAAGATTATTATTCATATTTTGAAGGTTGTAGTAACTTCACAGAGACCAGACCAACTTACTACAGGCGATATTTTGTCAAAACCATCCTTACTGTACATACAGTAGTCAAATAGACAAATAAAAACACTACTGTACCTCACCAAAGATTATTATTCATATTTTGAAGGTTGTAGTAACTTCACAGAGACCAGACCAACTTACTACAGGCGATATTTTGTCAAAACCACCCTTACTGTACATACAGTAGTCAAATACACAGATAAAAACACTACTGTACCTCACCAAAGATTATTATTCATATTTTGAAGGTTGTAGTAACATCATGGAGACGAGACCAACTTACTACAGGCGATATTTTGTCAAAACCACCCTTACTGTACAGACTGTAGTCAAATAGACAAATAAAAACACTACTGTACCTCACCAAAGATTATTATTCATATTTTGAAGGTTGTAGTAACTTCATGGAGACGAGACCAACTTACTACAGGCGATATTTTGTCAAAACCACCCTTACTGTACATACAGTAGTCAAATAGACAAATAAAAACACTACTGTACCTCACCAAAGATTTTTATTCATATTTTGAAGGTTGTAGTAACTTCATGGAGACGAGACCAACTTACTACAGGCGATATTTTGTCAAAACCATCCTTACTGTACATACAGTAGTCAAATAGACAAATAAAAACACTACTGTACCTCACCAAAGATTATTATTCATATTTTGAAGGTTGTAGTAACTTCACAGAGACCAGACCAACTTACTACAGGCGATATTTTGTCAAAACCACCCTTACTGTACATACAGTAGTCAAATAGACAAATAAAAACACTACTGTACCTCACCAAAGATTATTATTCATATTTTGAAGGTTGTAGTAACTTCACAGAGACCAGACCAACTTACAACAGGCGATATTTTGTCAAAACCATCCTTACTGTACACACAGTAGTCAATTACACAGATAAAAACACTACTGTACCTCACCAAAGATTATTATCATATTTTGAAGGTTGTAGTAACTTCACTGAGACCAGATCAACTTACTACAGGCGGTATTTTGTCAAAACCACCCTTACTGTACAGACTGTAGTCAAATAGACAAATAAAAACACTACTGTACCTCACCAAAGATTTTTATTCATATTTTGAAGGTTGTAGTAACTTCACAGAGACCAGACCAACTTACTACAGGCGATATTTTGTCAAAACCACCCTTACTGTACATACAGTAGTCAAATAGACAAATAAAAACACTACTGTACCTCACCAAAGATTTTTATTCATATTTTGAAGGTTGTAGTAACTTTACAGAGACCAGACCAATTTACTACAGGCGATATTTCGTCAAAACCACCCTTACTGTACATACAGTAGTAAAATAGACAAATAAAAACATTACTGTACCTCACCAAAGATTATTATTCATATTTTGAAGGTTGTAGTAACATCATGGAGACGAGACCAACTTACTACAGGCGATATTTTGTCAAAACCACCCTTACTGTACAGACTGTAGTCAAATAGACAAATAAAAACACTACTGTACCTCACCAAAGATTATTATTCATATTTTGAAGGTTGTAGTAACTTCATGGAGACGAGACCAACTTACTACAGGCGCTATTTTGTCAAAACCATCCTTACTGTACATACAGTAGTCAAATAGACAAATAAAAACACTACTGTACCTCACCAAAGATTTTTATTCATATTTTGAAGGTTGTAGTAACTTAATGGAGACCAGACCAACTTACTACAGGCGATATTTTGTCAAAACCACCCTTACTGTACATACAGTAGTCAAATAGACAAATAAAAACACTACTGTACCTCACCAAAGATTTTTCATTATATTTTGAAGGTTGTAGTAACTTCACAGAGACCAGACCAACTTACTACAGGCGATATTTTGTCAAAACCACCCTTACTGTACATACAGTAGTCAAATAGACAAATAAAAACACTACTGTACCTCACCAAAGATTATTATTCATATTTTGAAGGTTGTAGTAACTTCACAGAGACCAGACCAACTTACTACAGGCGATATTTTGTCAAAACCACCCTTACTGTACAGACTGTAGTCAAATAGACAAATAAAAACACTACTGTACCTCACCAAAGATTATTATTCATATTTTGAAGGTTGTAGTAACTTCATGGAGACGAGACTAACTTACTACAGGCGATATTTTGTCAAAACCATCCTTACTGTACATACAGTAGTCAAATACACAGATAAAAACACTACTGTACCTCACCAAAGATTATTATTCATATTTTGAAGGTTGTAGTAACTTCACAGAGACCAGACCAACTTACTACAGGCGATATTTCGTCAAAACCACCCTTACTGTACATACAGTAGTCAAATAGACAAATAAAAACACTACTGTACCTCACCAAAGATTATTATTCATATTTTGAAGGTTGTAGTAACTTTATAGAGACCAGACCAACTTACTACAGGCGATATTTTGTCAAAACCACCCTTACTGTACATACAGTAGTCAAATAGACAAATAAAAACACTACTGTACCTCACCAAAGATTATTATTCATATTTTGAAGGTTGTAGTAACTTCATGGAGACGAGACCAACTTACTACAGGCAATATTTTGTCAAAACCACCCTTACTGTACATACAGTAGTCAAATACACAGATAAAAACACTACTGTACCTCACCAAAGATTTTTATTCATATTTTGAAGGTTGTAGTAACTTCATGGAGACCAGACCAACTTACTACAGGCGATATTTTGTCAAAACCACCCTTACTGTACATACAGTAGTCAAATAGACAAATAAAAACACTACTGTACCTCACCAAAGATTATTATTCATATTTTGAAGGTTGTAGTAACTTCACAGAGACCAGACCAACTTACTACAGGCGATATTTTGTCAAAACCACCCTTACATACAGTAGCAGTGCTGCCAACTCTCACGCATTCGGCGTGAGAGTCACGCAATTGACAGTATTCTCACACTCTCACGCCACACATCCATTTTCTCATGCAGGAAAATCATCCCGTGAATGTTTTTCCCATTGTAATAAAGACGGTGTTAAAGATATTTATTGCTTTATAATGATGTTATTCTCTCTATGTGCAACCGATCCAACGCTGGTGACAGCAATGTAGACTTCCGTAAGGTTGAAAATATAAATGACAGCATAGACGACAGTAAGGATGACAATATAACGACAGCATAGACGACAGTAAGGATGACAATATAACGACAGCATAGACGACAGTAAGGATGACAATATAACGACAGAATAGACGACAGTAAGGATGACAATATAACGACAGCATAGACGACAGTAAGGATGACAATATAACGACAGAATAGGCGACAGTAAGGATGACAAAATAACGACAGAATAGACGACAGTAAGGATGACAATATAACGACAGCATAGACAACAGTAAGGATGACAATATAACGACAGAATAGACGACAGTAAGGATGACAATATAACGACAGCATAGACAACAGTAAGGATGACAATATAACGACAGAATAGACGACAGTAAGGATGACAATATAACGACAGCATAGACGACAATAAGGATAACAATATAACGACAGCATAGACGACAGTAAGGATGACAATATAACGACAGCATAGACGACAGTAAGGATAACAATATAACGACAGCATAGACGACAGTAAGGATGACAATATAATGACAGCATAGATGACAGTAAGGATGACAATATAACAACAGTATAGACGACAGTAAGGATGACAATATAACGACAGTAAGGATGATAGTATAACGACAGCATAGACGACAGTAAGGATGACAATATAACGACAGTAAGGATGATAGTATAACGACAGCATAGACGACAGTAAGGATGACAATATCATGACAGCATAGACGACAGTAAGGATGACAATATAACGACAGTAAGGATGATAGTATAACGACAGCATAGACGACAGTAAGGATGACAATATAACGACAGTATAGACGACAGTAAGGATGACAATATAACGACAGCATAGACGACAGTAAGGATGACAATATAACGACAGTATAGACGACAGTAAGGATGACAATATAACGACAGCATAGACAACAGTAAGGATGACAGTATAACGACAGTAAGGATGATAGTATAAACGACAGCATAGATGACAATAAGGATGACAATATAACGACAGTAAGGATGATAGTATAACGACAGCATAGACGACAATAAGGATGACAATATAACGACAGTAAGGATGATAGTATAACGACAGCATAGACGACAGTAAGGATGACAATATAACGACAGTATAGATGACAGTAAGGATGACAGTATAACGACAGTAAGGATGATAGTATAAACGACAGCATAGACGACAATAAGGATGACAATATAACGACAGTAAGGATGATAGTATAACGACAGCATAGACGACAGTAAGGATGATAGTATAACGACAGTAAGGATGACAGTATAACGACAGTAAGGATGATAGTATAAACGACAGCATAGACGACAGTAAGGATGACAATATAACGACAGTATAGATGACAGTAAGGATGACAATATAACGACAGCATAGACGACAGTAAGGATGACAATATAACGACAGTAAGGATGATAGTATAACGACAGTAAGGATGACAGTATAAATGACAGCATAGACGACAGTAAGGATGACAATATAACGACAGTATAGACGACAGTAAGGATGACAATATAACGACAGCATAGACGACAGTAAGGATGACAATATAACGACAGTATAGACGAAAGTAAGGATGATAGTATAAACGACAGTATAGACGACTGTAAGGATGACAATATAACGACAGCATAGACGACAGTAAGGATGACAGTATAACGACAGCATAGACAACAATAAGGATGACAGTATAACGACAGCATAGACGACAATAAGGATGACAGTATAACGACAGTAAGGATGATAATGTAACGACAGCATAGACGACAGTAAGGATGACAATATAACGACAGCATAGACGACAGTAAGGATGACAATATAACGACAGTATAGACGACAGTAAGGATGACAGTATAACGACAGTAAGGATGACAGTATAAATGACAGCATAGACGACAGTAAGGATGACAGTATAACGACAGCATAGACGACAATAAGGATGACAGTATAACGACAGCATAGACGACAGTAAGGATGACAATATAACGACAGCATAGACGACAGTAAGGATGACAATATAACGACAGCATAGACGACAGTAAGGATGACAGTATAACGACAGCATAGACGTCAGTAAGGATGACAGTATAACGACAGCATAGACGACAGTAAGGATGATAATGTAACGACAGCATAGACGACAGTAAGGATGACAGTATAACGACAGCATAGACGACAGTAAGGATGACAGTATAACGACAGCATAGACGACAGTAAGGATGATAATGTAACGACAGCATAGACGACAGTAAGGATGACAGTATAACGACAGCATAGACGACAGTAAGGATGACAATATAACGACAGCATAGACGACAGTAAGGATGACAATATAAATGACAGCATAGACAACGGTAAAGATGACAGTAAAGATGAATAAACAACAATAAGGAAAACAGATCAGATGACAGAATAGAATATGACTGCAAAACAGTGAAAAACCGACAGGACGACAGATTAAGACGACATCAACAGACAACATGTACAGGGGCGCCACTGGCCACCACAGGCCCTCTGACAAGCGAATTAGAAAATGAATGAAAGTGAAGAGCCAGGGTGGTTTGCGGGCCCTTATAATGTCCCTGTGGGCCCCCTGAATATATGGGCCCTTAGAATCGTCCTAACTTCCCTCCCCCTAGCGGCGCCCCTGAACATGTATGTCAACAATGCTGATTTTCCTAGGACGTGTGGGCAATGAGAGTAGACGAAGACAAATGTGAAGTACAAAGCAAAAAGCAGGCAAGGGAATTTTGGCACAAATGGAACCCCATAGTAATCACGTACTGATGCAATGATGTGCAATTTTATGTTTTACGTGTATATATACAATAATAATATTCATGTTATACGTGTTTATATACAATAATAATATTCATATCTTTAAGAGAATTGCATGAAGGGCTGAGTGGATCATATTAGTATCTGCTAATTCAAAATAGACAGACGTCAGGTTTTTTATTTTATTTAAATTGTCTATTATTTTTCTGTTCTACTTGTTATAACGTACTGATGATGGGAAGTGCGTGCAAATATGTATTTCTCTTGCTATATATGTTCATGATGTACATGTGCTGCAAAAAAAGCATCTTGCGCAGGTGTGAAGTCGAGTAGTCCGCCACAGTGCACCGTTAGTCCTCCAGTCCTGCTGGCGGCGTCCCTCTCTGTCCTGCTCTCATCACCATCCGCCAGATCTCCGTGTAAAAGAAGAGGAGGCCTGTTTAATTTCTCGCCCTCTGCTGCGAAGTTCGTGTCCGCGGAAAGTCGCAGGTTTACCGGGTTGATGTCGAAGGACAGCCGGCATGACGGTCGCCGGCGCGGCGGTGGTCAGCAGCACCGGCTCGGGCTGCGGGTGGCTCAGAGCGGTGACGGCAGAGACAGGTCGGCTAGTAACAGCTCTGGATCCTCTCATGGTGGAGGGAAAGGCAGGAATACGCCCATTAACATCGCCCTGAAGGTAACAAACAACCGCTGACTACAAACACAGTCAGCTGTCTACCTAGACAGCGTTTTTTGAGCGTTTGTGAGGCGTGGAAATGCTAACAATGTGGCAGCTGTCAGTTGTGGCGATCAAGCATACAGAGTTACTATGGTAACAAAGGTTTACCACCAAAAATTGCTGTTATTGTTGCTAAAGTAGGAATCTATGGTAATGTTTTGATGGCTGTTGTCAATTTGAAAGCTTTATAAGATGTTCATGCATGCATAGTTACTATTGTAACAACCTAAAATAGCATTAATTGTTGCTACAGTAGAATATTGTGGTAATGTTTTGATGGCTGTTGTCAATTTGAAAGCTTTATAAGGTGTTCATGCATGCATAGTTACTATTGTAACACCCTAAAATAGCATTAATTGTTGCTACAGTAGAATATTGTGGTAATGTTTTGATGGCTGCTGTCAATCTGAAAGCTTCTTTTGGTGTTCAAACATACAGAGTTACTATGAGAATAACAGTTTACCACCAAAATTCCTGTTATTGTTGCTACAGTAGAAAATTATGATAAAGTTTTGATGGCTGTTGTCAATCTGAGATGTTCTTAAGGTGTTCACGCATGCATAGTTACTATTGTAACACCATAAATTAGATTTATTTGGTGCTACAGTAGAAAACGATGGTTATGTTTTCAATGCTGTTATCAATCTGAAGGCATCTTTTAGTGTTCAAGCATACTAGGGTGACATAAGTTTACTTTGAAAAAGTAGCTGATATTGTTGCTACAGTAGAAATATATGATAAGGTTTTGATGGCTGTTGTCAATCTGACACGTTCTTAAGGTGTTCACACATGCATAGTTACTATTGTAGCACCCTGAATTTGATTTATTTGGTGCTACAGTAGAAAACTATGGTAATGTTTTGATGGCTGTTGTCAATTTGAAAGCTTTATAAGGTGTTCATGCATGCATAGTTACTATTGTAACACCCTAAAATAGCATTAATTGTTGCTACAGTAGAATATTGTGGTAATGTTTTGATGGCTGTTGTCAATCTGAAAGCTTCTTTTGGTGTTCAAACATACAGAGTTACTATGAGAATAACAGTTTACCACCAAAATTCCTGTTATTGTTGCTACAGTAGAAAATTATGATAAAGTTTTGATGGCTGTTGTCAATCTGAGATGTTCTTAAAGTGTTCACGCATGCGTACTTACTATTGTAACACCCTAAAATAGCTTTAATTGTTGCTAGAGTAGAAAATTGTGGTCATGTTTTGATGGCTGTTGTCAATTTGAAAGCTTCTTAAGTTGTTCACGCATGCATAGTTACTATTGTAACACCCTAAACTAGATTTATTTGGTGCTACAGTAGAAAACGATGGTTATGTTTTCAATGCTGTTATCAATCTGAAGGCATCTTTTGGTGTTCAAGCATACTAGGGTGACATAAGTTTACTTTGAAAAAGTAGCTGATATTGTTGCTACAGTAGAAATATATGATAAAGTTTTGATGGCTGTTGTCAATCTGACAGGTTCTTAAGGTGTTCACACATGCACAGTTACTATTGTAACACCCTAAATTTGATTTATTTGGTGCTACAGTAGAAAACTATGGTAATGTTTTAAAGGCTGTTGTCAATCTGAAAGCTTCTTGAGGTGTTCACGCATGCATAGTTACTATTGTAACACCCTAAAATAGCATTAATTGTTGCTACAGTAGAACATTGTGGTAATGTTTTGATGGCTGTTGTCAATTTGAAAGCTTTATAAGGTGTTCACGCATGCATAGTTACTACTGTAACACCTTAAAATAGTATTAATTGTGGCTACAGTAGAACATTGTGGTAATGTTTTGATGGCTGTTGTCAATTTGAAAGCTTTATGAGGTGTTCATGCATGCATAGTTACTATTGTAACAACCTAAAATAGCATTAATTGTTGCTACAGTAGAATATTGTGGTAATGTTTTGATGGCTGTTGTCAATCTGAAAGCTTCTTTTGGTGTTCAAGCATACAGAGTTACTATGGGAGTAACAGTTTGCCACCAAAATTCCTGTTATTGTTGCTACAGTAGAAAATTATGATAAAGTTTTGATGGCTGTTGTCAATCTGAAATGTTCTTAAAGTGTTCACGCATGCGACTTACTATTGTAACACCCTAAAATAGCTTTAGTTGTTGCTACAGTAGAAAATTGTGTTCATATTTTGATGGCTGTTGTCAATTTGAAAGCTTCTTAAGTTGTTCACGCATGCATAGTTACTATTGTAACACCCTAAATTAGATTTATTTGGTGCTACAGTAGAAAACGATGGTAATGTTTTCAATGCTGTTATCAATCTGAAGGCATCTTTTGGTGTTCAAGCATATTAGGGTGACATAAGTTTACTTTGAAAAAGTAGCTGATATTGTTGCTACAGTAGAAATATATGATAAAGTTTTGATGGCTGTTGTCAATCTGAGATGTTCTTAAGGTGTTCACGCATGCGTACTTACTATTGTAACACCCTAAATTAGATTTATTTGGTGCTACAGTAGAAAACAATGGTTATGTTTTCAATGCTTTTGTCAATCTGAAGGCATCTTTTGGTGTTCAAGCATACTAAGGTGACATAAGTTTACTTTGAAAAAGTAGCTGATATTGCTGCTACAGTAGAAATATATGATAAAGTTTTGATGGCTGTTGTCAATCTGACAGGTTCTTAAGGTGTTCACACATGCATAGTTACTATTGTGACACCCTAAATTTGATTTATTTGGTGCTACAGTAGAAAACTATGGTAATGTTTTGATGGCTGTTGTCAATTTGAAAGCTTTATAAGGTGTTCATGCATGCATAGTTACTATTGTAACAACCTAAACTAGCATTAATTGTTGCTACAGTAGAACATTGTGGTAATGTTTTGATGGCTGTTGTCAATCTGAAAGCTCCTTTTGGTGTTCAAGCATACAGAGTTACTATGAGAGTTACAGTTTACCACCAAAATTCCTGTTATTGTTGCTACAGTAGAAAATTATGATAAAGTTTTGATGGCTGTTGTCAATCTGAGATGTTCTTAAGGTGTTCACGCATGCGTACTTACTATTGTAACACCCTAAAATAGAATTAATTGTTGCTACAGTAGAACATTGTGGTCATGTTTTGATGGCTGTTGTCAATCTGACAGGTTCTTGAGGTGTTCACGCATGCATAGTTACTATTGTAACACCCTAAATTAGATTTATTTGGTGCTACAGTAGAAAACGATGGTTATGTTTTCAATGCTGTTGTCAATCTGAAGGCATCTTTTGGTGTTCAAGCATACTAGAGTTACCCCAGACACCTCACTATATGAGGTGGTACTTGATAAGAAAAGTTTGAGAGCCACTGCATTATCTAATACAACCTTATTGTAAAGTGTTACAGATTAATTACCTCGTAGCTTAATATAAAGTGGGACCCATGTTTTAATAAATATGTTATATACGAATTAAATCAGTATAAACACAAACGTACGCAATCAGTAAAAACGATCATATTTAAGATATTACATACCGACTTAAATCTCCAGCATTGTCTTCTGGCTGCGTGTATTTTTGTGCGCTGCCATCCTCGCGGCTCTGTCTGTTCCACATCTCATGCGTGCGTCTCTATTTACATCTGTGTGAGTTCCACGCCACTGAGCTCCAATTGGACGCTGAGTCTGCGGCGTGTCTAATACTGACACACTCACACAGCTCTGCCGCCTCCAGCACATGCCGGACGAGTGGGCGGCCTGCCATGTGCACATGACTGCACAGAGAGAGAGAGAGAAGAGAAGAGTGTGGCACGATACTCCGCCAGGCTGTGTATGGATGGAGACTACGCCACACAACTAAAACAGCAGCGGCACAGGCAACCTGCTGCAGAGTCTCAAACACAAATCCGGATCGCCAGGGAAAGAAATCCATCCTGCTGATTGGCAGACGCATCGACTCGGCTAGTTCGCAGCTCGCAGCTATTTTTGGTCCTGCTGTCAAAATGACGACGTCGGGCTGTTTGTGCAGGGGAGATGCCGGTTAAGGGGATGAACAGGTTGCCTTAAGCAAATTCGGTCGCATGTCAGGGCCGGATATGGACGAGGAACCTGCTTACAGACTCTACTTCTACTCTGTACGTACCTTCTGTCCTCTTCCCATCATTCATTTCTTCACGCTTCTGCATTTAGATGCACTGGAAACACTATCCCTGCAGTGGCATCCAGCTCTCTGTGCTGTTATTTGTCCAGAAACTAATTTAGTCATTTTGCAGTTCTGAAGTGTTTTGTAGATCCTGGGTCTGGAGAAAACTCTCATATCGTGATGCACTACCTGACAAAAGTCTTGTCGCCTATCCAAGTTTTAGGAGCATCAAATAATAACTTGACTTCTAGTTCATCATTTGGCATCAGAAGTGGCTTATATGAAAGGCAAAGGCCTCTAGATTACCCTTATTTGACCACAATAATATATGATCATGCCTTGATTTTTAATTATTTAATTAGGACAGTAAGGTCTGACTTCGCTTAGACAAAAGTCTTGTCACTTAACAGAAGTAATGTACAGTATAGAATATAAAGTCATGGTGCAGTTAAAATGAATATTGTGTTATGACTCCCATGAGCTTGGAGGACTGCATCCATACATCTCTGCAATGACTCAAGTAACCTATTAATAAAGTCATCTGGAATGGCAAAGAAAGTGTTCTTACAGGACTCCCAGAGTTCACCAAGATTCTTTGGATTCATCTTCAATGCCTCCTTCTTCATCTTACCCCAGACAGGCTCAATTATGTTCATGTCTGGTGACTGGATTGGCCAATCCTGGAGCACCTTGACCTTCTTTGCTTTCAGGAACTTTAACGTGGAGGCTGAAGTATGAGAAGGAGCGCTATTTTGCTGGAGAATTTGCCTTCTCCTGTGGTTTGTAATGTAATGGGCAGCACAAATGCCTTGATGCCTCAGGCTGTTGATGTTGCCATCCACTCTGCAGATCTCTTGCACGCCCCCTTACTGTGTGTAACCCCAAACCATGATTTTTCCTTCACCAAACTTGACCGATTTCTAGAGAATCTTGGGTCCATGCGGGTTCCAAAAGGTCTTCTGCAGTATTTGTGATGATTGAGATGCTGTTCAACAGACGATTCATCAGAAACATCTACCTTCTGCCACTTTTCCAAATGATCAACTAGAAGTCAAGTTATTATTTTTTGCTTGTACAATTGGGATCGATGGCAAGACTTTTGTCAGGTAGTGTATAAGTCATCTCATATCCTGATAATAATTTATATGTTATGAAACATAGTACCTTTTCCGTAAATTCAATCAATTATATATACATTGACCGCATTTTTTACATTTTAAGATATTTACTTGAAAATCGGCTCATTCACTTGTGATCATATTTCTAATTTTATTCATAAGTTCAGGGCAAATGTTTGATTAAGAATGTAGAAATATTAGATATTAATGAAAAATAAAACTCAACTCACTTTTTTAAGAACTAGTGATTATAGGCTCAACTTTAAAATATCGCTAAATAAAGTTTAAAATGTAAACATTGTACTTTCAAGATGGCAACTTTCCCACAATGCAGTTTTTCCATGTTTTTGTCTGCTTCCCCATAATGGCATGTAATACTGCACTCATATAAATTCTCATATACATACTAGTATTCAGCTTAAAGTGACTTAAAGGCTTAACTAGCTATAACTTAAGCAAGTTATAGGGTAATTAGGCAAATCATTGTATAACGATGGTTTGTTCTGTAGACAATCGAAAACAAATAATAATAATAGTATTAAGGTAATAATATTGACATTAAAATGGTTTCAAAAGAATTGAAAACTTCTTTTATTCTAGCCGAAATAAAACAAATAAGACTTTCTCCAGAAGAAAAAAATATTATAGGAGATACTGTGGAAAAATTCCTTGCTCTGTTAAACATCATTTGGGAAATATTTGAAAAAGAAAACAAAAATTCACAGGCGAGTGAATAATTCTGACTTCAACAGTGTATATTGTATAGTCATATTGCACAGCTTTAGATCTAACCCTAGTGACCTCGGGTGTCAAGGGGCCTGCAGGTGATTAGGTGATTAACTTGATAAGTCTCACGCGTACATGAAGCACTGACCTGAGATCAGATGTCTCCCTTTTCACTTTTACTTTGATTATTTTGTACCAACAAATGCTAAATTGTAAACACTCTACCCTTCTTAAAGGGATAATTCACCCCAAAACATTAACTTACTCTGTATACTTTGTAGTAGTTCTGAGAATTTAACTGTCCAACCCAAGAGAACTACCAGTCAAAAGGATGAGTTGCAGTTGGGCTGCATGATATTGGAACAAAATTATATTGCGATATGAATATAATTTCACAAGATAACTTTAGTGTCTCTATTTGGAAAGAACTCATTATTTTACTTTGATTGGGAGATTAACTTTGACTGGGATTTTGTAGGCGAGTGTGCGTAAAATATAGAAAATTATCCAAAAATATATAAAATAAACAAATTAAAGCACATAGGAAAACAACAGAACAACAAAAACGATAAAATAAACAGCACTTTATTGTTTAACAGTATTAAAGGTGCTGTATGTAAGTTTTTTTACTCTTCTAAAGCATAAAAATACCATAATATGTGTGCAGATATTTAAGAAGCATCCCAAGTGAACATACTTGTTTAACTGAAAAACAATGCTGAAGTCAGATATTCTGCTTTGAAAATGTCTTTTCCGTGCTGGAATGCTGTCTTTGTTTAGGTAATTTTCACATGCATAATGCCAGTTTAGCCAATTATAATTCAGCACCCCGGGTTGCCTTGTTGGAAAACAGCGCATTTCATTCATTCATTCAGAAAGGCTCTGAAAGCATGCGTCCGTGACCGAAAAGGACAGTATGGGAGACAGATTCAGTTCCACATGAGGTCATTAATTAGCAAATTACATAAATATTACGAACGTAAACATTAGGTGAGCAGGTTACATTGTAACCGCGCGTCCTAACAACACGCTGTGACGAGAGAGGCAGTGACCAGCTATTTGGCTGTTTGCACCAGACCGACAGAAATTTAAATACAGCCTTTCAGAAGCACAGAATATGCACTCACTCACGAAACGGTAAGGTTTAGAATCTGTTTAATACATGTTAACCCACTTTAACATCATTAAATGTAAAATGGCATTCAAACTCATTGTTAGCATTTAGCACCGAATAAAGCACACGAGATTTACCTGAGGTGATCACTGTCATAGGTTTCACAAGTTCAGCTGTGAGAAATAGAAGCCGTTTCTAATCATTCAATTCGAGGTGTTGGTTAGGACAAAAACTCCCTTTAATATGGAAAATATTCCCTCTGTCGCGTGTCGTTGCTTTTATTTAGAACACAGTTTAAATCACTCGCTCCTTGTATTCAAACTGGCAACCCACGCTCACGTTTGTTTTGATCCAGGAGTGCAACACCTAGTTTAACCACTGGGTGTCAAACTTACATACTGCACCTTTAACATACACAAATTCAATACTCAAAAGGTAAAATAACACTGCATGGAGTCTTTATTGTATAAATAAACACAATTATTCTTTGTTAAAGTGACAAACTTCATAATTTCTTGTGCCCAAATGGTTTAAATTCACACTATTACATGAATTAGGGTTAAACTTGAACCCCCAACTATTCTGGCATATTCTTTACACAGCGGATGCCCTTCTGTCCGCAACCCAGTACTGGGAAACACCCATACACACTCATTCACACACACATTCATTACACTACACCAATATAGTTCATTCAATTCACCTATAGCGCATGTCTTTGTACAGTGGGGGAAACCAGAGCACCCAGAGAAAACCCACGTGAATATGGGGAGAACATGCAAACTCCAGACAGAAATGCCAACTGGCCCAGCCGGGACTCGAACTAGCGACCTTCTTGCTGTGAGGCAACAGTGCTAACCACTGAGCCACCGTGCTGCCCCACTTCTGCGACATTGGTAAATCAAATAAAACGTTGACAGGCACATTTAAGTGTTTTTATAGTTCTGTGAAATACAAGCCTACACAAGCAACTAATCTAACTTTGATACGATACCTTGAAAAATATCGATATTGAGTACCATTTTCGATACTGCAAGGATTAGTGCAATTGTACTAGCGCATTTACTTAGCACTGCTCTGTAGCAAAGCAAAATACAAACCAATACAAATCAAAAGCAAGATTATATCTTTTTAAATTAATCCAATACTGATACGTATCGAAATATCGGCATTTTTGATGACGCTACAAAGAACTTAGGGCCCGATCACATTGAACGCGCTGTCTGAGCTCCAGCAGTCAGTGGGTGCTTTGAGCACAAAGCTGTGCTCGTCGGACAGTTTATTAAGGATGTACTGCTGGATGGCGTCTCACTATAGTTGTTAAACCAGATATTTAATTAATCTTGTCTCTATCTAACGACTCTTCAGTCTTTTGAATCTATCAGGTAACGTGTCAAACCTGGTTTATACTTCTGTGTCAAGTGATCGGCGTGACCCACGGCGCAAGCCTTGCGCGTAGCCGTGCATTTATACTTCTGCGCGCTGTTTCTGTTTCTCTGCAATACACTTCCGAAACGTCTGTTTTTTCTGAACACTTCCTTGATGTACAAGTGGCTCAAATTCGCTCATTTTGAGGCGGGAATCGGCGGACGTGCAACAACTTTAATCATAAGGTGAACACAAAACAACAGTCTCCATCGGGAGCTCCTTCACGGGACTCCACACTTGTAAACACTCGCTGCATCGGGCGCGCGGCTCTCACCTCCGCCCACACATGTGAGCGCTACCAAGCCGATCAATCACAGAGCTTGCGCCACGCGTACGCCTTACATTTTTTTGAGAGGTGCGCTTCAGCGTCGCCGATGGCCATGGCGAGGGGCTATGCGTCCACGGGTAGGCTGCGCCGTAGCATACGCGTGCGCTTGACGCAGAAGTATAAATCAGCCTTCACAGCGTCAGTACACTGCTTAAATTTTTTGCTTTCACGCGTGTATGGAGTAATTTTTGCGAAAACCTCAGATACTGTTGGTTGGTTGCTGTTGGTTGTGCACCTTTTTTACCAACCAAGTTTGTCAACGCCATTATAGCGACACAGATCACTCTGCCTATTCATGCCAGAGTCCCATGGAAAAAGTGATTGACAGGTGGTAACTTGTGTGTAACTTATCTTTATTTATTCATGATTTGGTTATGGGTAAAACGTAATGCCATCATCCATCGCAATGTTTCACATTAGACACCGTACGATGCCAAATTAGTCAACATCGCCCAACCCCTGCTCTCAACGCCCTTAAAGAGATTTTTGCTAATTTGGTGAAAACTTCAAGGCAATTTTTTTTTCACCGCATATCTTTAGTGTTTTTTTGTTTTGTTTTGTTTTTTTGTTTATTTAAATAGTCAAAAAAAACATACATTCATTAATCAACATATCTAACAACACAACATGTACTGTATAAACCTAGTGCTTTAACATGGTGTACATATAAACAAAGACAAAAAAGTACAATACAAGCAAAACCTGACTCATCAGCAGCTTTTTGTCCATTTACAATTATGTTTGGGTTTGGAAGTGATTTATGAATGGACCCCACATGGTAGTGAACTTGGACCCAGAACCATTCAAATTAAGTCTTATTTTTTTCCAAACTAAGGAAATGCAATGCATCATTGGCCCACTGTTTTAAAAGAAGGGGGAAATGATTGTTTCCAATTGATAAAAATCAAGTGTCTTGCCGAAAGAGAAGTAAAGGCAATACAGTCCAATTCACTTTTTGACAAAAATATTTTTTTATATACAATACCAAAGACAGCAACTTCAAGGCAACTTTGACATTTGAATGTAAGTGTTTGATGTTTCTTTCATCTGTTGATCACAGAAGAACTTATTTTGAAGAAAGCTGGACACCTGACATCCATTGTAGGAGCAAAAATACTATGGAATCAATGATTTTTTTTTTTAATTCTTCAAAATATCATCCTTTGTGTTCAACAGAAGAAACAAACTCAACCAGGTTTGGAACAAGTGGAGCATGAGTAAACGATGACAGAATTTTCATTTTTGGGTGAACTATCCCTTAAACTGAATGTTGCATTGACTCTGGCCTTCAATTGCCAGTCTGCCGTCAGAAACCTGGGAAACCCAGAGTAAATATTAACCATCCAAACACCATGCTGACAAGCAACAAGTTAATTTTCTTGCGCGTCTCGCTGTCATTTTATCCATTTGTTTCGCAATCACAAAGCTTCATTCATTCTTATTTCCAGACCTCTAGAGAGTAAAGCGTGTAATGAAGGCTGTTGTCATTGGCTAAGTAGGTCAGTTGTGTATTTAAACCCCTGAGGACATGAGATAGTTGCAGGAGAGGACAGTACGCTGTTTATGCATGTGTAAAAACCGGCGATGCTTATGAAATATTCCTCTCTGTAAGGGAATGCGACAGACGGAATAGATTTGCGTTTGCATAACAGTGGCATATGGCCAGTGAGCAACTCGATAATTAGCTATTTGCAGCATTATAATATTCTTTTCAGAGAATTGTGTTGAGTAATGTATCAAAGCTGTGTAATTCACTATACAGAGTGGCTAATTTTTTAGACTAGGACTGCACATTATAATGTTTTAGCGATGATATCGCAGTGTGTGAAAGTAATGGTGTAACGGATCACAAATCTCACAGTTCGGATCACATTATGCTTTTAGTCATGGATCGGACCATTTTTCGGATCAGCCAAAAAGGGAAGGAGACAAATGTAATTTGCTTTCCATTTATTACAAAAGCAGTACTGCAAGAAACGTTTGATTTTAAAGGGTCACGAAACACCAAAACACATTTTTTGAGCTGTTGACAGTCATATATGTGTCCCACGCTGCTATAAACACTGTTAGGACACATATATAGCACTAAAAAGTGAAAATTGGTTGTTTTTGCGTTATTTTGAGCAAATTCGTTTTCCGGTTTGAAACAAATTTTTGAAGCTGCTTCACGGCGATGAGATACTTGTGTGTATTCCAGCATGGAGAGTGGACGTCTGTACCTGCGAGTACATCGTGACCTCTCTGAGTGTGCTGCATTAATTCATGAGAAAGACTTGGTTCAAACCAATCAGCGCGCTCTGTTGTGTATGCGCGCAACTTTATTAATATGCATGATAGCTTCGAAGACTGTTTACCTGTTACATTTTTCAGACGACAAAGAGACCCACGTTGTGTTGCCAAAACAAGTGAAATAACGAGAATTTGGAGACATGGGTCGTCAGTGCTGCGTTTATTAATGTGCTGCAACGAAGATCTCGAAAATCCGGATTTGCTGCTCATCTCCTTTTAAAAAAGACGCTGCTCCAGTTTGTATTGATTGTCCTGTGTCTACTGATTTGGTAAGTGTGTATGAGAGCAGTGCCCTTTGTTTGTTTATTCAGATGGCAAAGTTAGTTCGTATCGTCAGCAGTGCTCTTTCAGTTTTTAAAGACATACCATAGTCAAAATGATTTAGTTACTAAGTTTACAGTATGTTAATATCACTGCAATATTATAGACTGAAAGATCCTCTGTAAATGCTGCTCTCCGAATGTAAACGTGTAAACATCACAATCAAACTATTACTGTTGTGTAGAATTTTCGCCGCATTTTGTGACAGGATAGTCTATACACACACGGCTTTCTGACGCTATTTACAGAGTGCATCTAAGTTTACGAGAAATACAGAGGATTTTTTTCTCCCATACGCCGTGCGGTATCAAACATTCCATTAAAACTAAAATGTTCCTGAATAAAAAGTGAAAGTGCCGAATTGCAGTTAAAGTCAACAAATTAATAATTTGGCAAATAATTCGATTACTGATGTCCATGTAAACAAATTCACTGTCTTTCTTCCCTGCGTCTGTGTGTTTGTTTTGCCTCCAGTGTTGTCAGATGTAGCTGATTTTTTCAAAACCGCCCAATTGGTCGGGAAACCGCCCAATCTGGCAACACTGTTTACCTCGCCTCTGTGAAAATCAACGGGTGCCCAAATGAAAACTCCCATATTTGCAAATCCTTCCCTCTTTCCCTCCCTCGACACTCCCACCTAAACAAAGCTGGACACGCTCACTTTCCTGACTTTTTCCAAACTAGAGGTGTGAAAACACCCTGCTGAGACAGAGGGGTTTCGTGGGCCTTTAAAAAACAGAACTTAGAAGCTGTAATTTAATTAAAAATAAAATGAAGAAATGATCAGCTGAATAAAAATAAATGGTAAAATATTCAGTACTGTGAAAAATTCACTGTTACTACTGCTGTTGCTGATGACGCTAAATGTATAAAATTTAACATTATAATTTGTACAACCCATATTAATTTTTAGTCTTATTTTCAATAAATGACTCAGTTATTCACTGATAAAACTTCATGTTTCATTGCTAGATGTGTCATTTTTGAAGAATTATTCAGTGGCATATTTTTGATGGCTGGTTGTCGCCACCTATTGTTTAAATAATGTAATTGCTGCCAACAACTTTCATTTTTGAGTGTCAAGTTAAACGTATATGATGGTGATTTTAGACTTCACCATAAACATCAGTGGTTTTATCTAAATGATAAACTTTTATCCCAGTACTTCTGTGTTATTTGACTGTTTGTAACTTCATAACTAACTCAGAAGACTGAATCTCTTTCTTGATTTTTGCCTTTTTCAAACACAGATTTGAATGCAGCGATTCGAAGGATTAATAAACAAATGCAAATCACCATCATTTATAATTTATGTTGCGTGGGTGTTGAGATCTCAATCTTTTAATGATTAATCGTGCAGCTTACACTGAATACATTAATGCAGGCTAAACAAGTAGTGACAGAAAACATCTTTAATAACCTAAGAAACCCACCACATCCCCAATAACCTATCACAGCAACTTCCGTCATCATTATATTTTACAGGAAAGCCTAGATGCTTTCATGCATATGATTTGAATGAGTCTAGAGGCGATCTCTCTGGTTTCACCAATCTTAACCGTGGAGGGGGACTGTATTGAAAGAGTAAACAGCTATAAATAATTGGGCATATGGCTTGATGAAAGGTTGGGTTTTAATATTCATATTGAAAATCTCGTAAAGAAGCACCTTTAGAAATCTGTTTTCCGAGAAAAACTGTGGCGTGTTTAATACTTATTTCCCCCTCTCTATATCTTTGCTGCAGGCCTCGTTCCAGCGCTCCAACAGCCATGATAAGGTGAGGAAGATCGTGGCGGAGGAAGGACGGGCTGCTCGAAACCTCATTGCGTGGAGTGTCCCAGTGGAGAGCAAAGAGGAAGAAGGTTTGATCCAATTCAGTCTGACACACACACACACACACACACACACACACACACACACACACACACACACACACACACACACACACACACACATGTTTGTTTTTGTGAAAAGTGGGTACATTACATAGGCTTCCATTCATTTTATACAGATCAAACCGTATATTATATTGCCCTCACCCCACCCTACCCCTAAACCCAACCATCACAGGAGACAGTGTACAGCTTTACTCCCTGAAAAAACTCATCCTGTGTGATTTTATAAGCTTTTTGAGAAGTGAGGACGTCACCAATGTCCTCATATTTCACCTGCTTTTTGTAATACCTGTGTCATACCCATGTCATCATACAGATTTGTGTCCTGATATGTCACAAAAACACGTACACACACACACACACACACACACACACACACACACACACACACACACACACACACACACACACACACACACACATAATACTGATTGCTGACACTGGGAATGTAGTTTAAGGTTGATGGCATGTAGAATGTGTGGGCTGTTGCATGCAGCTAGCTGAACAGAGCTAGTTTAGAGTTGACAAAATCAAACAAATCCAATCAGGTTCAGTGGTTTCAAAATGCGGTTTCATCTAGAGTTTATGATTAACTCTGGACTGCATGCACCTTAAAATATGACGTGTAGCAAACAGCCAATTACACAGCACACATGAGAGGGTTTGCAATTAATTTGTATGTTGACAATTAGGAGTTATTATTTAGCCAAATTATAATGATTTAAAGTGCAGTTACAAAGGAGACATATACACTGCTGTTTCAACATACTGAAATGCAAGTCTCTGCAAAGGACTCTGGTTCACCAAGACTTTAATAATATCTGTTTAAAAAAAACAACTTGTATTAAAGCCAATGTATATATTAAGGTCAAATGTAATTGAAAATAATCATTCATGTTAATTGACAATTCAAAACTATTTCAGTATTCATTCATTCATTTTCTTTTTGGCTGAAGCCTGGTTTATACTTCTGCGTCAATTGATCGGCGTGACCCACGGCGCAAGCCTCGCGCGTAGCCGTGCATTTATACTTCTGCGCGCTGATTCTGTTTCTCTGCAATACACTTCCGAAACGCTAGCTGGCAGTAGGTGTTTATGTTTCTCTGTGTCGAGTTTCTTCGCTGGTGTTTTGTTTTTCTGAACACTTATTTAATGTACAAGTGGCTCAAATTTGCTCCTTTTGAGGCGGGAACCGGCGGACGTGCAACAACTTTAATCATAAGGTAAACACAAAACAACAGTCTCCATCGGGAGCTCCTTCATGGGACTGCTCACTTGCCCACACTCGTCAGCGCTACCAAGCCGACCAATCACAGAGCTTGCGCTACGCGTACGCATTACATTTTTTGAAATGTGCGCGTCAACGTCGCCGACGGCCACGGCGAGGGGCTATGCGTCCAAGCGTAGGCTGCGCCGTAGCATACGCATGCGTTTGACGCAGAAGTATAAATCAGCCTTTAGTCCCTTTATTAATCAGGGGTCGCCACAGCGAAATAACCCGCCAACTTATCCAGCATATGTTTTACACAGCAGATGCCATTCCAGTTGCAACCCAATACTGGGAAACATCCATACACACTCATTCACACACATACACTACAGACAATTTAGCTTACCCAATTCACATATAGCGCATGTTTTTAGACTGTGGGGGAAACCGGAGCACCCAGAGTAAACCCACAACAACACGGGGAGAACATGCAAACTCCACACAGAAATGCCAACTGACCCAACCGAGGCGACCAGCGTCCTTCTTGCTGTGAGGGGACAGCGCTACCCACTGCGCCACCGTATAAATATAAACATTTTATTCTAACGTTCGTTTTCAAATAAGTTTTATTTTTCAGATCTGAGGTAAACTATCTACTGCTGAGTTCACTGGTGGTATTTAACACTGAAAAAAGCACATAATCAGTACCTGAGGTGATAATTGTCATAGTAGTTTATGCTGTTGTTCAGCTGCGAGAAACTAAAATAGAAATTTCAGGTGACTGTTTGGACAAAATCTCCTTTAACATGGAAAAGATTACTTATGTCCTGTGCTGTAGGCTCGATAGTCTTGATAGTCAGGCATGCTTGCTATCAGTCTGGCAACCTCCATGTGCGTGGAGTTGTCAGAAGAGTGGCCGAGTGAAAAAGTGGTTTGAATTTAAACTAGTTCATCCACCGGGTGTCAATCTTATGTAACGGAGGCCAGCTAGCTAAACCTCACTCCTCTGACCTCTAAAGGTGCTCTAGCGACAGTCACTAGATGCCATGATCTTTAGCCTCCTTGATAGAGCAACCGACTCGCATACAAAGAATCGCCGGTTCGATCCCAGCTCAGAGCAAGTTGGGTGCTGTAGGACCGCTGGGTTACACGTGGGGGCTCGTCCGGGATAGGAGTGAGGTTTAGGGGGGTGAGTGTAACAGACACCAGCTAGTGAAGTGCTATACAGGTAAACCTCACTCCTCTGGTCTCTAAAGGTGCTCTAGCAACAGTCACTAGAGGCCATGGTCTTTAGCCTTCTTGTTAGAGCAACCGACTCCCATGCAAAGAATCGCCAGGTCAATCCTAGCTCAGAACGGGTTGGGTGCAGTAGGACCGGTGGGTTACACGTGGGGGCTCGTCCGGGATGGGAGTGAGTGTAATGGAGGCCAGCTAGCGAAGTGCTATACATGAGGCTTACTCCTTTCATACTGCACCTTTAAGGTTATTTAGATTCTGCAATTTGCTGTTTAAAAACAAAATGTCCACCAAAATAATCTTTGACTCGTAGAATGTAAATCTCCCCGTAAAATGATGCCGTTATTTCAATGACATAAGTTGTAAGCGCAGTATTACAAGTTAAGAGCACATTCATGTAATGCGTGCTCAGATTCCCTTTGTTCATGCACAAAACTCATCATGCACTCTCAGATATATCCTACTCACGCCAAATATTCTTGAGCACTCTCAAATATACGCTGCTCCCAGACTCGTTCCTAATAATTCCTAATAATTTTTCATAATGTCTCACAGGATCATTCAGATGTGCTAATGTGAAGCCCAATAAACATTTATCATCAATGTTAAAAACAGAACAGCATTTATTTGACATAGAAATTATTGGTATTTTTGATTTTGAATTTTGGTAAAATCATGCTTAATAAATTTATTAAATTTAACTGTATTATTATTATTATTATTATTATTATTATTATTATTATTATTATTTTTCATTTACTTAGAGTGAAATGCTATTGCTAAATACTGTATTGGCTCAATGTGTCCTTGGTAATTGTATGTATGGACTATATGTACTATATATGTAGTTTATGTATTTATTCAATTATGTATTTGTTCAATCGTTTGTTCCAAAAAAGGAGAACTAGACAATGTAAATAAATGACATTTAGATGATTCATTGCTCTTTCTTGCAGTCATAAACACTCTCACATCCTACGTGTCTTGTCACCCATCTGGCTCTGTTTAAAATGCGTCCAGCTTTCTAAAGAGCGGCCATTAGCAAAGCAAATGTGGGCGATGAGCAAGTGTTCAGAATCTGTCATCCCTCTTCAGTACCTGGACTTACAGTACCCTCTTTGTCACAGTGTGTGTGTGTGTCTCAATGTGTCTTTGTCTGTGTGTGTGTTTGTGTCTGTATGTTTGTCTGTGTGTGAATCTTTGTGTGTGTTTGTGTCTGTATGTTTGTCTGTGTGTGAATCTTTGTGTGTGTTTGTGTCTGTATGTTTGTCTCTGTGAGTGTATGTTTGTGTGTGGTGTGTGTTTGTGCATGTATGTTTGTGTGTGCCTGTGTTTGTGCATGTATGTTTGTGCATGTATGTTTGTGTGTGCCAATGTGTTTGTTTGTGTGTTTGTGTGTGTTTGCTTATGTATGTGCATGTACATGTGTGTTTGTTTCTCTGAGTGTTTGTTTATGTTTGTGTGTTTGTGTATGTCTGTTTGTTTGTTTGTGCATGTGTGTTTGTGTGTGGATGTGTGTTTGTGCGTCTTTGTATGTTTGTGCGTGTACAGTATGTTTATGTGTAAATTTGTGTGCTTGTGTGTGTGTGTGTGTGTGTGTGTTTTGTGTGCCTCTATTTATGTTTGTATTTATGCATGTTTGGGTGTGTTTGTACGTTGTACATTTGTGTGCTTGCGTGTTTGTGCTTGTGTGTGTATTTGTGTGCATATACAGTATGTTTGTGTGTGCCTATATATTTGTGTTTGTGCCTGTGTGTAAGTTTGTTCGGGTTTGTGTATTTTTGTGTGTGTGCCTGTATATTTGTGCGTGTTTGTGCTTTCGTGTGCCTGTGTTTGCTTATGTTTGTGTTTATGGATGTTTGCATGTACTTGTGTGTGTGTGTGTGTGTGTGTTTGTGTGTGCCCATGTGTTTGTGCATATTTGTGTATTTGTGTGCATGTACAGTATGTTTGTGTGTGTCTCTATGTTTGCACGGGTGTTTGTTTGTGTTTATATACTGTTGTGTGTGTTATGTGTATGTTTGCGTGTCGTGTAGAGTTTGTCTGCCTGTGTGTTTGTGTGTGCCTGTGTGTGTTTGTTTGTATGTGTAATGTGTATATGTGTGCTTTTATGTGCTTGTCTATGTATGTGTGTTTGTGTGTGTGCACTTGCGTGTGTGTACGTACTTGTGTGTGTCTGCCTGCATTTGTGTATGTTTGTGTGTGTACATTTTCTGTATGTTTGTGTGTGTTTGTGTATGTACAGTATGTTTGTGTGTGCCTGTGTGTGTGTGCTTGTTTGCCTGTGTTTATGTATGTGTTTATGTATGTTTGTGCGTTTCTGTGCTTATGTGTGTTTGTGCATATTTGTGTGCGTGCGTGCGTGTGTGTGTGTGCATGCGTCTGTGTATTTGTTTTATCTATTTGTGCTTGTCTATGTTTGTGTGTTTGTCTGTGTCGTTGTTTGTGTGCACTTGTTGTGTGTCTGTGTGCAAAACTGTATTTGTGAATGTTTTTGTGCTTTTCCATGTATGTATGTGTGTGTGTGTGTGTGTGTCTCTCTGTGTTTGTGTGTGCATTTAAGCTGACCCAGATCCTGCTTGAGCGTCTGCTCTGACAGGTCACTGCAGGAGTCTTTTGTTAGTTTTAGGACTGCAGTTTGTGTAACGTCCCAGCAAACAGCACTCGCCAGTGCCCGCATTCATCCACTGTTTCTGGATCAGAGGCTGCAGAACTCCAAGTGTGCACTTAATGCTTAGAATTGCTGATTGAGAGTCAGTTTTGACCCTCATATCCTGATAAAGAGGATTATGTTGACTAGAGGGAGCTGATCCTAGATGACTAGAGGAAGCTGATCCTCTTCTTATAGTGCGCACACAATACAGGCCTGATCCCAGATCAGTTCTGACACTTAATGAATGTAAGCACTGGGTGAACGTTGGCTTTTATGGTGAATAAAATGCCATGAATGGTACTTCATCGTCATGTTGGAAATTATAAATATATTTATAGTTATAAAAAATATTTTTGAAAGCGTTAATGTTTTGAAAGAAGTCCAAGGCTACATTTAAATGATTGTGTGTGTGTGTGTGTGTTTGTGTATGTGTATGTACTGTATATACATATAAAGGGCTCGAAGTTAACTTTTTTACTTAGTAGCACCGGTGCTCCCAACTTCAAAAATTTAGGAGCACCAGAAAAAATTTAGGAGCACCAGAAAAATTTTAGGAGCACCAGAAAAATTTTAGGAGCACCAGAAAAATTTAGGAGCACCAGAAAAAATTTAGGAGCACCAGAAAAATTTTAGGAGCACCAGAAAAATTTTAGGAGCACCAGAAAAAATTTAGGAGCACCAGAAAAATTTTAGGAGCACCAGAAAAATTTTAGGAGCACCAGAAAAATTTTAGGAGCACCCACCAAAAATGAATGAGCGAACACTGCAAATTGTATATTAAGGCATTTATTGTATTTGAAACAACATCAATCAGGACTAACAAAAAAAAAGAAACAACTGTCTAACTAATGCTGTGATGACTTACTGATATCTGTGCAATAATTCCAAAATGAATGTCTAATAATTATAAAATATTGTTAACGATGACGATGATGTCAATAATACTTACAATGAATTACATTTCTCATTATCATGTTGCCCTGAATGTGCTTGAATGCGAGTTACTGTAAAAGTTCCTGCTGCTACTTTATGAAAAATAAATGTATGGTTTGCATCAAACAAAAATGAAGCATTTCAATAAGAAATATTTATTTTGCACTATTGTTTTTTTACGCATGTCAATTTAATAAATAATATTTCTGCTACAAAACAAACGTAAGATTATAATAAATCATTCAATCCAATGCTGAAAGCTGCAAAGCAGTCATCAGTAAATAGAAAAATAATATTCATCTCAAGAAAGAATGGACCAAAGAAAGTAAGAAAAGTCTCACTTCTACCACTCTTTAAAAGTGTTGGTTTGGGTTTGGTTCATTTTAAATGCTCAGTTTCGTTATGCGCTTATTTACAATTTTCTGTGTTTGTGGAAAAAAGCACGCGAGTCAGATGACCCAATATATGAGCGGGGCAGACCAGAATTTTCGTGATGACCACCGGCGCAATACCGTTCTTTGTTATGAGCCGCAGATTCAGTTTAAACTTAGTAAAGGCGAGCTTTTTTGGCGATGATGTGTACAGTGTTAGATTTTACATTTAGCGGACATTTGCGATGAACACGCAGTGAATGCAACGCATCGAGATTCGGGCACCTTCACCAAAATCCCTCGATTGATCTCGGCTGGCGCCCTTATAAGCTTCCTGTTATCTGACAGCGGAAAGCCTTGAGTGATTGACAGCTAATATGAACCAATATAGCGGCAGGGAAGTCCGATTCAGCACGTTTTTAGAAAAAATTTAAACAAGTCGCACTGCAACTATTATATGCAGTCGCACAAATGCTCCCAAATATATTATGAGGTCGCATAGATTAAATTTCGGGCGCATATGCGACCAAAATGGTCACAATTTCGAGCCCTGATATATATATATATATATATATATATATATATATATATATATATATATATATATATATATATATATATATATATATATATATATATATATATATATATATATTCTATATGTATGTGTAGTATATATAATAATATATTATTATTATTATTATTATTATTATTATTATTTTTTTTTTTTTTTTGAGCGACACTGTGGTGCAGTGGTTAGCACTGTCACCTTACAGCAAGAAGGTCACTGGTTCGAGTCCCGGCTTGGTCAGTTGGCTATTCTGTGTGGAGTTTGCATATTCTCCCCGTGTTGGCGTAGGTTTTCTCCGGGTGTTCCAGTTTCCCCCACAGTCCAAAGGCATGCGCTATAGGGGAATTGATGAAACTAAATTGGCTGAAAGAAACTAAATTGTCCATAGTGTACAAGTGTGAATGAGTGTGTATGAATGTTTCCCAGTACTGAGTTACAGCTGAAAGGGCATTTACTGTGTAAAACATATGCTGGATAAGTTGGCGATAATGGCTCTATTTAGAAAGAATCTGTCGTTTTAGAGTGATTGAGGCAGTTTTGTAGTGGAGTGCATCTACATACAATATAATAAACCAATCACAAGCATTGATAAACAGTGGAGCAAAGATACATTTAAAATAACAGTATTTTATGGTTTTCTGGGAGTCTAACAGTATTCAGGCAGAAATGGAATAACCAAATGTAAAAATAACACTATATAGTATTTGTTGTTATATGCATAAATACAATTAATCTATCTTACAAACATTTTGTGATTAATAAAACGTGTCTGAATGCACATCAATTCTTGTGCCTTAGTGCTTTAAACTGGCTTGAAATGCTCACACAGTCGCATGCCTTAAAAAAAACATACAAATGATAAACATTTTAGTAACTTAAACACGGTGGCTCAGTGGTTAGCATTGTCGTCTCACAGCAAGAAGGTCACTGGGTCGAGCCCCGGCTGTTGGCATTTCTGTGTGGAGTTTGCATATATATATATATATATATATATATATATATATATATATATATATATATATATATATATATATATATATATATATATATATATATATATATATATATATATACATAAAACATTAGGTAAATGCTCGTTTGTATTACATTTAATCACTCATAGTTCAGCTTGACCATTTTTAAGGGAAACATGTTGATTGTTGTTATTAACAATATCAAACTTAATTCACTGTTGTACTTTGCATGGGCGGTTCAGACAATAATCATTTAAAGTAACGACAAAAAGCTAACTGTCTTTACAGTTTACTTTAACTGTTCAGTCTTTTAACTGAACAGTACTTACCAGGGGAAAACAGACTAAGAACTATGTCCCTGTGTCCATCAAACGCTGTCTAAGCTGCGATCCGGGTCCCATAATGCAATTCAAAAATGTATTTAAGCGGAAAAACACCCGTAACCCATGTAGTATGGAAAAAAAATCCATTAAAATATAAATAAAACAGTCCTTTAACTGTTATTGTACAGATTTTTTTCAGGGTGTATATATACAATTATATTAACTAAATAAAGTAAAACTACAGGTTTTTACTTTCATTAGACTTCTATGTAATACTATATAAAATAGATTAACAAATATTACTTATTTATTTTTTATAATATATAAAATATGTTGTGAATAACAAAAAAATAGTCCCATATACATTTTTAATTATGTAATAAAAATATGACTAGCCTATATGTAAAGGATTTCATCGAAAATGTAGTTTTCAAATCTGAAAGTGCAGACAGTTTTACAGTAAATGCTTCTGAAATACATCATTCTTTTGAAATTAATAGGTGGGATATTTGCATCATGTACAGCATGTTTTAATGTGCATCCGCTTTCTAATTGTGCTATATTCTTTTGTTTGCGTTCAGCGAAATCAAAGAGTCATGGTAACAGCAACGCGAGAGCTCAGCGAATCAACTCCGGCCTCCACAGGAACAAAAAACAGGTGGGAATCACGTGCAAGAGGATATCCTGAATGTTTCTTTTTTAATCCTGGAGTGATTGAAGATTGTAAAATGTTAGATTTGTTAAGCTAGGGTTTGATTAACCTGAAACGTGGACGTCTGGGCAATGATACACATGAGTAATCAGTTCTTAATTATTTTAATTCAAATAAAATGATCAGTTTTGAAAGGCTAATTAAAAAGCTTTTACTCCTAGTAACCACTAGGGGGAGCTAGAGTCATTTCAATGCAGCCTTACATTCATTGGGTTTATTTGAATCCTTCCATAAGTTTACCTCAGTATTTATATAAGCAGCACATAGTGAATACATGAACTGTTAGACCATAAGTATTATAGCAAAATGGGATTTAATTGCGCACATATACTGCACATATTAACCATTTGAAGTGTTGATTTTAATCTCTGCTCTTTACAGAACTCGGGGTTGGACTGCAAAAATGGTCCTGGGTCGATATTGGACAAAGGACCTGAGAAGAGTCCCACTAAGACTAGACAACCGCGAAAGGTGGACCTCAGGGCTCGATACTGGGCCTTTCTGTTTGATAACCTGCGGAGAGCAGTGGACGAGATCTATGTCACCTGTGAATCTGACCAGAGCGTGGTGGAGTGTCGGGTACGAGCAGTGCTCTAGCGTTTTATACATTGCGCACACACATCTTCAACAACACTTTACCTTCTTCATTCTGAGTGGTTTGATATACAGGCCTCAAAACTGTGAATGATTTGGTTGCATAAGCTACAAAAAATGCCATCTATATGACTTCAAGTGCATATAATTGTTTCATTCTTTGGTATTCAGGGTTCATACGGTCATGGAAAATCTAGATAATTAATGGAATTTTTTTTAAGAAGTATGTTCGTTGAAAATATACATAACATTATGTAGAATATAGGAATACTAAGACTATCGAGACATTTTTTTAAACAATTATCACTTATTCATTCATTTTCTTTTCGGCTTAGTCCCTTTATTAATCAGGGGTCACCACAGCGGAATGAACCGCCAACTTATCCAGCACATGTTTTACGCAGCGGATGCCCTTACAGCTGCAACCCATCTCTGGGAAACATCCATACACACTCATTCACACTCATACACTACGGACAATTCAGCCTACCCAATTCACCTGTACTGCATGTCTTTGGACTGTGGGGGAAACCGGAGCACCCGGAGGAAACCCACACGAACGCAGGGAGAACATGCAAACTCCACACAGAAACGCCAACTGACCTAGCCGAGGCTCGAACCAGCGACCTTCTTGCTGTGAGGTGACAGCACTACCTACTGCTCTATAGCGTCGCCTTTTTAAACAATTAGCAAAAGAAAAATAATAATAACAATAATAATAAAGAAATACAACCCCCCCCCCTCTATACATGGTATAATTGTCACAATTTTTGTCAAAACATTTCTTGTTTTGATGTTACATAAAGATAGTTGCAATGGTTGATGGTAATAAATCAAAACAATTATGTCCAGAAATGATGCACAAATAAATTACATTTAAAAATGTGATAAAACACTGAATTAAAACATAAAATAAGAGAAGGTAACAACTACAACATTCATTCATTCATTCATTTTCTTGTCGGCTTAGTCCCTTTATTAATCCGGGGTCGCTACAGCGGAATGAACCGCCAACTTATCCAGCACGATTTTACGCAGCGGATGCCCTTCCAGCCACAACCCATCTCTGGGAACTTCCACACACACATTCACACTCATACACTACGGACAATTTAGCCTACCCAATTCACCTGTACCGCATGTCTTAGGACTGTGGGGGAAACCGGAGCACCCGGAGGAAACCCACGCGAATGCAGGGAGAACATGCAAACTCCACACAGAAACGCCAACTGACCCAGCCCAGCCGAGGTTCGAACCTGCGACCCAGCGACGTTCTTGCTGTGAGGCGACAGCACTACCTACTGCGCCACTGCATCGCCCTACAACTACAACAACAACATTAAAAAAAGATTAGCAAAACTAATAATTATCATATGAAATAATCAATTATTAAAGTCTAACAGTGTGTCAAGAAAAGGGCCCCAAATATAATCAAAGTCTGTGGGCTTTTGTCTGAAAGTTATGGAATTGTGACATGGCATTTCCCAGGCCTGGAAAAGTTTTGGAAAAACAGAAAAGTCATGAAAATTAGTAACAAATATGTGTATACTTAAATATAGGTTAGTTGCCCTTGGCCAAAACATGCTCTCACATTATTAGTTCTGTGTAAGCATTATGTAACTAAGTTATCACACACTATAAAATACATATTTTGCAAACTACAGAGAATGAGGCAACAATTTTAATTACACTTGCATGTTATGAAGGAACTGGTCCATATGAACTGTAACAGTTACTGACAAAGTTCCTGACAAAGTTTCATACATAGTCCTTGCTGCTTCTTTCTTTAATAGCAAACGGCCGACGAATCCCGCAGCGTTGGTTATTGTATCAAAAATCAGAAAAATTACAGAAACAAACACAGCACTAGGTTGGCTGTACGATTATTTCACGCGGCCGCCATTTTAAAACACGAAAGCGAGGCTGCGGTGGGAAGAACTGTAAGAACTGTAAACATTGCATTAACATGCTGTGTACTACAAACCTCCAGCTGTTGCCGCGATTTCAAATGCAGATATGGTGTAAACATCACTTTAATATCATTCAGTTTAGTTTAATTTAAACAATTAAAAGCATATTAGGCATCAAACAACGTCACAATCTCTTTAAGAGTAATACGCTTAAGTGTCCTCCTAGACTTCAGTTCATGGCACCAGGTAAACACCGTGGGGACGCTTTCCTGCTTCATCCTATGTAACCCAGTGAGCGATAAAACAATGCAGTCCTCTGTAGCACACCCTCGTGTTGTCTGTAATAATGTTGTCCCTGTACTGAAGTTTTAAAAATGTCCATTTCCCACTAACATTTAAGCGCCGCTGATAGCGTTCTTAAACAGCTGATTTGCAGTAGTATTCACCAGTGCTCAACAGAAATGACTGTGATTGGCCGTCAAGGTCATCAGTTCACCGCTCTTCGCAGATTTCTAACACAGATACATGAAAACTGGAGCGTTTAAAAGCCGTGAAGATCAGTCGATTCACCAAGCGGATCGCTCGTCTGTGTTTGCACTCAGTAAACATCAGTGAAGTGCGGTGAACTGATGACCTTCACAGCCAATCACAGTCATTTCAGTTGAGCACGTGAACAAATTGGCAAATCAGCGATGTTTAAGAACGCCATCAACAGCGCTTAAATGTGAACGGGAAATAGACACTGTTTTAAATTTCAGTACCAAAATTTTGTATCGTGACAAGTCTAACATAGTGAAAGAATCAGTTCATTAACTGGAGTTTAATAAATGGCATCTAAAACGTGAGTTTGGGAAAGAAAACCTTAGCTAACTAGTGGCATTTACCTTAACTTAGCTGAAAATGAGGTCCGATATCCCTTTTTATTTTCACTATTCATTCAGAACAGACCTCTGGGTCACTCGGAAGGCGGTGAAAGTATAAATTTGTGTCACTTTCTTTTCGCTGATAAGATATACAGCCAGGTACACAACATTCCTGTGTGACTCAGGCGATACTTCCGGGTTTCTTCCCACCGCAGCCTCGATTTCGTTGTTTAAAATGGCGGCCGCGTGAAATGAAAATGTTGTGAAAATGAACTTTAACCCTGTATTCCCTGCAGTCGAATCTCCATCTGTCAGTGATGGTCGTCTTCACGTCATGATCGGTCCCGTGATCCCCCGCGCTTCGCTAGTGTCTGAAGGGAAAGGCGCATTCACATTTTACCGGACTACATATTTGGTACCGCATCGACGTTGATGCGTTCAAGCAAAAGATCCGGACCAACACAATTCATTTATTCGACTCTGACTATTTTGTTAAAGAGTCAATAGTTTTAAACACGGTTCACTTTCAGATTTAACCCTCAGCTGGATGTTTTCATTCATTTGGTGCTGTGTTACACACTGCATGGAAGCTCACTTTCAAAAGCCCATAATAGGAGCTCTTTAATGACATGCACAGAGTTGTTCACCACAAAACTAGTAATATGAGCTAACAAAATAAATATGGTTAGTTAGTTTTGATTTCGTGTGTACTTTAAATTTTAAACATGATTGTTAGTTTTGAGATTTTGGAACTGTCCACTAGAGGGAGTGAAGCGCTGCGATGAACCTCTCTCTCCTCCTCTTCCTCCTCCTCGCATTCCTTTTGTTTTCTGGTTTGTGTCAGAGAGGGTTTGGTGAGAGAATTATCACTGCAGCTCTCCAGGGCCTTTCTGGAGGGAGTGGAGATGGATGACATGTGTAAACAAAGAGCCCCCCCACTCCCCCCACCCCTCTCCTTCTGTGTGTGTGTGCGGGGGGTACAAGGTCTAGGTGACGTCCTAAAACACTTATTTTTCCACCCCAGGTTTTTGTTTAGTTTGAGTAAAAGCAAAAAGCTGATTGCAAAACACGCTCTACAGTCAGCCACTATGACCAATGACCTCTCAGCACGCAACGGTCGCAATAACGATCCATCACTTTAAGTTGATCAACAGTGTTTTGTGTCCGGCTTGGTCTCGGGACCTGTGTCGGCAAAACAGTGGTTTGATCTTTGTTAGCTTTGGTTGGCAGAGCTTGTGTCGGGGCACTCTCTGTGTTTACCCTGGCAGGTATGGCGCCGTGGCTGTATTTGGGCCCATCATCTACACTCCACACTGCTGGCTCTGATTTATCGATTGGCGTGTAATCTAGAATTTTGCAGAGCAGGGTTTGGGCCAGATGCTCGAAGCTAACCGGCCCCCTTTGTGGTTACCTTGTTGACAGCTGGCCTGCACGAATGTGCGTAAACTATCTGCCCAGCCTTGTTGCCATGTCCAGAGGGTCTGTTCACACTTCCTGGCCCTTTGGTCTGAGCGTGTTTGTGTTTGTTCATGCTCCGCTACAGCTCTTTAGCTCACTGCTGTGTGTCTGATGGGAACATTTTAGGCCTAAAGTGGCAAAGCGTTCCTTGGAGATGTTGAGGTTGGAGTCTACTCGTGTATATGTTGTAGGGAGGAAAATTAGAAAATAGCCTACAATTTCTTACTATTTGCAAAGTTACTGCTTACTTCAAATAAAGCAGCTTTACAAAAGGTGCACATTATTGCATCACAATCAAATTTGGAAAAGTTAAGGTTATTAGTTACCCTAACTTCATTAGTTTATAATAACTTTAATTAACTAGTAACAGCTTTTAACAGTTAAAGTTATTATATGTAAACATAGTTAACCTGCAGTTATATAGCATATAGGTGATGTCATTGTATACATGTTTAAAGAAGTGTATGTGCTGTCCTTGAAGTCCTCTGGTTGGCATAGTCTCTTCCCAGGTCTTGGATCCCATCAATAGCGCTGCACAATCTCTAGAGGCATCGGGATGTGTCAGTCCAGTTTTCAGAGTTGAAGTTCAGCTTAGGTCAGTTCAGTGTGGTTTAATTTTCTCTGCTGAAAGTCCAAACACTGAAGAGTAAATCCATCGATGCGCAGCTCCACCAAGCAAGCCAGTGGCGACAGTGGCTAGGAACAAACTTCACCAATTGACCAAAGTGAAGGGAAAAAGACCTTGAGGGAAACCAGGCTCAGTTGGGCATGACCATTTCTCTTCTGGCCAAACTTCCTATGCGGAGCTGCAGTCTAGGTGCCGGAGGCTGGAGAACACTGGACGTCCATCGTAGAGAACTGCAGGTGTGGGTAGGTCACCGGCGGGTGATCATGCTGGCCCATGGAATCAATGCAAAGACTTGTCTGTCACTGTGGTCTTTTAGAAATCAGTGTCACGCTCTCCACTTCTCCATGACCACAACAGCATAAGCTCAGGATATGGCCTGGTCCAGGAATATGGACACCTTGGCATGGTCTCTTAACAGGTCTTGGATCCCATCAATAGCGCTGCACAATCTCTAGAGGCCTCGGATGTGTCAGTCCAGTTTTCAGAGTTGAAGTTCAGTTTTGTTCAGTTCAGTGTGGTTTAAATTTCACTACTGAAAGTCCAAACACTGAAGAGCACATCCATCAATGCGCAGCTCCACAAGTCCCAAACCAAGCAAGCCAGTGGCGACAGTGGTGAGAAATAAACTTCCCCAATTGACGAAAGTAAAGGAAAAAAAATCTCGAGAGAAACCAGGCTCAGTTGGGCATGACCGTTTGGGTTACTAGGTGCTGGAGGCTGGAGAACACTGGACGTCCATCGTGGAGAACTGCAGGTGGGGGTAGGTCACCGTCGGGTGATCATGCTGGCCCACAGGCTCAATGCAAAGACTTGTCTGTCACTGGGGTCTCATGCTCTCCACTCCTCCATTACAGCATCAGCCCAGGATATGGCCCGGTCCAGAATAATGGATACCTTGGCATCATTTCTTCACAGGTCTTGGATCACATCAATGGCGCTGCATAGTCTCTAGAGGTCTCGGAATGAGTTTCCCCAGGTGGAAATGGAGAATAAAGAAAATAATTAGCGTAGCTGCTGTTCGTAGTGTATTTAAACGAGATGCAAAAATAAAGTGTTATAAATGAAAATAGAAGATATATAAACAGATCTAGAAACAAACATAAAGCATACAAGTATTTCTAAGAAAGTGACTGGTGTATTGAGACAAGAAGAGTGTGTTCTACGGGTGGTTTGTCAAACCCACTCATCTTCATGGAGCACACTCACACGTCCTACAGTTATGTGATGCATTGTGTGTTTAATCTTGTTTTGAATTGAGAGAGTGTGTCTGAGCCTCGGACATTATCAGGAAGGCTATTCAAGAGTTTAGGTGCCATATATGAGAAGGCTCGACCTCCTTTAGTAGACTTTGCTATTCTGGGTACTACCAGAAGCACTGGGTTTTGAGACCTTAATGAGCGGCTTGGATTGTAGTAAGACAGAAGGTTGGTTAGATAAACAGTAGCTTAATCATATTTGAAGTTATCTTGACAGATTTTAAAAGCATATTGCATGTTCTCCTGGTGTTGGCGTGGGTTTCCTCCGGGGGCTCCGGTTTCCCCTACACTCCCAAGACATGAGCTATATGTGAACTGGGTAAACAAAATTGGCCATAGTGTATGTGCGTGAATGAGTGTGTATGAATGTTTCCCAGTATAGGGTTGCAGCTGGAAGGGCATCCGCTGTGTAAAACATATGCTGGATAAGTTGGCGGCTCATTCCGCTGTGGTGACCTCTGAGGAAAAAAGGGACTAAGTCAAAGGAAAATGAATGCATAAATAAAGAAAAAAGCGTTTTCAAAAAAACATTTGGCAGAATCTTCAGTAGTTTGTAAGATAAGTAGCACCTTATTTTATTAGATTGTGACATTAGGTTGTCATCATTAGTTCATGTTTTTCCCTTGCCACAAGAGCTTGATGACATTAGCAGAAAATACATTTAGTCCAGAAGCAAAGATGATTGAGTTGTGTTGCTTTTAAATGGCTGGTGAATCATGTTAGGTAAAACAAAACCCAAAAATATGGGCAATTTTAAGTGTTTTGTTCTGTAAGGCGTTACTTAAATCTGGTTATTAACAAATATTCTATTCTATGCAAGGCAGAAAATCAATCAGTTCCACCTATGTCCCTGATTTTCATCTCATCTGCTAGTGTTATCTGGTCTTGTGCTTGATTTGGCCCGATGGCTTGATTTATTTTCATATTCATGTAACGCCCACATCTTTAACCCACTGCCCAGAGGACTAATTAGTTCTTATCAGTCCTCTCCCTCGTCTCGGGCCTGATTTATGTAACATCAGCCAGTGGATGAGAAAACTCTCCTTTCTTTTGTGTGAATGGGTGTGTAGATTAGTGTGAGAGATGTGGTAAATCAGGGATGAGGGGTCAATTTAAATTTAATTTGAGATTTTGACATCTTAAGCATTCACCTGATATAAGCCTTTTAAAATAAAGAACTATATGCTAAATGTGTATAGCTATATTTATAATAATAATTCCTTACATTTATATAGCGCTTTTCTGGACACTCAAAGCGCTTTACACATTGGGGGGAATGTCCTCATCCACCGCCAGTGTGCAACGTTCACCAGGATGACACGACGGCAGCCATATTGCGCCAGACTGAAAGCAACACTCCAGCTGATTGGTGGAGAGGAGGCCGAGTGATGAAGCCAATTATGATATGGGGAGGGTTAGGAGGCCATGATGGACAGAGGCCAGTGGGCAAATTTGGCCAGGATGCCGGGCTTAAACCCCTACTCTTTTTGAAGGACATGCTGGGATTATTTAACGACCACAGAGCGTCGGGACCTCGGTTTAACGTCTCATCCGAAAGACGGCATTCACTGAGCATTATAGAATCCCCTTCACTATAATGGGGCGTTAGGACCCACACAGACCGCAGGTTGAGCGCCCCCTGCTTGTCTCACTAACATTATTTCTGGCAGCAACCTAGCTTTTCCATGTGGTCTCCCATCCTGCATCCCTGCTTAGCTTCAGTAGGTGACCATGTGAGAGTTGCAGAGAGCTAGCTGCCGGCACTTATCTGTTTCCTGTCTACTTGTTCTACTTCTGCTGTTGCATTATTGGCCGGTATCAACCTCTAAAAAAATGTCTAAAATTACATACTACTCATAGATGCTACATTTGAATTTGAATTTACACTTGACCGTTAGAAAAATATGCTCTATCTAGTATGAATGCGAGTACTACATAAGTACTACATCCACCATTTGTCATTATCACATGATCTACCTTCATCAGTTGCGTCGCTTCACTCCCATTTAGGAGTTTTTTGAAGTTCTGTCATGGGATACTGTAGTGTCTATTGGATGCACAGGTATTATCAAAGACTTAAGAATACACAAGACATGTCACTCATATAGTTTTGAATGGGGAAAACTGATATGGCGAATGAAGCCCCTCCTTCTAGTACATGAGTCAATCATCGATCGCTAAAGACTGAAGATTCTCCTGGGGAGCGCCTCAGACCAGATGTGAGTTTCTGCAGATTTTATGTGATTCAAACCTTTAGAAATGAAACGAATGAGACGTTTGTTGTTTAATTTTTGGTGATTCCTAATATGAAGTTTAATCGTAAGCTAGCTTGGCAAGCAATTTTGTATTTCCCAATTTAATCAGAATGCCTGAGAATATTGCAATGACTTGTCTTAAAGAGACTTTGGTGTTATCCAGGTACTTTTCGCCTACTGTTTTTTGAATACTATGAATTTGGACATATTACTCTGCTCGCATATTGTTTTTCGCATACTATATAGTAGAGAAGTATGCGATTTCGGACACAGCCCTGGTGTTGTTAACTAGCCCTAATCAACAGGCCTGCTGCTGAACACATCTTTCACCGGGCATGACTCCTCTATTAACTAAAAGCACTGTGGACCTCTCCTCTCAATTGCCACTCCCCCATTACCACTAATCAATCACACACGCCTGTTTCACAGTACTGCCTGCTGCCCCCCCCCCCCCCCTATTAATCCAGAGCATCAGTCACACCATAGACCCTGATCTTGATCTGTATGCACCTGAACTCTGCAACTGCACCGACAGGAGGTCTGAGCATTCCGTACCGCCTAACGATATGAGACACAAGGTGCTTCTGAGGCGAACGAAATGACCTACCGCTTCATTAGTTGATTTGTAGGAATTATTTTAAATCTTTTTATTAGTTTGTTGTATGAAACTAAAACTTAAGAGTTTTAGAGAGGTAAACGGTAAGATATTGTCCATTTATTAATTCCAAGTCTCCAACCTCCTCATTCGTATTAACTCAATTAAATAATGAATTAACACCAACTGAAGTACAATAGATCTACTTGACCAATATATCCGAAAATAACCACACAGTTGTTCAAGGCAGGTCTTTAGTAGAGTCCAAAATGGGATCCCAATTGTCCCAAAATGGGACAATTAGGAAATAAACACCAACTGAAGTACAATAGATGTACTTCACCAATATATCAGAAAAGAATTACACAGGTGTACAAGGTAGGCCTTTGATATGGTCCAACATTGGATCCCAAGTCTTATAAAAGGATCTGAGTGAGCCAGAGAGTTAGCATCTTCAATTCTGATACTGGAATCATTATTTGAAGAAAAAAAATGTGTTGCTGTCTTGAATTTTTTACGGTGTGGCATGTATAACAGTTTTGGCCATATTTCAGAACTTCAGACAGGTTTTCTGTAGTCTTAAGAGTCTGTGGTAGGTCTAGGTTTGCAGACCTGTACTTATTTGTGTTGTGGCGAGGCTCTTCGACACTCTCTGGTGTCTTTGTTGGAGCCAAGGGATTCCCCAGAGTCCCCACAGCACTCGCAGATTGAATATCGGATAAACAATGAACGTTTCGTCATTCGATGCACACTCTTTGCCAGTAACTAGAAATGATTACAGCTCCAATCAGATTTGCCAGCCCTCTTTTGCAAAGCTAATTGGTAATTTCAGCCGCACCTCTTGTGGAAGACCACTGAGGCGAAAAGGAGCAGCAGCACTTTTTTTTCCCCTTTTCTTTTGCCCTCATCCTTTTCTTTTTGTCCCCTCTTGGCATTTGTGAATGGAGTGCTTCAGGTGGGTGGGAGGGTTGTGTGAGATGGTCTCCAGTAGCTTTAGATGCCCACTGTTTAGTAGAGACAACAGGGTGTTGGTTTACAGCAGATCCTCAATGTAGACAAGAAATGGGGGGCTCGTCCGGGATTCTATTTACCTGAGAAGTCGCTAGATTCTGCCGGGGGAGTCTTGGCTTTCTTATTGTCCCTTCAGAGATGCCACAAAAGAGGCTTCAGGGTGGAAGGCCGGTCTGCCCTCTTGCATGGTCAGGTTGGAGATGTTTCCCAATCTATGTTCTTAAGCGATTTTTGTGTTCTCATCCAACATCATCATCAGCCACTTAAGTTAAATTGCAATACTTAAGACTGCAAGAACAGCTTGAAAGAACCGGAATTTGTTTTTGATGTTGAGGATGTAATGCAGACTTGATCGCAACACTCGCTCAATGTCCCAGAAGTCATAGCAGCTAAATAAAGAGGGGAGGGAAGTGCACACTGCACTTTTCGTCCCATTGACAACTATTAATTTGCATATGAATGCTGCCGACTGGAAATTGTGAAGCTTGTGTAACAAGTACGCATGTCGCTGCATTCCAAAGTTCAAACTCGGGGAAGTCTGACCTGTGATTTTATTTATTTATTTATTTATTTATTTATTTTTTGCGTCACGTTAATTCTAATTACTAATAATTCTTTACATTTATATAGCGCTTTTCTGGACACTCAAAGTGCTTTACACATTTTTGGGGATCTCCTCATCCAGCACTAGTGTGCAGTATCCACCTGGATGATGCGACAGCAGCCATATTGCATACAACACACACCAGCTTAATGGTGGAGAGGAGACGGAGTGATGAAGCTGATATGGGGATGCTTAGGAGGCCATGATGGACAAATAGGCAAGTAGACAAATTTGCCCAGGAAGCAGGGGTTAAACCCCTACTCTTTTCAAAGGACATCCTGGGATAATTAACAACCACAGATTTAGGTTTAACCAAGGTGTAACATCTCATCCGAAAGACGGTGCTCACTGAGTCCCCTTCACTATACTGGGGCATTAGGACCCACACAGATCGCAGGTTGAGTGCCCCCTGCTGGTCTCACTAATTCCACTTCCGGCAGCAACCTAGCTTTCCCATGTGGTCTCCCATCCAGTGGGTGACCATGTGAGAGTTGCAGAGAGCTAGCTGCCGGCATCTGTGAGACCGATAGAAGATCAAAACATGACCAATCATCAACTTGTTTTATCCAGCCACTTTTCGCAGCACCGTTCAATAGAATTTCACATGCTCAAACTCCAGTGTGACCATGGCTTTATTTGCAGTTTAGAGAATTAACTTGTTTATCCCAGGAGTTTCCCTAAATAAGACATTCATTTTTATTTAGTCACACTACAATTTCTGCCCCAGTGACTACCATTCATGTGAGTGTGTGAGACCAATAGAAGATCAAAACATGAATGGTAACATATGGAGTAACAGCACAAGAAATCATTAATTATTTCTGTTTTATTTATGATCTGAAGGATCTTTTATTTTGAAAAATTACTGTATTCTCTCGGTTACATCTCGGTCACTTGAGCGCCCAAATTTAACCCACAAGCAACACAACGAGTAAGAAACAGACGTCTTTGGAAACTTTCGTTGCTAAGGGGAAAGGTGTAGTGAAGGACCTACGAACTGCCAAGGAATAGATCCGCAACCCATTTGTCAACAAATTAGGTGAATCCACCACACCTGTGCAGGAAGATCAGCAAACGATGGGGGGCTGTTCGCATATCGCATCTTTTCTAGAGTTGGTGCAAGTTTGTTATTTCCAATGGAGGTTATTTCCAAGCGACGTGACGTGCTCGCGCCTTCCAGACGCACACAGTTGACTGAATGCTGTGACAGCATTGCAAGTCACGTTACAAGAATTGACCGATCAGCTTCAGCTTGTATGGAATATACTCATTTTGGTAGACTAAGGCCCTATCCCAATTCTATTTTTGTACCCCTACCCAGTGCTTAATTTGTGAATTGCAAGGTCCCGGAACGGATCGGGGTAACGGATCTGGCATGTTACCCGAGGATGGAGAGGTGTCGCGCTCGAAAGTGGGGAGAAGGGGTGGGGGGGGGGGGGGGGTGTTGGTGCGAGGGGTTGGAGGTGTTGGTGCGGTGGATGGCGGAGGGGGGTCGCGGATGAAAGTGAGTGGGGCGGGGGTGTCGTGGACGACAGTGAAGAGGGTTGGGGAGTCGCGGAAGAAAGTGAAAGTGAACAGCGGATGGGGGAGAAGGGCGGTTGAGGAGGGGGATCGGTAAAATGATCGGCACAAATTAAGCCCTGCCCCTTCAAAATTGACCCCTAAGAAATGGGACGGCACTACAGCACCTGCACACGTCATCGTGATCTCATGCTTCATATGAGATCAGACGATCACGACTGCTGTAGTTATTCCAGTTGCTTTATTTTTTGGTATTTATCTTCAGGAAATCACTGAAGGCATATATTATGTTATCATAACAATCTAATGTGGCAATAAGATCGTAACTATACTGCGCATTTACACCGTGGCCATATTCATGTATGTAAACACACCAAAAACAAAATTAACATTATAGCAGACACTGTATAAAGCCCATTCCCAGCCACTAGACTTTTCTGACAGTGTATTCAAGTGTCATCGAGTGTCAGAATGTTGTGGGACTGCTGTACATGAGTTATTATTAGGGATTATAGAGAGAGAAATTTTGCATTTTTTTTTTTTTTTTTTTAAGCATGATGGTAAAACACGAACGCGGTTACGTTTGTATTATTATGTGCTTGTTTGTTGTAAAAACTCGTAATAATGACAAAAAATACAAATTTGTGGATCTCCTTACTTCCGGGTGCAGCCATGCTGCCTTTGTGGCTGGTGTATTCTCGGAGATTTTCTTACCCCTTGGTTTCGAGTGTGGACCTGAAAAATCTTTCTTCGAAGGGCTATCTACCCCTTCCTCTTAGCCCTACGCCTTCAAAGTAAAGAAAATTGGGACACCCCTACCCCTTCACAGGAATGCGCAAAACGAGGGGTAGGGGAAGGGGTAAGGGGTAGAATTGGGATTGGGCCTAATTATCTCAGACAAACACAGAACACCCAAACACTGCAGTACTTTGTAATTTTCTCCATGAATAAAACTTGGATCAGAGTGAAAGCAATGTTTTGTCAGCTTGTCATCATCGAAGAAAACGGATGATGATCGCCTAGCAACCTACAAAAAACCGCCCCACCCCACTCCCCACCCCCGGTCCATGGTTAAATTGTGAAGGGTTGACTGGTCCGTGGTGAAAAAAAAGGTTGGGGACCACTGGTGTAAAGTACCTATGTAAGACTTTTATACATGCTATGCATGTATTGAAAAGAAAAGAAATCATTGAATTAAAGTTGTAATGTTTAAATAGTTTTTGGGTAAAACTTGTAAAGGTCATGTGACCATCAGTAAGGTCGCAGCATCTCATTTCTCGCAGAATACGTTCTGTGTTTTTGTGGGAAATGTGTTTGAGAAGAGTTATTACAACCTAACAGATGCCGCCTCCTCACCATTTATGTTTGCTGTCAAAACTGAAAGTTGAAGGGGCGTGGTTAAGTATGTTAGCCACGCCCAATACCTAAGACAGACTCAATCTGAGAATTTAACTGAAAACAAACAGGAAGTGCATTTTCAGATTTCATTTAACGAGTACAAAGGCAAACAATTTTTTTATGACATGCACAGATGAATTAGACAAAACTAGCAATGTGAGTTAGTTGAACAAAATCAATATGGTTAGTCTTGATGTCATGATTTTATGATTGATTTTCATTTCCATTTAGAAATGACTTGGCCATTTTTGTTTGGTTGGTTTGTTTGGTTTCAACAATAAATTGCCTGCGATTCCTCCGTCCCATTGCGATCCTCAAACCTGACAGCGCTTGTTTTTTCCCTCCCAGGAGGTGCTGATGATGTTGGATAACTATGTGCGAGACTTCAAAGCTCTAATCGACTGGATCCAGTTGCAGGAGAAGCTGGAAAAAACAGATGCTCAGAACAGGTGATTCACACACACACACACACACACACACACACACACACACACACACAAACACACACACACAAACACGTGCTCACCAAGGCCTGTCATGAATATAACACACTTTTAACATGTACAAAAAGCCACTGGTGAGTCTTTTGCACTGCAGTTTGAAATGCGATCCTTTCAGCCTGATCAATGAGCAGTTTGAAGTGATTCATGGTTTGGCCGTAATGAGTAAGTGACCACAACACGGGTACATTGATTATGGTATAAAAACCTGAGCTTTTAAGTTGTGCTAATTTGTACAGAGCTCCTTAGAAAACAAACACACACACACATGCACACACACGCACACACACGCACACACACACGCACACAGTTGAAGTCAGAATTATTCGCCCTCCCTTTGAATCATTATTTTTTCCCAAATTATGTTTAACAGAGCAAGGAAATTTTCACAGTATGTCTGATAATATTTTTTCTTCTGGAGAAAGTCTTATTTGTTTTATTTCGGCTGGAATAAAAGCAGCTTTTAATTTTTTTAAGAACCATTTTAAGGTCAAAATTATTAGCCCTTTTAAGCTATATATTTTTCGATAGTCTACAGAACAAACCATCGTTATACAACAACTTGCCTAATTATCCTAACCTGCCTAGTTAACCTAATTAACCTAGTTTAGCCTTTAAATGTCACTTTAAGCTGTATAGAAGTGTCTTGAAAAATATCTAGTCAATTATTATGTACTGTCATCATGGCAGAGATAAAAGAAATCAGTTATTAGAAATGAGTGTTCAGAAATGTGTTGAAAAAAATCTTTCTTTTAAACAGAAATTAGGGGGGAAAAATATATACAGGAGGGCTAATAATTCTGACTTCAACTGTATATAAATGTTACACATACACACTCACACAACCTTACAAACATGCGTTCAACTGGTAAATGTTTGACTTAAATGATTTCTTTTTATTTAAATTTTTTGGTGCTTTATCCACCCTCCCGCAGGCCCACATCTTTGGCTTGGGAAGTTCGAAAGATGTCACCAGGACGCCATGTGATGTCTAGCCCCTCGTCAGACCGGATTGTTCCATCGCCTGGTGTTCGTCGTGCTCTCAATTTTGGGTAGGCCAATCTCGCCCCATCCCTAAAATGCAGGATCTCTCAAAAACGTGTCTCTCAACTCTACATTTCTATACCTAACTAGGTCCCACTTTATATTGTCGCTTATACCTGTGAACTTACATGGTAGTTAGATGTGTAAGTAGTATGTAACTACAGTGTATGTACACACTGGTACAGAGTATTTACTTGTGTATACTTGTGTTACTACACTCATGTAACAACCAACTGAATAGTATGTGTAAGTACAAATGTGTAACAGGACATTGGTAACAACAGTAGGAAAGTACACATCTGTAACAAGAATTATGTAAGTGCATTGTGTAACAACAATATGTACTTGCAGATGTTTTCCCACTTCCACACCTGTTTGCAGATCATGTACTTGTGAACACTGTATGGCTGCATTAGAAGGTTTCACCTTGTGATACAAGTGTACTTGCATGGTAAATCCACAGGATCCACTCAATATAAAGTGTAAAATGGTCACAAATTACTGTTCATAAATTCATTCATTTTCTTTTCGGCTTAGATGGGTTGCAGCTGGAAGGGCATTCACTGTGTAAAACATATGCTGAATAAGTTGGCGGTTCATTCCGCCGTGGCGACCCCTGATTAATAAAGGGACTAGGCCAAAACGAAAATGAATTTTATTTTAAACTTTATATTGTGGACTGTTCCTGTGGAGTTACCATGTAACTACACTGTTATTAAAGTGTTGCATAGAAGATATTTCTACAAGTTACACAGTAAATTGTGACCATTTTACACTTTATATTAAGTGGACAGTTCCTGTGGAGTTACCATGTAAGTACACTGGTATCACAAGGTGAAACCTTCTAATGCAGCATTAGTTCTGCCATACAGTGTTCACAAGTACATGATCTGCAAACAGGTGTGGAAGTGGGAAAACATCTGCAAGTACATATTGTTGTTACACAATGCACTTACATAATTCTTGTTACAGATGTGTACTTTCCTACTGTTGTTACCAATGTCCTGTTACACATTTGTACTTACACATACTATTCAGTGGGTTGTTACATGAGTGTAGTTACACCAGTAATACAAAATAAATACTATGTAAACGTGTGTACATACACTGTAGTTACATACTACTTACACATCTAATTACCATGTAAGTTCACAGGTATAAGCGACACTTAATATAAAGTGGGACCACTATATACACTCAATGGGAACTTTATTAGGTACGCTGTACTAGTACCGAGTTGTAACCTCTTTTGCCTTTAGAACTGCCTTAATCCTTCGTGGCATAGGTACTGGAAATATTCCTCAGAGATTTTGCTCCATATTGACATGATAGCATCACACAGTTGCTGCAGATTTGTCAGCTGCACATCCATGATGCGAATCTCCTGTTCCACCATATCCCAAAGGTGCTCTATTGGATTGAGATCTGGTGACTGTGGAGGCCATTTGAGTACAGTGAACTCATTGTCATGTTCAAGAAACCAGTCTGAGATGATATGCGCTTTATGACATGGCGGGTTATCCTGCTGGAAGCAGCCATCAGAAGATGAGTACACTGTGGTCATAAAGGGATGGACATGGTCAGCAACAATACTCAGGTAGGCTGTGGTGTTGACACGATGCTCAATTGGTACTAATGGGCCCAAAGTGTGCCAAGAAAATATCCCCCACACCATTACACCACCACCACCAGCCTAAACCGTTGATACAAGGCAGGATGGATCCATGCTTTTATGTTGTTGACGCCAAATTCTGACCCTACCATCCGAATGTTGCAGCAGAAATCGAGGCTCATCAGACCAGGCAATGTTTTTCCAATCTTCTATTGTCCTATTTTGGTGAGCCTGTGTGAATTGTAGCTTCAGTTTCCTGTTCTTAGCTGACAGGAGCATCACCCGGTGTGGTCTTCTGCTGCTGTAGTCCATTAGTAGTGGTTATTTGAGTTACTGTTGCCATTCTATCAGCTGGAACCCGTCTGGCCATTCTCCTTTGACCTCTGGCATCATCAAGGCACCCACAGAACTGCGGCTCACTGGATATTTTCTCTTTTTTGGACTATTCTCTGTAAACCCTAGAGATGGTTGTGCGTGAAAATCCCAGTAGATCAGCAGTTTCTGAAATACTCAGAACAGCCCGTCTGACACCAACAACCATGCCACGTTCAAAGTCACTTAAATCACCTTTCTTCCTCATTCTGATGCTCAGTTTGAACTGCAGCAGATCGTCTTGACCATGTCTACTTGCCTAAACGCATTGAGTTGCTGCCATGTGATTGGCTAGTTATAAATTTGCGTTAACGAGCAGTTTAGGTGTTCCTAATAAAGTGGCCGGTGAGTGCAAATGGCCCTGGGAGTAAGTAAGCCTCTTAAGTAAGTAATGTCACTTTAAGCTCAATAATAGTATCTTGAAAAATATAATGTACCAAGTAAACATGTACTGTCATCATGGCAAAGATAAAAGAAGTTAGTTAAAAATTAATCATTAAAACGATTATGTGTAGAAATGTTTTGAAAAAAAATCTTCTTTCTGTTAAACAGAAATTGGAGAATAAAATATACAGGGGCCTCATAAATCAGGAGGGCTAATAATTCTGACTTCAACCGTATATCTGTTAAATCTGACCTCAAGCCATTATCCCTGCTCGCGCTGTGCTAATTGACATCGTTGTCTCTGTCGGCAAATTGTAGCGACTCTTGTGAGGCTTCCTGCATTAGATGTGCTTTTCTTTTTTCTTTTTTGCTGCATGTGTGAAAGGAAGACAATTCATAATCCAATTAAAGCACCACTGAATGCTCAGATGGACAAATCAATGGTAGATATGATGCATATCTGAGCCTCACCACCAGACCGGAAAGACTACGCCCGTCTGGGACGAGAAGGGGAATCGATCCGCAAACAGGCCTGAGCGTTTGGTTTAATGCGATTTTTGCCGGGTTCTCCTCGGGTCTGCGCCTGAAGCAGTGGGGGTGCAGGTCTAAGTGTGGTTAAAGACTGCTGAAGCACGGGCATTCATGTCTGTATTACGCTGTAATTGGACGCCTCAGGAAATGGATATCGATCAAGACAGAGCGAGAGGGCCCTCGCTCTGAAGTTTCCATTTTAGTTCCCAATGTTTGAGGATGCCCCGCGCATGATGCTAGCCATAGAAAGCAGGTTATTTAAAGTACACGTTAAATCAAAACCGACCATATAGATTTTGTTAGCTCACATTGCTAGTTTTGCAGTGAACAATTCATCTGTGCATGTCACTAAGAAAAACAAATTTTTTTACCCTTCTAAGCTTGAATTGAAATCTGAAAATGCACTTCCTGTTTGTTTTTGGTTAAATTCTCAGATTATGTCTGTCTGAGGTATTGGGTGTGGCTTGCATACTTAACCACACCCCTCCAACTGTCAGTTTTGGCAACACACTGAAATGGTGAGGAGGAGGAGTCTGTTAGGTTGTAATAACTCTCCTGAATCCCGATCTTTCTGAATAAAATGCCTACTTTACTACATCCAATCAGCTTGCAGTAGAAAAAACAAACCACGCCCACTGTTTTCTCATTTAATATTTAATATCTCTAGAAACTGCATCACAATACGAAAAAAAAATGGTTGCAGCTTCCGCTTCATGCAGACTTTAAATCCATTGATGTTTGCAATGGTGTGTATGCAGAGGAAGTGTTTTTCAGCCACCGATAAACTTCTGGTGAAAGATTGATTGTTTTGAATTTTATAATGTTACTTTTACAGCATCGATAATCAAATTATATCAAATTATATCAAATATAAAATATTCAAATATTCAAGCATTAAACGAGATGTGTTTAAACGCAAGCGGCATCAGGAGCAGCAGGCAATTGGATTGAAGTTAGATAAAGGGTTTTAACTTCTTACACCAAAAAGAATTATGTTTTTCCAACTTTTTTTATTACTGAAAAGCATTATAAATCAAGTGGAAACGAATTAATTCCTGTAGTCGTAACATGCTGAAGTAATTAGTTAAGTTTTCACTTTTTTCAGTGTACTGTGCTAAAATAAATTCCCATATTTTTAAGACAAAAGAAAATCATTTTACCAATCTTTTTATTTCATTTTATTTTTTTATTTAATTTATTTTTTAGTTTACAGGCACTTCATGTGATATGATTTCTTCTAATGTCACAGTGCATTGTCACCCAAGTTTTGCACCTCTTTAAATGTTATTCATCTTCACAATTTTTCTTGGTTGCATCAATTTAAAAAATAATTAAAATAGATTCAAAAATGTTAAATTAAAGGTCTCAAGCTGGAAATGCAAATGAACGATGTAGCTTTATTTTTCTGTCAGTTTTTTTTTTTTTTTTTTTGATGGGAAGATTTTGCATTTCAGAAAGGTCGAGGTTAAGTATCTTGGGCTAAAAATGGTTTGTGACCACTGATCTACTATAATGTGTTGAGCATGTGCTGTATATCTATGTAAAAATGTTATTTTACACACTTATGAAGTCCTGTAAAAATTTGAAAATGCACTGCAAATGTTGACTTTAGAAAAAGTGTGAGAACACTGAAGGTATTACCCAGCAATATACCATTTTGAAACATTTGCAACAAGTAAATACAGGCATTATAGAGTGGGTTCATTTGACCCATTTGCATTTAGAGCTATAAAAGTTACACTTTAGTGTGAGGACCAATTCTCACTATTAATTAGTGGCTTATTACCTGACTATTATTAAGATATTGTCTCTTTATTTGTACTTATATAGTACATATTTTGCTTAATCTTTTTCTACATCCCTAGTCTTACCCAGTACCTTAACCTACATTACTAACTATTAATAAGCAGCATATTTGGAGTTTGTCATAGTTTATGTTATGTTAAAATGAAGTGTGACTGCTCTAAACATTTAGTTTTTATCTAAACTGTTTTTAAGACCAGAGGATTTTAAATTACACCACACTGTAAAAGCTCCACACAATCGATTTGTGTTGGGACGATATGAAGGAATTAAGTTAACTTATTTCATTTTATTTTTAATTTTTTTTTTACAAATGTAGGTGGATTGAACGTAAAACAAGTTGTCCCCCAAAAAACCTCAAGAATTGTGCTGTTTCATCTCATTTTGAATAAGTAGTTTGAGCAAACAGTACATTTTATGAGTGCGTTTTAGTAAAGGTCAATGACCTGGAGAAATGTTTTATTGGAAATATGTTATGTACATAATCTACCGATAGTATCGGTCTAGTAGCGGTTGTACTGTTAAATGGGTTTGTAATTGCGTGTTTTTATACTGTACAGTGGTCCTCCTCCCACTTTGGCTGTGGCACGTCTGTCCCACACCGGACCAAGCTGGGCCGACCGGGTCAAATCTTCCCATTCCCTACCTGTCCCTAGCCAAAGCGTCTACATCCCTGCTGAAAAACCAGGTGAATTTATTGACAGTCATTTATGTTCAAAATTACTGTATTGACTGTATCGGTATTATTTGTTTATATATATATATACAGTGCTCAGTAATAAATTAAGATTATTTAATATTTTTACTCAACATATTAATTATATGAACATATTCATGTATGTTAATATTTTAATTAGCATATCATATTAATATAAACCTATTGATCCCAGACATACACATTTTTGTATACTTATAATTTAGACTAATATATTATATTAATATAAACTTCTTATTAATCTCCAACATACAAATTTCTTTAAGTTTTTTATAATTATAATTTAAATAATATTTAATATTAATGTAAACTTCTTATTAATTAATAATATTAATATAGACATATCAATCCCCAACATACTAATTTCTGTTTAATTAAAGTTTTGTATAATTATATTTTAAACTAATATGTAATTGACATATTAATCCCCCAACATACTAATTTCTGTAAGTTTTGTATAATTATAATTTAAGCTAATATATAAAATTAATATAAACATATATAAATGTGTACTTTTGAGGGATTAATACATTTTGTATCATTTGAATTTAAACTAATATATAATATTAATGTAAACATATTAATCCCCCAACAAACTAATTTCTATATGTTTTGTAAAATTATAATTTAAACTAATATATAATATTAATATAGACATTAATCCCCAACATACAAATTTTTGTATAATTATAATTTAAAATAATGTATATTATTAATCCCCCAATTTTGTACTGTGATCTTAAGTTTTTTTGTTACATTATTTCTAATATCTAATGTTTAAATTATGCACAAATATATCATTGTAAAGCATACTATAGAAATTATTATTTAAAGGGGACCTATTATGCTCCTTTTTACAAGATGTAAAATAAATCTCTGAAGTTTCAGCGCAAAATATCACACAAATTATGTTTTTTAACTTTTTGAAACTGCCCTTTTAGACTTTGATGCAAATTGTGCCATTTTGGACACTGTCGCTTTAAATTTAAATGAGATGGTGCTCTTTTCAGAAGAGGGCGGAGCTACAAATGCCTATGTGTCAGCATTGTGGCAGATTCAAAAACAAAAGAGATTGTCATTAGTGGGCGGGGCTTTCCCCTTTGATGTCACGTACTAAGGAAAAAATGTCAATCAAAGTGTTTCTGCAGACTGTTTTGATCAACTGTGATTATAAAAAATATAATTAATCAATTTTTACTATTAGAAGCTGGTTAAATTTACAGACTGCTGCCACACAACTGTGTTTAAACCCCTTATAAAAGGTATTTTTGCATAATAGGCCCCCTTTAAAAGAGATCTGTGAAAGGTGTACTCGTTTATGCTGTGCACTGTATGCATGTCCGTCAATCCTTAGCAAAGAAAGATGCAGAAGGCTGGGAGACGGTGCAGCGTGGGCGCTCCATGAGGCCAAGGGCCAAAGTAAGCCCAGTTCTGGTTCATGCGAGCCCCAAAGATGACAGCGACAAGGAGAACCAGCGTGTCCAACCCTCGCCCCAGGACAAATCTCAGGAAGTGAGGGAGCAAGAGCCACCCATGCCCCAAGAGCCCAGCAAAGAGATGGAAAAGACCCCGGTCATCGAGGTAATGACGTCAACCATCCTCTGTTCATTAATTATTTAGGGCCCAGCCATAGATATGAAGCCTCTGAAACATCAGAATGTGTTTGTTTGGTCACAGTGTGTTCATAGATACACTGTCCAGACAGGCCAGTATCAAGTGTACGGGCATCGATTTTTGAACATGTTTATCAGATTTAATGAGGTCTATTAAATATTGACGATACAATGTCCTGGATTGCGTTCGGAGAATATGCCGAAGCCAATGGCTCCATTGTTAAACCTATTGAGCTGCCATGTTATCTACGTCCTACATAGACACCTGCCTTCTAAGAGACGGGAATAGAAAGTCATTAGTGAGTGATTTGGTGTGTAGGAAACAACTCGAATAGCTCTGAAGTGCACATGTCATTAACACGTCACTCTGATTTGAATAATACATTCTTCAGATTTAAAGGGATAGTTCACCCAAAAATGGAAATATACTCATAATTTAGCCTTTATGAGTTTCTTTTTTTTCCACTGAACAAAAAAAGATGATAGTGTGAAGAATGATGTATACTGGTAGTTATTGACTTCCATAGGCGATATGACAAAAATCACATATCATATCCTGAAAATGTCATGTCTATATACAGTATATATCATGATATAGTACCATTTTATTTAATCAATTTATAGTTTATATACACTAACCGGCCACTTTATTAGATACACCTTACTAGTACCGGGATGGACCCCCTTTTGCTTTCAGAACTGCCTTAATCCTTCGTGGCATAGATTCAACAAGGTACGGGAAATATTCCTCAGAGATTTTGCTCCATATTGACATGATAGCATCACGCAGTTGCTGCAGATTTGTCGACTGCACATCTATGATGTGAATCTCCCGTTCCACCACATCCCAAAGGTGCTCTATTGGATTGAGGTCTGGTGACTGTGGAGGCCAATTGAGTACAGTGAACTCATTGTCATGTTTAAGAAACCAGTCTGAGATGATTTATGCTTTATGACATGGTGCGTTATCCTGCTGGAAGTAGCCATCAGAAGATGGGTACACTGTAGTCTTAAAGGGATGGTCATGGTCAGCAACATTACTCAGGTAGGCTGTGGCGTTGACACGAGGCTCAGTTGGTACTAATGGGCCCAAAGTGTGCAGAGTAAATATTCCCCACATCATTACTAAACCGTAGAGATGGTTGTGCATGAAAATCCCAGTAGATCAGCAGTTTCTGAAATACTTAGACCAGCCTGTCTGGCACAGGGGCGGATTTAGTGATTTGGGGGTCTTAAGCAATTCCAGCTATGGGGCCCAACAGTCCTATAATGCACCCCTTCTTCTTTTGTTTAATTTTTATTTACAGTTCAGTCGATATGAAGTAAACTAGAATCCGCTAGAGCTGCAAAATGAATCAATGTGACTCAATGTAATTAATATGATTAATTATTAATGTTATTTTCCCTACAAAACAAAGCATAATCTCACAGACATGACTTAATTTTATTTAATTTCTCTGCTGAAACAAAACAAAACAAAATAATCAAGGCTATCATAGACGTCTTCAAGTTTACAAAAAACAAAGTTATAATATTTTCAAAACATTTCCACCCATTAAAACCAGCACATTTAATGGTGTTTTGGGACATTTTGGGGCCCAACAGTCCTAAAATGCACCCTTTATACTTTAATTTAATTTTATTTATTTAGATGTTTTTAATATCACATAAAACGTCTTTTCTATGTTCTGTCTTAATGCAATCTCTACTTTTTAAATGATTAATAAATAAATAAATAAATAAATTTACAACTAAAAATAATAAATATATATTTTTAGAACTTTGACTGCTCGATGATTTTAGTTATTATTATAATGATAATATTTTATTTTATGATATTATTATTATTACATAACATTAAATTATTATAATAATATTATATTTTAATTTATATTAAATAATAGTTAATTACGTACATTTTTTTTGTTTGACTCGTACCATACAAAATATGATAGAAAACAATGTTGTATATAGTTTATAGGTATAATTGATACTTCTAGATATTTATTGGGGGCCCCCCGATTTCCTGGGGCCCTAAGCGGCAGCTTACCTCGCTTATTGTTTAAATCCACCCCTGCCAACAACTGTGCCATGTTCAAAGTCACTTAAATCCCCTTTCTTCCCCATTCTGATGCTCGATATGAACTGCAGCAGATCGTCTTGACCATGTCTACATGGCTAAATGCATTGAGTTGCTGCCATGTGATTGGTTGATTAGAAATTTGTTTTAACGAGCAGTTGGACAGGTGTACCTAATAAAGTGGCCGGTGTGAGTGCATGTTTCTAGTTATCATTTCGAAGTATATTCTCAGAAATGTAGTCATTCATATGTGAACATATTTCTCCTTTTATTTAGAACTTTAGGGCAAATGTATAATTAAAAATGTAGAAATATAAAATAACATTGATAAACTATAAAACACTTTTCAAAAACGAATGTTTACAGGTCCAATGTTAAAAAGAATATTGCTAAATATAATAAAACATGACTATATCCCAGTTATGATGTAATATTGCGCTCATAAATTATGAAAATGTATAAACATTGTATCTTGGGACACCATGGATATATAGTAGACTTATTTATATACTTTTGTTTTGTCTGTACGATATGTAGTTACGTCCGAAATTATTCATACCTCAGGGTTATGAATATTTTTGTGCTTGACTGTTTATATCGTCATATTCCACAGCCCTGTTTCATAGTAGGAAAATAAAAAAACTTGGTCCATGGTCTTTAGCCTCCTTGTTAGAGCAACCGACTCCCATGCAAAGAATCGCTAGTTTGATCCCAACTCAGACCGGGTTGGGTGCAGAAGGACCGTTGGGTTACACGTGGGGGCTCGTCCGGGATGGGAGTGAGGTTTAGGGGGGTGAGTGTAATAGAGGCCAGCTAGCAAAATGCTATGCAGGTAAACCTCACTCCTCTGACCTCAAAAGGTGCTCTAACTAAATTATGATTTTCATTTTCGATTGAACACCCTTTTAAATTAAACAATTAAATGGCAACAATTTTTTTTCATTAAATTAGTTATTTTATTCATTTTTTTTTTTTTTTTACATTTATTATTGTTAAATTTGTCATTAAACATGTTGATGCATTTGATTCCATCCTAGAATTTGTCCACAAAAGCACGCAAACAATCCGCAAAAGCACGCACATCAATTCCAAAGTAATATAAAAACCTGCCATAAAAAGTACAAAAATGCAAATATAAAGGCAGCATCACCAAACGCTACAAAAGTGTCAACCTAAATGACTAAATTTTGAAGTTTTGACCATCTGAGACATTTCTCATCTGATCGTCACACGCCTTGGGATAGTCTTTTTTAGTAAAAAAAAAGTGTGTTGCTGTCTTTTATATTTGGTTTTTTATTCTAGAATTTGACCAAACTTTATTAGGAAGCAGAAAATATGGCAACTTTTATAAAAAGGCTTCATGTCAAGAGGTTTGTCTGGAAAATGCTGCCTCTATAGGCAAGCTCACTAGGTTATCAAACTGTGAAGACCGTAGTGACTCAGAATGACTTGTTTACATGCTTGTGGTTTTTGATTGTACAGTTCTTGGTATGCTACATGTTTGTTTGCGAAATGCATGATATTGTTTAATTATTGAGCATGCTGTGTTTCTTCAGTTCTGTTTGTTTTCTTCTTGTTCTCATATCTGCCAAACGGTCTGTCATACAGATGCGGCAAGGAGTGCTGTGACGTGCATGTTTGTGTTCATATTTGTGTTTGCATCTGTGTATATCGTGCAGCACCCAGCAGAAAGTATTGAAGAGCCAGAGCAGAGTGTCAGCGCCCCCTCTGAGGACACGCCACCCCCCACGTCCGACCCCACGCCGCCCCCTACTTCTCCACTTTTGCAGGTTCAGTGCCCGGACTTGGTTTCCAATCCAAGCCCTCCTCCTGTAACACTTGCCCAGCCAGAGGAGCCGGGTACTGGGCAAACCAAAGTGGAGCAGGGGACGGATGGGTCGGTGTGGAAGGTCGCAACACCATCAACAAAAGCGGAGGCACCGGTCTACGTTTCCCTGGCAGCGATGACACTGGAGAGCATGCTGGACCCCACAGAACTTTCTACTGTGAGTGCTGAGAGACACAGGCCAGGGTCAGGGCTGCCGCCTAAACAAAGTCAATCCCAAAAACCTCCAGACGAGGCAGGGTTACCCCCATCCCTCCTCCTTTCTCTCAGCAAGTATATGTGTGTACGTGCTGAAGGGGGTGCGCAGGTTTCCGATGTAAGTAGACAGCAGTGTTTAGCAAGAGTTACCACAGTTGTTCAAGTTATTATTTTAGGCTTATCAAGCTTTCCCTGCACTGGTCAGATGACTTGACTAGTTTTTAGCCACGGGCTCTCATTGACCTTGACCTCCCTTTGAGCCTTGACCTCCTGAAATCTCATTACATTCAAAAATGCCAACACACATCCCCCTTTTCTGCCAAATTATTGCTATTTCTTGAGATGGTGCATGGCCAAGTTTCAGCAGATCTCTCTCAATAGTTGCCTCCAGGTCCTCTGATCTAATATAAAATACTTAGTAGTTCAAGAAGTACAAGCTTGGAACCAAATCGTGAGCCAAGTAAAAACATTTCTTCTCCACAAAACAGGGACTTATTATCTGTTGCAAAAGCAGTATTAGAATTACTAATGCTAGACCATATTATAAATGCAGTTGTTTTTGTTATGGTGCAAAATGTTTTGCTTGAACTCTACTAAGGTCAATGCCAATGGTTGGCTAAATGCCACCCAGTTAATTGTAACACTGTAGAAGTGAGCAAAGTATTTTTGTTATGGCATTCTACATTTCTCCTCTTTTGCCATCCCTAACACAAACATCCAAGGGGTTATTTAAGAGTAGACTCACTCTATTTGCTACAGGCCTCCTGAACTTTGAGGCTTTACCAAACTATTATGAAAGAAAATTGCCAAAACACATGCCCGTTTTCTACCAAAATGTTGCTTTTCCCCATATGAACTCTTATATTAATGATTCAGTGGTTCATTAATGGAGCCAATTTGAAACCAATTGTTCAGCCTAGAACAATCTTTTCTTCTTCATAAAGCGGGGCCTTATCCAGCCCTCAAAACTTACCAGATCCAAGTAACAATAATTGAATTCCTAAATCTAAACTGTTACAATTTCGATTCTACGTTCTGGAATTAATTGACTCATCAAAATGCATGCCTGTTTTACACCAAAATGTTGCTTTACCCAGAGATTTGGAGAATGGCTAGAGTTTTGCCAGTCTCTCTGAGTCGCACCTACGACCTTTTATATTAATGTTTCTTAGTTCAACAGGAACCTTTTTTTCATCATAAAACGGAATGTTGTTGTCTTTAAAAAAGTGGTACCTAAACTTACCTGATCCAAGTACAGTAATCTTTCTTTCCAGCAACCAACCACTTTCAAAATATTTAGTTTGACCTTCTCAAACTTCGACACCATTGTCTGATTTAGCTGCTCAACCTATAGATATAGGCCAAAAGGCAAGTAGAAGACAGCGACTCCTGTTGTGGCAATCTACTTGACTCCCGTCTCACCCTTTTTAAGAGAAACCTCCAAGGGGTTAACTAAGACTAGACCAACTGCATTTGCTACCAGCTTCCATTACTTTAAGCCTTGACCAAAATTGGGTGTAAACATCTGGCAAAATACAAACCCTGTTTTCTACTAAAATGTTTCTGTACCCAGAGATATGGTGTATGGCTAGGGTTCTGCCAGTCACCCAGTCGCACCTATGACCTTTTATATTAATGTTTCCTAGTTCAACAAGAACACTAGCTTTAAAAAATGTTTTCATCATCATAAAACAGGATCTTGTTTTGGAAAAGTGATACAAAGACTTACCAAATCCAAGTACAATAATCTAATTTCTGTCCAGCAACCAACCAGTTTCAAAATGTTCTGTTTGACCTTCTAAAACTTTGAGACCATTGGTTGGTTTAGCTTCTCGACCTATAGATCGAGAATACAAAAGGCAAGTAGAATATACCCACTCCTGTTGTGGCGATCTACTTGTCTCCTGTCTCGCCCACTTTAGAAAAAACCTCCAAGGGGTTAATTAAGACTAGACCCCCTGCATTTGCTACCAGCTTCCATTACTTAACAGGAGTTGGCCTCTGTACAAATCCTAGTATGAAACAATGGAGATGGATGAGGTCTGAACGGCCAGACAGGAGCACAATCTCAGTGGTGTCGGAATCCGGAATCATTGCTTCCGAGCTCCAGACACCACCTCTCTGGGTGGGTCAGATAAGCCCTGCTCTGTTTAGACTCCAGATCTAAGACCAGCAGGCGCGCCGTTGAGAGAAATCCACTTCTTATTATGCTCGTTAGCATGAGGTCTGACACTGACCTCAGCACAGCTCTGAGCGTCTCAGTCTTCTCTTGCAGCCATACTGAAACTGGCACTCGGCATACTGTTCACTCGTCAGCTTCTGAAAGTGGAGGTCAAGTGTTGTGGCCTCTGATGGCTGTGGGTAGGATAGTTTTTCCAAAATATTTTGGCAATTTACCAGTCATCACGAGTCATGAAAACCCACAGGTGCACCAGTAGATGGAATGTTTGCGAGCAAAAATGCAGCCCTCAACAGACCCCTCTTTTGTTACCACCATAAAATCAGAATAAACCCGTCTGCTTACAGGTAATCACGCTGAGTCGCCTGATAGCATATTGCAGGGTCTTTGGCCATTTAAATTATATAATCAGTGGTTTTACTCCAAAGTTTTGATATATTAAAAGTTAATTAACTTAAATACTTTTAAATACTTTAAAGTCATTCAGCCCCCATGAGTCCTAGCAGGCTCTCAACAACCCAATAAACTGACCTAAAGTAAAAAAAAAAAAGTCATTAATTTAAACATGATAATAATAATAATAATAATAATAATAATAATAATAATAATAATAATGTACCAATGACATTTCTTCTAAATTTTAAATAAAGGTTTGGCATAAAGTGACAATTGGACACACACACAGTTTTTATATCTCACTGGGGACTTTCCACAGATGTAATGATGTTTCTGCTGTATAAAATGTATGTTCAGTCCCAATCCCATCCAATTTTTACGATTTCAGAATACTTAATTCTGTATGTTTTATAAGCATGTGTACCTGTGGGGACCCCTATTGAGTCCTCAATGAGTCTGTGTGCATTCAAGTTTAAGTCCCCACCTGGATATAAAAACAACTATCCCTACTAAGAAACTGAACTATCCCTTTAAGAAATCAGTATTTTGATAGAAAAACCCTGATTATCAATCACAACAAATAATAATAGCAATGTTACTTGAACCAATTGTCATTTAATGCACAGAAATGCTTTAAAAAACAAAAATTTTATTGGAAATTGGAAGGAATTGTTATCAGACCTTCACACAATAAAATAAATATTAACATTTTGCTCAAGACTACACCAATAGAATCCAGTAAATCTAGAGAAACTGCGAATTTGCAAGTGGAATGTTTATAATAAAAATAATAATAATAAGAAAAGTATCTTTTAGCCATGAAGACCATATTCACAACACTAATGACCATTTAACTAGGGCTGGGCGATTTGGCCTAAAATCAAATTCAAATCACTTTGAATGGGTGACGTCAGGCGTTGCCAAACTGCATTGTGGATCTGTCGGCGCTGCTTCAGTGGCGTTGCTCGCTGCAGAAGTTGGGATTTTCTTAACTTTTCAAGCTCCAACGAACACGTCAGCCAATCAGATCACTTTATGCAAATACACCAGCTCAGACAGTAGTCGATTGCGGACTAATTTCATTGGGTGACGCTGCAATGCCGATCGCGTCAGCCCCAACTTTAGACACGCCCTCTGTCAAGCGTTGACGGTGAAGCCCCGTGTGAATCGGGCGTAAATGCAAGGCTGGCGCCAAGCGTCATGCCGATCACTCGACGCAGAAGTATAAACCAGCCTTAAACAGAGCGGGGTCATGTGACTCCACACACTCCAGCCCTACTTTTTTCTATCATACCAAATATTCCCCTCCATCTCCTTGCCCTTATTGTGGTTGTGTGCTGCATGACTTCATTACGTTTTCCCCCATGCGTGGTTTTTGTGATTGATTGTGTTTATGGCGTGTGCCTGTGTTATCATTTCATTGTGTCTCTTTTCAGTTTATTAAACATCCGTTGCTAAAGTTTGCATTAAAGCTTTGCATTTCAGAAATGTAAGTCCAGCCTAATGTCAGAAAAAAAGTGCTGAAATGACGTCTTAAAGTTGTGCTGCCTGGGAATGGAGCCTGATGTGGCTAACATTTTTTTTGGCCTTTATTTGGTGTGGTGGCTTTAATGAGTGTTTTTGCGCTTGTTGTCAGCCTCAATCCATGGCTGAAGTTTTGGCTAAGAAGGAAGAGATGGCTGATCGCCTGGAAAAAGCCAACGAAGAGGCGATCGCGAGTGCCATCGCGGAGGAGGAACAGCTGACGCGAGAGATCCAGGCGGAGAACAGTGAACTGGAGACCGACAATGAGAGCGACTTCTCTGTAAGTCAACAACTCTGATAGTTTTTTGTTTTGTGCTTTCTGAATTACAGTAAGCATATTCATCTGTTTCTGCTCTTTTAAAGGCAAGTATCGGGAGTGGAAGTTGTGGCTTGAATTTAGACTGGAGCGAGATGTTGGCTGATTACGAAGGTAATTATTCAGTCTTTAGTACTAACTGTGTGTTTAAGCAAAGACTATAGAATGCACAAGACTCGTATAGTTTTGATTGGGGACAAGTGTAACGGTCAATATGTTGAATAAAGCCCCGCCTACTAGTACAGGAGCCAATCATCAATCGCTATAGCCTGACGTTTCTCTGGGGGAGAAGCTCGGACCAGACTTGTGCTTTTTAGACAGTTTTTGTGGTCAACAAACACACTGGAATCTCAGCGAAGAAATATGTCCACAAAGCTTGAAATCTGTACTTTTAAATGAAGTTTTTTGGTTTTATAATCTGTATGAAACGAATGCGAGGTACAGTCCAACCTGTCAAACGCCCACAAATTTGTAAACAAAGAGTAGCTATAATTTCTGGAGGAGATTCGCCATCAAGACCAAGTTGTGTAATACTTCAGAAGAGCAGCGTGATCAGACGATCATTACCCAGAGGATGATAATGTAGAATGGCCAGAAATGAGGTTGGTGTCGTGATCTCGTTCCTTTCAAGTGCGCATACGCATTAGCTCAGGCAGCCTGAAAAAATTACGATTTAGTTTGATTCAAACTTTTACAGACTAAACTTATAAGACGCTTGTTGTTTAATTTTATTGATGATTCCAAATATGTAATGTAATCATAAGCATGGCAAACAGTTTTGGAGAATTTGATGTTTGCCCATTCAGACAGAATGCCTGCGAGTAAAATGACTTGTCTTATAGGGACTTTGGTTTAATAATAATAATAATAATAATAATAATTCCTTACATTTATATAGCGCTTTTCTGGGCACTGAAAGCGCTTTACACATTGGGGGGAATCTCCTCATCCACCACCAGTGTGCAACATCCACCTGGGTGACGCGACTGCAGCCATTCTGCGCCAGACTGCACACCACACATCAGCTGATTGGTGGAGAAGAGACAGGGTGATGAAGCCAATTATGATATGGGGAGGGTTAGGAGGCCATGATGGCCTATTTGGTCAGGATGCCAGGGTTAAACCTCTACTCTTTTTGAAGGACATCCTATGATTTTTAATGACCACAGAGAGACCTCGGTTTAACGTCTTATCTGAAAGACTGCGCTCACTGAGCAGTATAGAGTCCCCATCACTATACTGGAGCATTAGGACCCACACGGACCGCAGGTTGGGCGCCCCCTGCTGGTCTCACTAACACCACTTCCGGCAGTAACCTAGCTTTCCCATGTGGTCTCCCATCCTAGGTACTGACCGGGCGCAGCCTTGCTTCGCTTCAGTGGGCAACCATGTGAGAGTTGCAGAGAGCTAGCTGCTGGCTTTAAGTTAACTGTGTGTGTTTAATGACTGCAACTGAATTAGTGATGCACCCATCCCGATACTTGGATTGGATATATGTTCGATACCGGATATTTTTGTTGGATCGGGTATCGGCCAGCTGGTACCGATCCCAATACGATCTTGCACATGCATGTTCTGTGTAGTTTATAAGCCATGAAGGAAGCTTATTATAAGCCACTAGAAAATTGTCATGTAGGCCTACTGTATCCTAAATGTGCTGAAGCCATTGATTAGTTTAATGTGAAGCACAGATGGATATTCAAGTCGTTAAATCATTTTCAATTCAGCGCTGCCCTCCGCTGCGCCTATCAATCATTCTCCATTCATTCACAATTCAAACACTGCGTGTCGAGTTTGTTTATAACAACACACGAAATTTACGCACCGGCTGCGCAGACGCTATGTGCGCCGCTCTGTAAGATTATTCTCACAATGACTTTCTGTTCTCTCATCCTCCCAAGTTTATTCTTCCGAGGGGAATACTTTCAGTGCTGTGAATAGTTTGTAAAGCCTGGCTCATTGTGGTCAAAGTTGATTAAATTAATAAAAGTGAAACTGACGAACGCAATATGGATTGTCATTAACAGAAAACAATTTAGCCTAATATAGGCTACTCTGAAACTGAATATTTCACAGCAATTTTATTTATATTAATATTTTATTTAACAGACCAGTTTGTGTTTTGACGGTGAAGCAGAAAACTGGACCTTGTTTTGAACTTCACCTCAAATCTTCTTGTATATTTTGTAGATAACCAACCAATAATGTAGCCTAGTTTACAGCAAGCATCATGCATTTAGTTAGATTGTGCCATCTGTCATATACAGTATAGGTCTGTTATTTTTACTAAAGATATATTATTTGAGTTTATCACCAGAACTATAGAAACTGTATTATGTTTAAAAAAATAAATAGAAAAACGGCACAGTATCGGGATAGAATCTGTATCAACAGGTCAGAATTTTGGTATCGGGACCAGAACGGTTTCAAAAAAATGGTATCGGTGCATCCCTAAACTGAATGGTCTAAATCAGTGGTTCTCACACTTTTTTCACCAAGTACCACCTCAGAAAAAAATTGTCTCTCCAAGTACCACCATAATGACCGGCATTGAAATACAGTAGCGTAGTAGGTGTAATTAAGCAGCTACAACTCTGCACAGTTCAAAAATGTGGCAGATTATTTCTTATTATTATGAATATTTATTATTGTCAGCCACTTTAAACATTATTAATAATTTGAACATTAACACTGCCCTGTGCTTACAGGTAAAAATAAATAAAACGTCAATGTTTAAATTAAAATGTGCTTTTAAAAGTTAATTAAAATGACACTGTTCTTAAAAAGGAAAAATAAAACTGCTGTGCTTAAATGTAAAGTATTATCATAAAGTAGCCTGTTCAAAACCTGGAAATGTTCCTTGGACCTCATAAATATAGGCTATATGTCATCATATTCAAATATATACTCTATTTGATCAATTTTTAAATATGTGATGCATGTATATATGGCATATTTATATCATGAACATTAAATTGTATTTTAGATATATGAATTGGATTTACATATTTAAATTAGAAATTAGATCTGCTTACTGCGCATTAGAGTAGGCTTAGTGTGTCAGAAAAGCGAGTGATTAAACCATACCTGTCAACATTGGGATATAAAAATACGGGATGCGCCCCAACAACCGTTACAAATATGGGGAGGAAATTAGCTTCAAATGATAGAATACATAACAAGCATTAGGAAATTGAAAATAAAATAAACGGTTTAGCCTATTAAAATCAGTTTACTGATCACGTCGGTGTTATCGTACGCGTCAAAGGGTTAAAAGTGTGTTCATTTTTTTACTTTAATTATTCAGCGATTCCTCTGCGTACCACTAGAAGGAAGGCTGCGTACCACTAGTGGTACACGTACCACACTTTGAGAACCACTGGTCTAAATTGTTGTAATTCTGTAAAATATATCATCTGACTAAATCTATTTGACTTGGGGGGAAAAAAGTAGACATACAGTGAAAATGATTAGCCCTTCTGTAATTTGGGAAAGTATTTCCCAAATGATGTTTAACAAAGCAAGGAATTTTTCACAGTATATCCGATAATGTTTTTTTCTTCTGGAGAAAGCAGTTTTTAATTGTTTTAAAACTTTTTTTAAGGTCAACATTATTAGCCCTCATAAGCAATATTTGTTTTTCGACTCTCTACAGAACAAACCATCTTTATACAATGACTTGCCTAATTACCCTAACCTGCCTGTTTAACCTAATTAAGCCTTTAAAGGGCCATGAAACCCCCTGTCTCAGCAGGGTGTCTTCACACCTCTAGTTTGGAAAAAGTCAGGAAAAGTGGGCGTGTCCAGCTCCGTTTAGGTGGGAGTGTCGGGGGAGGGAAAGAGGGAAGGATTTACAAATATGGGAGTTTCCGATTGGGCACGCGCGAGGCAAAACAAACACAGACGCAGGGGAGAAAGATGGTGACTGTGTTTACATGGACATTAGTAAAAAAAATTACTTGCCAAATCCTTAATTTGTCGACTTTAACTGCAGTTTGGCACTTTCACTTTTTATTCAGGAATATTTCCTGCATGTTGCCTGTGACAAACGAGATATTGAAAGCGAGGAACTGCTGGAGAGTGGAGTTTTAATCCAATGTTTGATACCGCACGGCGAATGGGAGAAAACAAATCCTCCGCATTTCTCGGTAACTTAGATGACTCGGTAGGTAGCGTCAGAAAGCCGTGTGTGTATAGACTATGCTGTGACAAAATGCGGCGAAAATCCTGCACGACGGGAAAAATTTGATCATGTTTGCATTCGGAGAGCAGCATTTACAGCGGATCTTTCAGTCTATAATATTGTACTATAATATTGCAGTGATATTAACATACTGTAAACTTAGTAACTAAATCATTTTGACTATAGTATGTCTTTTAAAAAATGAAAGAGCACTGCTGACAATACGAACTAACTTTGCCATCTGAATGAACAAATAACTGATCGCACACTTACCAAATCTGTAGAGACAGGCCAATCACACTGGAAGTGTGTCTTTTTTTAAAAGGAGACGAGCGGCAAATCCGGATTTCATCATTTCCAGATGCGAAAAGCTCTCGGGTAAAAATGTTCCTTACAAACGCATTCTGTCGCGTGTCGCGTGCACTGTAAGCCACATGAGTCCAGCAGCGCTTTCACAGCGGGAAAATGCAAACAAAATCTTCGTTACAGCACAATAATAAACACAGCGCACTAATAAATAATAACACCGACAACCCATGTCTCCAATTTCTCGTTCTTTCACTAGTTTTGTCAACACAACGTGGCGTCTCTCTGCTGTCTGAACACTGTAAACAGGTAAACAGTCTCCGGAGCTATCATGCATATTAATGAAGTTGCACGTCATACACAACAGAGCGCGCTGATTGGTTTGAACAAAGTCTTTCTCATGAATTAATGCCGCACTCTCAGAGACGTCACGATGTACACGCAGGGACAGACAGCCACTCACCACTCTGGATTTACACCTAAGTATCTCATGGCAGTGACGTAGCTTCAAAAATTTGTTTCAAACCGGAAAAACAACCAATTTTCACTTTTTAGTGTAATATATGTGTCCTAATAGTGTTTATAGCAGCGTGGGACACATATATGACTGTCAACAGCTCAAAAAATGTGTTTTGGTGTTTCGTGACCCTTTAAATGTCACTTCTAGTATTCATAGCACTGAATACTAGTATCTATCTGAATATCTAGTGAAATATTATGTACTGTCATCATGAAAAAGATAAAAGAAATGAATTATTAGAAAGGAGTTATTAAAACTATCATGTTTAGAAGTGTGTTGAAAAAATCTTTTATCGTTAAACGGAAATTAGGGCAAAAATATACAAGTGGGCTAATAATTCTGACTTCAACTGTGTTCCGTTTCTTTCTTGACAGCTCGAGAGCCGTGGCGTCAGAGCACCTCATGGGGTGATATTGTAGAGGAGGAACCCGCACGTCCACCAGGACATGGCATTCACATGCATGAGAAGCTGTCCTCGCCTTCACGCAAACGGTAACACGGTCTATAATAAGTACTGTTACTGGACTCAAGCTCTCATTAAACTTACACACGGCTTGTTGTAGAAATAAGGCCATTATCAAAATATTGTAGCTTTCGCTTGCCTACTTTATTCATTGCATAAGCAGGATTACTTAACACAAAATAGTGCTTCTAATAAGTGGACCTGGCATCACTGCATCTACAGAGTAAATGTAGATTGTTTTTTGTTCGAATTCATTCAGTTGTGAGTCTTGCTGCAATACTTTAGTTTGAATTCCGACAATTAAACTGAAATAAAAAATAATCGTGTAGACGTTTATTCAAACTTAAATGGGATTTCATACACTGCGTGTCGAGTTTGTTTATACCACACACGAAACTTACGCACCGGCTGCGCAGACGCAATGTTCGCCGCTCTGTAAGATTATTCTCACAATGACTTTCTGTATTCTCATCCTCCCGAGTTTATTCTTCTGAGGGGAATACTTTCAGTGCTGTGAATAGTTTGTAAAGCCTGGCTCATTGTGGTCAAAGTTGATTAAATTAATAAAAGTAAAACTGACAAGCGCAATATGGATTGTCATTAACAGAAAAATATTTAGCCTAATATAGGCTACTCTGAAAATGAATATTTCACATACATTTAGATTGTCAAAAAAACAAACGTTTATTTTGGATGCAATTAATCGCGATTCATTTTTGCACTGCACTTATTATAATTTTATATCTTATTCATATTCATACATGTGTGAGAGCTAATGTAAAAGTGTTGTTCTTAAGGCAGTCAATTTAATATTTAATATGTTTAAAGGCACCCTATTTCAGTTTCATTTGTGCTTTAAAGAAGGTTTCAACGTACCTTTTGTGAGTAAGGCCCAATCCCAATTCTATTTTTGTACCCCTTCCCCTTCCCCATCCCCTTAGCCCTTACAACCGAGTGTGAAGGGGAAGGGCTTCAAAATTTAACCCTAAGAATTGGGACAGCACGTGCACACACGTATCACGCATCATATGTCATCGCGATCTCTTGCTTCATATGAGATCCGACGATCGCGACTGCTGTAGTTATTCCAGTTGTTTTATTTTCTGGTATTTATCTTCAGGAAATCACTGAAGGCATATATTATGTTATCATAACGATCTAATGTGGCAGTAAGATCGTAACTGTACAGTGTATTTACACAGTGGCCGTATTCATCTATGTAAACACACAAAAAACAACATTAACATCATAGCAGACACTGTAAAAGCCTCATTCTCAGCCACTGCACTTTTCTGACAGGGGATTCCAGTGTCAGAATGTTGTGGGACTGCTGTACAGGAGTTATGATTATGGATTATAGAGACCGAAATTTAGCGGTTTTTTTTTGCGTTTTTTTTTTTAAAAGCTTGACGGTAAAGCACAAACGCAGTTATGAATATATTCAATAATATGTTTGTTTGTTGTAAAAATTCATAATAATGACAAAAATACTAATTTGTGGATCTCCTTACTTCCGGGTTCAGCAATACTGCCGTTGTGGCAGGTGTATTCTGGGAAATTTTCTTACCCCTTGGTTTTAAGTGTGCTCCTTAAAAATCTTCGTTCGAAGGGGTGTATACCCCTTGCCCTTAGCCCTACGCCTTCAAGCTAAAGAGAATTGGGACACCACTACCCCTTGACGTGAACGAGCAAAACAAGGGGTAAAGGGAAGGGCTAAGGGGTATAATTGGGATTGGGCCTTAGTATAATTTCCAGCGAATGCCCAGTGTAATTTCTGCCTACATTTTGACTTCTTATATTGAATTACTATTAAAAGTAACGAATTTAGTTTTGTAAGCGAGGGACCTAAACTACATGATTCCAATGCTTGTAAAGATTTTGGCTACTGGTAGGCTATCATAACACATCAATGTCACTTATACACACCAGCATGCTTTTTTCCGCTTTCAAAATATGCAATTGTGTCCTGGTCTATACCGTAGAGTCAGCTGCTGCTTATTTTCTGGAAAAACACATGACCAACCATTCAGGGTGTCTCACATTAGTAAATGTTGAGCTATGATTAATAAATGCTGTACAAGTATTGTTCATTATTAGTTCATGGTAGTAAATACATGAACCAATGAAACCTTTATTGTGACTGATTTATCTTTATTTGGTGGATTTCTTAATCTAATATTTGTGTTTTAATTAATTTGATTATTTAATTTGCTAATAGCATTAAAATGTGGTTGTTTGTTGTCAGAACTATTGCCGAGTCCAAAAAGAAACACGAAGAGAAGCAACTGAAAGCCCAGCAGCTCCGAGATAAGCTGAGAGAGGAGAAGACCCACAAGCTGCAGAAACTGATGGAAAGAGTATGTTTTTCTTTCCTTTTAACACCTGTAGACGCAGCTCATTTAGCCTCTGCTAGCCTGCCTCGGCCACAGGGGGAAATCCTGCGAGCGTACATGCTGAAAGAATCACTTAACAGCCATTTTAGTCCTTCATGCTGATTCACCCCTCATAAAACTGATCTTGCTAACTTCTTCGAGAGTGTTTGTTTTTGCTCCGCGTCATTCTTTTCAGAGGGTTGAGATCTGAGACAATATTGCGCATTTATATATCCGCACTTGAAGTGGAAGACTAACATGTGTTATTCACACCCGTGACAAGTTTGACTTCTAGAGTCTGGATTTGATCTTCACGTTTTTTTTTTCCTCAGGAGAAGGATGTAAGGAAGTGGAAAGAAGAGCTGCTGGATCAGAGGAGGAAGATGATGGAGGAGAAGCTGCTTCATGCTGAATTCAAGCGAGAGCTTCAGCTCCAGGCCATCGTGAAGAAAGCGCAGGAGGAGGAAGCCAAGGTCAGAACTTGCAAAGCTAAAAGAGATGATGCTACAACAACAACAACAACAACAACATTTATTTATAAGGCACATTTAAACGCAATAAAATTCATCCAAAGTGCTGTACAAATTTACTATAGCATATGTGTCAAAGTCAATTCCTGGAGGGCCGCAGCTCTGCACAGTTTTGCTTCAACCCTAAACAAACACAGCTAATCCAACTAATCAAGGTGTTCAAGACTCTTTTGAACACTCGACTATTTGGATCAGCTGTGTTTGATTAGGGTTGGAGCGAAACTGTGCAGAGCTGTGGCCCTCCAGGAATTGACATTGACACATATGTACTATAGGAATGGGAATATGAACACTGCAAAAAATGCTTTTCTTATTTAGATTTTTTGTCTTGTTTCTAGTCCAAATATCTAAAAATTCTTAAATCAAGAACAATGTTTCCTCTAGGATTTTTTCCAGCTGTGGCGGCAGACTCTGTTGGGCCTTTTACACAGAGCTACCAACTACCTGTGGCGTTATTTCAATGACAAATGTCATGAGAGCAGTATTACGAGCCGAGATCGCATTTATGTAATGCGAGCATGCGAATCTCTTTGCTTGCGTGCCGATTTCCTCTGTTCGTGCACAAAACTTCTTGCACGCCCTCAAATATACGCTGCTCAAGTGCAGATTTTGTTGTGCGCTCTCAAATAAACACTGCTGAAGTGCGTTTATGTAACAGTATGTCTCCCAACATTTATTAGATTAGCTAGGAATATTTATGAATGTCTCCAAAAGACCTACCTAGCGGCATTAATGCATCCTGAAGTAAAGTGAAACGGCCATAAATTCCATCATTATCTATCAATTTTAAAGTATTATAAAGCATTATCTACAGGGAGTGCAGAATTATTAGGCAAGTTGTATTTTTGAGGATTATTTTATTATTGAACAACAACCATGTTCTCAATGAACCCAAAAAGCTAATTAATATCAAAGCTGAATATTTTTGAAAGTAGTTTTTAGTTTGTTTTTAGTTTGAGCTATTTTAGGAGGATATCTGTGTGTGCAGGTGACTATTACTGTGCATAATTATTAGGCAACTTAACAAAAAACAAATATATACCCATTTCAATTATTTATTTTCACCAGTGAAACCAATATAACATCTCAACATTCACAAATATACATTTCTGACATTCAAAAACAAATCAGTGACCATTATATCGCCACCTTTCTTTGCAAGGACACTCAAAAGCCTGCCATCCATGGATTCTGTCAGTGTTTTGATCTGTTCACCATCAACATTGCGTGCAGCAGCAACCACAGCCTCCCAGACACTGTTCAGAGAGGTGTACTGTTTTCCCTCCTTGTAAATCTCACATTTGATGATGGACCACAGGTTCTCTATGGGGTTCAGATCAGATGAACAAGGAGGCCATGTCATTAGTTTTTCTTTTTTAGACCTTTTCTAGCCAGCCAAGCTGTGGAGTACTTGGACGCGTGTGATGGAGCATTGTCCTGCATAAAAATCATGTTTTTCTTGAAGGATGCAGACTTTTTCCTGTACCACTGCTTGAAGGTGTCTTCCAGAAACTGGCAGTAGGACTGGGAGTTGAGCTTGACTCCATCCTCAACCCTAAAAGGCCCCACAAGCTCATCTTTGATGATACCAGCCCAAACCAGTACTCCACCTCCACCTTGCTGGTGTCTGAGTCGGACTGGAGCTCTCTGCCCTTTACCGATCCAGCCACGGGCCCATCAAGACTCACTCTCATTTCATCAGTCCATAAAACCTTAGAAAAATCAGTCTTGAGATATTTCTTGGCCCAGTCTTGTCGTTTCAGCTTGAGTGTCTTGTTCAGTGGTGGTCGTTTTTCAGCCTTTCTTACCTTGGCCGAGTCTCTGAGTATTGCACACCTTGTGCTTTTGGGCACTCCAGTGATGTTGCAGCTCTGAAATATGGCAAAACTGGTGGCAAGTGGCATCTTGGCAGCTGCACACTTGACTTTTCTCAGTTCATGGGCAGTTATTTTGCGCCTTGGTTTTTCCACACGCTTCTTGCGACCCTGTTGACTATTTTGAATGAAACGCTTGATTGTTCGATGATCACGCTTCAGAAGCTTGGCAATTTTAAGAGTGCTGCATCCCTCTGCAAGATATCCCACTATTTTTGACTTTTCGGAGCCTGTCAAGTCCTTCTTTTGATCCATTTTGCCAAAGGAAAGGAAGTTGCCTAATAATTATGCACACCTGATATAGGGTGTTGATGTCATTAGACCACACCCCTTCTCATTACAGAGATGCACATCACCTAATATGCTTAATTGGTAGTGGGCTTTCGAGCCTGTACAGCTTGGAGTAAGACAACATGCATAAAGAGGATGATGTGGTCAAAATACTCATTTGCCTAATAATTCTGCACTGCCTGTAATTATGGAAACTGTGGTCATCTTAACTGAAAGCTACGCCGTGTTTGCTAGCCTCACGCATAACCCACCTGTCAGTCAGTCAGCATGTCACCGTAAAGGGTTAAAATGACGCACATCACTACTACGGTTACAGAAACGTTTGGGCTGTTATAATTCACTTACCTTTTAACACGTTTTGGTGCTATTAAAAAAACAACAACAATGACTGAATGTTTTGAATGAGTAAGTTAGTATAGTAGCAGTGGCGGGGTGAATTTTGGTGTGGCGCCCCCGCCATGGAAGAATGAATGTAGCGGAAACTATGGAGAAGCATTTTCTAGGCAAGCAAAACATATTGTCTTGTTTTCAGAAATAGTATGCCAATATTAAGTGAGTTTTTCCTTAAAACAAGCTAAATAATCTGCTAATGGGGTAAGCAAAATAATCTTGTTTTTCCTTTTGACATAAGATAAATTTGCTTACCCCATTGGCAGATTATTTTGCTTTGTTTAAGGAAAAAGTAACTTAATTTTAGGATATTATTTCTTAAAACAAGACATGTTTTGCTTGTCTAGAAAATTCTTCTTGATTTAAGAATTTTTAGATATTTGGACTAGAAACAAGACAAAAAATCTAAGTAAGAAAAGCATTTTTTGCAGTGAAATTAGTCGAGCAGCATCACTCTGCAATATACTGCCTGGCAACATTGCTCAAAAAAGTTGCCCTGTGTATCATCAGCATTAGACACTGATAAGGCAGAGAGTCACATCCTCAAATACCACAGTAAGACCGAACCAGGAAATTTACAAATGGCTATTAGATGTAGTTGTGGCGTTTATTCAGCCTTTCTGAACGATGAACGAGCCACACACAAATGCCCTTACTAAATTCGCTGTGAACATACACACATCCTTTTAGTCATAAGTACCTCTGGGTGCTTTGATTTCCCTCACAAGTCCAAAGACATGGGGTATAGGTGAATTTGGTGAGCTAAATTGTCTGTAGTGTATGTGTTTGTGAATGAGTGTGTATGGATGTTTCCCAGTCATGGGTTGCAGCTGGAAGGGCATCAACTGCATAAAACATATGCTGGATAAGTTGGCGGTTCATTCCGCTGTGGCCACCCCAGATTAAAAAAGGGACTAAGCTGACAAGAAAATAATTGAATGAATAAATAACTCGCTGCATTTAGGAATTGTGCAGGCGATGATACGCAGACGTTTAAAAAAAAAAAAGTTTCAATGTAGCTATTAAACGTAACCCTCATGTACAATCATAAATATGCAATTAAATGTTTTTTTTTCTAGGTGAATGAGATCGCATTCATCAACACTCTGGAGGCTCAAAACAAGAGGCACGATGTTCTGGCCAAACTGAACGAATATGAGCAGCGGCTAAATGAGCTACAGGAGGAACGCCAGCGCAGACAGGAAGAAAAACAAGCCCGGGATGAAGCCGTTCAGGTATAGAGGTTAGCCTTTTTTCACTTCTTTGTTTAGTGCTTTATGATTGATTTGTTTCTGTTTGTTTTCAGGAGCGTAAGCGTGTGCTGGAGGCGGAGCGGCAGGCGCGTGTGGAGGAGCTGCTGATGAAGAGACGCGAGCAGGAGGCCCGAATCGAGCAGCAGCGGCAGGAGAAGGAGAGAGCCAGAGAAGATGCAGCGCGAGAGAGAGCCAGGTCAGCATCACGTCCTGCCAAACAGACCAAACACCCTGATTCAGCAAAACACAAGGACAGAACAGACCAGTGCAAAGGCCTCAAGCAGATTTAGACTTTGGCTGCATTTACACTGCATGGTTCAAGTGACTCAATTCCGATTTATTTATTTATTTTTCTCCCATGTGGCACAGATCGGATTTGGTCCATGTACATGTAAGCCAGGGGTGTCCAAACTCGGTCCTGGAGGGCCGGTGTCCTGGAGAGTTTCACTCCAACCCTAATCAAACACACTTGAACCAGCTAATTAAGCTCTTACTAGATATACTAGAAACGTCCTGGCAGGTGTGTTGAAGCAAGTTGGAGCTAAACTATGCAGGACAGCGGCCCTCCAGGACCGAGTTTGGATACCCCTGATGTAAGCAGAAAAAAATCACATGGATTCCGATTTACTAAAATCAGATTCAGGCCTTGGTCATATGTGGAAATTTATCCGATACGAATAGGATCTGTGCCCTTGTATCTGCAGTGTACGCAGGTAGATCGGATTTTCATCTGTCAGTGCGAGTCACGCATCATTAAAAACTGTCAGCACCAGCTCTGTCATTGCGCCTTTGCCGTGTGCTGTGTTAATGCAGACAATCGGATACAAGTCACTTGTAAAAGATGATGTAAGCAGGGCCCAGTTTTTCAAAAGGTTTAATCCGGATAAAATTGATCCGGATTTAGTAATCTTTTTTTTTTTCGATCCGTGATCACGTAATCCAGTTTACTTTTTGAGCCAGTTTTTCAAAGCAACATCGGATTGGATCAATCTGATCCGGATAGGAACTTTTCAGGATCACTAAATCTGGATAACCAGTGCTCAAACAGGATAGGAAATCACAATGTAGAAGTATGGATATTTAAAAGAGCAACAATTAGAATAGCCAGTGTGGGGTAAATATAACGTTATTTTTATTTTAAATGAAAACACACACACACATAAAAAAAAAAACTAAAAATAGTTTCAAATATAGATGTATTGAATTAAAAAAAGACTTAATGCCAAAAACTCCGCAATAATTTCACACTTCCTCATCTGATGTGGAGAAACCAGCTTGTCTGAGCGTAACCTTTAGGAGGCTTTATCCTCACTTACAAAAAACTAAAATTAACACAAACTAACAAAAACTAAACTAAAACTAAGCAATTTCATAACATAGAAACTAATAGAGACTAGTAAATCTGCCTCTAAAAACTAATTCAAACTAACTGAATTTGAAAAGAAAAAGTCAAAACAAAATAAAAACTAAAACTGGTGAAAAATCCCAAACTATTATAGCCTTGTTCTGGAGAAAGTCTTATTTGTTTTATTTTGGCTAGAATAAAAGCAGTTATTAAAAACCATTTTAGGGTCAATATTATTAGCCAACTTAAGCTATATTTTTTTCAGATTGTCTACAGAACAAACCATCATACGCTTATTTCAAGCGGCCGCCATTTTAAAACACGAAAGCGAGGCTTTCGTGGGTGGAAAAGCGAGGTGGGAAGAAACCCTGAAGTATAGGATCAGCACTGTAAACATTGCATTAACATGCTGTGTACTACAAACCTCCAGCTGTTACTGTGATTTCAAATGCAGATATGGTGTAACATCACTTTAATATCAATCAGTTCAGTTTAATTTAAACAATATAAGCATATTAGGCATCAAATAAAATCACAATCTCTTTAAGAGTAATACACTTAAGTGTCCTCATAGACTTCAGTTCATGGCACCAGGTAAACACCATGAGTACGCTTCCCTGCTTCATCTTATGTAACCCAGTGAGTGATAAAACAATGCAGTCCTCTGTAGCACACTCTCGTGTTGTCTTTAACAGTGTTGTCACGGTACTGAAGTTTTAAAAACGTCCATTTCCCGCTAAAATTTAAGCACCGCCGAGCGGGCTCATAAACACTGCTGATTTGCCGTAGTATTCACCAGTGCTCAACAGAAATGACTGTGATTGGCCGTGAAGGTCATCAGTTCACCGCTCTTCACACATTTCATGCACAGATACACGAACACTGGAGCGTTTTAAAGCCGTGAAGATCAGTCAATTCACCAAGCGGATCGCTCATCTGTGTTTGCACTCGGTAAACATCAGTGAAGTGCGGTGAACTGATGACCTTCACAGCCAATCACAGTCATTTCAGTTGAGCACGTGAACACAATGGCAAATCAGCGATGTTTAAGAACGCCATCAACAGTGCCTTAAATGTATTTGGAAATAGACATTGTTTTAAATTCCAGTACCGAAATTTTGTATCGTGACAAGTCTAACATAGTGAAAGAATCAGTTCATTAACTTGGCATCTAAAACGTGAGTTTGGGAAAGAAAACCTTAGCTAACTAGTGGCATTTCCCTTAACTTAGCTGAAAATGAGCTCCGATATCCCTTTTTATTTTCACTATTCATTCAGAACGGACCTCCGGGTCACTCGGAAGGCGGTGAAAGTATAAATTTGTGTCACTTTCTTTTCGCTGATAAGATATACAGCCAGGGACACGACCTTCCTGTGTGACTCAGGCGATACTTCCAGGTTTCATCCCACCGCAGCCTCGATTTTGTTGTTTATAATGGCGGCCGTGTGAAATCAGTCTATTATACAACGCCTAACTTGCCTGATTAAACCTTTAAATGTCACTTTAAGCTGAATACTAGTATCTTCAAAAATATCTAGACAGATATTGTGTACTTTAATTATTCTTAATGATCAGTTTTTAAAGGGACATTTTACCCAAAAATAAAAAAATAAGCTGAAAATTTAAGCAGATAATTAGTGTTTATTGAGCAAAAAAAAATCTTAGTTAATTGTTTATTAATAGCGAGAATTGTACATTGGAAAAAAAGTTTAACTTTTTTTTTTTTTTTAGACTTTTTCAATCCCAAAGGGAAGTTCACGTGTCACAGCAGAGCTCACCATACACTGAAATAAATAAATAAATATATAAGATAATAATAATAATAATAAAAAAAAACATACATCCATACCGCACCCTTTAGTTTCAAGCAACGAGTCGACAAAAGTCCATATCTATCAATGCAATTGCAATTCTACATAAGTTATTTAATATGACATTGATTATACAATCAATTCACTATTAATTATTTTGTGGGCAAATAATTATAACTTTGAAGATCATGTGAAGTCTTTGCAGCTTGAATACTTTTATTTATTGCTCCTGAATGTTTATTTTTATTTAATTAAAGGGATCGTGAAGAGCGATTGGCTGCTCTCAGTGCAGCTCAGCAGGAAGCCATGGAGGAACTGCAGAAGAAAATCCAGATGAAGGTAAACAAACTACAGTATTATACAGTAGGTAAACTATACTACCGGTGTTTGGAGATTTACTACTGATCATAGAGCCGTGCTTCCCTGACAAGATGTGCATGAGATTCGCGATCTCGATTTCATTTCAATTAATCCGTCATCCCTAATGAGTAATGAGTAAACGCCCTTTTTATGTTCATCGCCGTTTACGAAAATTGTTCAAAACTGGCCATGTTTTCAGCACGACGAGAGCAGTCGCAGGCACATGGAGCAGATGGAGCAGAGGAAGGAGAAAGCCGCTGAGCTGAGCAGCGGGAGACACGCAAACACAGACTACGCTCCCAAACTCACACCGTATGAACGGAAGAAGCAGTGCTCGCTCTGTAACGTTGTGGTAGGTACTGCATTATGGGATGTGTTATGTTTATAAAAAGAGCAGATAAATGGCATTGTTGGGACCATTAATGCAACCAATTTGATTCATTCTTTGTCACGATACTGGAATTCGGTACCAATCGATACTGAAATTTGAAAAATGTCCACTTCTGCTAACATTTGAGCATGTTCCTAAACAGCGCTTATTTGTGTTCACGTGCTCAACAAAAATGACTGTGATTGGCCAAGAAGGTCATCAGATCACCGAACTCTTCACTGTTTACTGAGTGTAACCATAGATACACGGACACTGGAGCGTTTTAAAGCCGCAGTACATCAGCTGCTTTAAAACGCTCCAGTGTCCCTGCATCTGTAGAATAAGTAACGTTGAAATCCAACAACTCGAAACATGTTTAAGGAACTGAAAGCATATTTAGCTGTCCTGCTTTAATGTATGAAGAAATCTTTTTAGGTACACTTTTTTTTGTTCATATGGTAATGTAAAAAAGCGTGTGGTCTTGTGGTATAAAACTTATTTTATTTTTGTTATGAGTTGTCTTTTGATATGAGCAGTGTCACACGAGTAGCAGTGCGATATGGCTGTATATCGGCACTGGTGGGAGGCGTGCGTTGGCACGAGGCCGCAGGTGACTGTGACCAAAATATTGGCTTTAGATATAGCCTAAACAAATAACCTTTTACAGTAGACTAAAATAAAGACACCCACCATACTTTTGAATTAGTAACCGTCAGAGGAGTGCTCACGAATTCAGGCTGACGCGCTGAAAGCCCCAAATTTATGAAGACATATTTTCAAATAGGCACTATCAATACACTGCATAGCTGCAATCTAAACAACTACATTCTCAACTAAAAAAGCCTCAAAAATCCATGATGTCCAACAGCTGCAATATTTGTCAAACTGCGTAGAGAGTTGTTTAGCCTTCTTAATGTCGCTGGTGTGGGCGGAGTAATACACAAGGGTGATGAGGCTGTCAGAGTGCTGATAGTACTTTAATATATCACAGCTATCAGCCAATCAGATCCGAGGTTAGGGTGTCGTGGACGAAAGTGAAGAGGGTTGGGGAGTCGCGGAAGAAAGTGAAGAGCGTGTGAGGAGGGGGATCGGTAAAACGAGGTGCCGCATCAGATTTCAGAGGCGTTGGATCTGGATTCGGCTTGTTCTGGCACAAATTAAGCCCTGTATATGTGTGTGTATATGTGTGTGTATATGTGTGTGTGTGTGTGTGTATATATCTCAGAATCAGAAAGAGTTTTATTGCCAGGTACGAGGAATTTGTTTTGGTGACAGAGCTTCTACAATGCAACAGAATTACAGAGACAGAACTAAAAAACAGATAATAAATATACTTTAAAAAGTAGTGAATGCGAATATACAAATTGAGGAGTGTATGTACAGGTATATTACTATATACAGCATTATATGTGCAGCTGTTATGTGCAAATTGGCATGTAAAGTATGTTTTTAAATACAGTATATATATTAATCCAGTATACAGTATTTATAGTTAATCTAAAGAACAAGTCAATGTTTTTCAACCCAATTCTTGTTAACGGGGTAGTTCACCCAAAAATGTAAATGACTTCTTCATTTCTTCTCCTTCAAACTGTAAAAAAAATGCAGGGTTTCACACAATTCCTTCACGTTGTCCCAACACAAATCAATTAAGTTAACCTCCATTGTTTTGTTTACAAAGCAACACAAAGCAGCAGTGGTTTTAAACCTTCCTTCGATTTTCTTTCTTGTGTTGAACTCAAAAGAAGATATTTCGAAGAATGCATGGTTGCTGGCATACTTCTACAGAACCATATTCTATAATTTAGATTCTATAGTAGGAAAAAAAATACAATGGAAGTCAATGATTGCCATTTACCAGCGGTTTTAGAATTATATATTTTTTGTGATCAACAGCAGAAATAAACTTGAGTAGGTTTTAAACTAGTGACAGGTGAGTAAAAGATTTTCTTTTTTGCGTGAACTATCCCTTTAAGAGAGACAGAATCCTTGAATTAACCATTTCAGGCATTGCGAAGAGCTGATGCTGCACTATATTTAATGATAATTTCTTGACTTTCAATGGATTTAAACATATTTTAACTGATCTCCAAAATAAAAAACTGTAACATTGGGGAAATTTTAGTGCTAGCAAAAGCTGAGAAATCCATGAATCTAGCTCTTCCAGAATCTAGCCTGTCTTCATTGCTTTGCCAGGCAGAGTTCATAAAATCCCAGACTACAAGGTGATTCAGAGGATTTTCATGGCGAATGCATGTAAATGAGAATTTAACTGCATTAATTAAACATGAACTCTGGGCGGAGATTAATAGCTGGGCGTGATTATGCTTTTCAAGCGACGGGCAACAAATCTTTGAGTGGCCGCATTTATCTCTGCCGCGTCCAGCTTTTACTGCAACTGGGGCCAGACACCTTGGAGCTTCAAACTGACATCAGATTAAGCGCCGGGGAGAATGAAATCTTGTTAAAAATGTCAGATGACCTTGGCCAGGCTCTGACACTAGAGATCATCTTCAGGTCAGCGGGAAGCACTCTAGTTAATGACATTATACACAGACTGTCCTGTGTGGGCTCGACTCCAGGACTCGAAAGGAGACAAACAACACAAGCATCGGGATACTGTTGTCCTCACCTGCCATAGGAAAAAACCTTTTCTTCCTTTTTAGTTGAATGTTTGTAGCATGTTTTGCACTTCGGTCACTTTCGTCCAAAGCAACGAATCCGCTTTAGTCTTTATAAGCATGAGGTTAAAGGGAAAAATTCTCCCAAAAATCAAATCTGCCATTATCCAACATCTGTCCTCCAACAATCCAATCAGTTCCCAAAGAACGAAATTATCGACTGCCCTACATTTTTTTTTCTAATTTCAGAACTGATTTCAAGTGGCAAAATAGACAACTCTGAAAACTTACTCTTTTATAACCATATCTCTTCATATGACTGACAATCTTACTTTGGCCACAATAAATTTGAGTTCAGCCTAACCAAAATACTCATAAATGTTCGGGAACATCGGGAACGTTAATATCCCGGACGAGCCCCCCAAAGATGTTTCAACTCTAGGGCAGTCTAGGGGTTACACGCTTGAATGGGGATTGACTTGCGTGCAAAGCAACAAATTTGGTTCAGTCTTCATAGGCATGAGGTTAAAGGGAAAAATCTGAAATCTGCCATTATCCAATGCCTTTTCCAGCAATCCAATCAGTTCTCAAAGAGCGAAATCCTGCACCAACTTACATTTTGTTCTAATTTCAGGACTGATTTCAAGTGGCAAAATAGACAACTCTGAAAACTTACTCTTTTACAACCATATCTCTTGGATGACTGACAAACTTACTTTGGCCACAATAATTTTCAATAAAGTTTCTGCCTAACCAAAATACTCAATGTTAAACATTGGGAACGTTAATATCACTGGATGAGACCCCCAAAGATGCTTCAACTTTAGGGCAGTCTAGGGTGGTGGGGTTGCACACTTAAATGAGAATTGACTTGCAAAGCAACTAATTCGGTTCGGTCTTCATAGGTATGAGGATAAAGGAAAAATCCTCCCAAAAAAGAAACCTGTCATTGTACTTTCACCATTATGCGATCAGGTTGTGTGCTCATTTTTGCCTCTGAAAATCATTGGGCCTGTTGACTTAGTTTAGACAAAATGTGTTTCAGAATACCTTCACAGAAGAAAGTCATAGTTCACCCAAAATTATTATAGTCATCATTTGCTTATCCTTATGTCATTCTAAACCTCGGTGATGCTTTCCAACTGTATTCCATACACAAATAGATTTTAAAATATTGCCAGGATAAATTTTTGTAGTAAAGAAAGGGGGACCCTTTCAAACATCAGCCCTTACGGGATTTGAACCAACAACCTTTTTGGCTATTAACAAATTCAATTAAAAATGTTCATCCATTACTAAATCTCATGTAGTTCTATCCCTGTACAAATCTGTCATGTAATAAAGTAAGGGGGACACTTAGTTGAAGTTCAGGCCCTTTTTTCTCGGGTTTGAACCAATAACCATTTCTAGTATTAGAAAACCTGAATACTTTCATCTTTTACTTAATGTAACCCCACGAAGTTCCTGTGTAACTTTCCCATGTAAAAAACAAACGGAGACACTTGGGTCTAGTTCAAGATCAGCCTTTTCGGGATTTGAACCTGCAACCTTTTCAGCTACTAAAAAAAATCCAATTCAAAAATTCAATTTAACCTCATGTGGTTTAAAATTGTTATACTTTTTCATGTGATAAATGAAGGAAGATAATTGGTGGTAGTTCAGGTTCTTCCCTTGTGGTGTTTGAACCAACAACCTTTTAAATTATTAAAAACCTGAAAGCTTAGTTATAGATCAAGATCAGCCCTTATGGAATTAGAACCAGTAACCTTTTTATGTATTAGATAAATTAACCTGAAATCATGATAAAATTATACAGGGTTTGAACAACATGTTATAAAATACGGGGGACACTTGGTTGTAGATCAGGTTCTTTTTTGTGGGGTCTGAACCAATAACCTTTCCTAATATTAGAAAACTTGAAAACATTCATCTTTTACTTACTGTAACCTCATGTAGTTCAAATCCTGCATAGCTTTTTTATGTAATGAACAAAGGGAGACACTTGGGTGTAGTTCAAGATCAATCCTTAAGGGGTTAGAACCAACAACCTTTTCATGTATTAGAAAAGTTAACTGGAAAACTGTCATCTTTTACTTTAACCTCCATGTAGTTCAAGTCCTGTATGGATTGTAGTAACGAAAGGGGGACAATTAGTTTTAGTTCATAGGTCAGCACTTATGGGATTTGAACCAACAACCTTTTTGGCTACTAGAAAACTGTTACTAAATCTCATGTAGTTCAAACCCTGTACATATTTATCATGTAATCAAGTAAAGGAGACACTTGGTTGAAGTTCAGGTCCTTCTTTTGTGGGATTTGAACCAATAACCTTTTCCTTTCTGTTAGAAAACCTGAAAACTTTCATATTTTACCTAACCTCATGTACAGTAGTTCAAATCCTGCATAACTTTCTTTTGTAATGAACAAAGGGAGACACTTGGGTGTAGTTCAAGATCAATCCTTAAGGGTTTAGAACCAACAACCTTTTCATGTATTAGAAAAGTTAACTTGAAAACTGTCATCTTTTACTTTAACCTCCATGTAGTTCAAGTCCTGTATGGATTGTAGTAACAAAAGGGGCACAATTAGTTTTAGTTCAAAGATCAGCACTTATGGGATTTGAACCAACAACCTTTTTGGCTACTAGAAAACTGTTACTAAATC
>LR812543.1:38601423-38603923 GCA_903798195.1 Danio kyathit
AACATTATCCATCCAAACATCCATCCTAACAACCATCTATCCATCCATCTATCTTCCATCCATACGTTCATCCAAACGTCCATCCTTCCATCTAAATGTTCGTCCATCCATCCAAGCGTCAATTCATCCATCCTAACGTCCATCCTCCATCCTAACGTCCATCCTCCATCCTAACGTCCATCCTCCATCCTAACGTCCATCCTCCATCCTAACGTCCATCCTCCATCCTAACATCCATCCTCCATCCTAACATCTATCCATACACATATGAATAACTAATCAAATGAATTCTCTTATATTTTATGGCCATTTCTAAACAATAGTGAAGAAACCATTATAATGTGAGAAATGTTGAAGGTGTCTGAATCAGTGCTGCACACTATTTTCAAAGGAAAGACCTCAAAGTTACTAAAATTAATTTTGCATATTACTGATGTGATGTCATCACATACTATTTGAATCATGTTATAGTGGTATTTATATTTGCAATATATGCATTGTTCCCAGCATAAATGAGTACATCCCTTACAGATCTCGCTTTTAAATGAATACTTTCTAGGATGCTTTACAATAATTTTGGCTGATATTCAAAAACACTTTATTTTTAGACATTTCAGCGGAATGCTAATGGTCTAATCTGATTCAATGATTTATGCTAAGCTAAGCTAAACACAGGCACAATGATATTACACGTAATATTTTGCTGGCTATTGAAAAAAACTTTATTTTTACACTTTTCAGCGGAATGCTAATGGTCTAATCTGATTCAATGATTTATGCTAAGCTAAGCTAAAAGCAGGCACAATGATATTACACATAATATTTTGCTGGCTATTGAAAAAACTTTATTTTTACACTTTTCAGCAGAATGCTAATGGTCTAATCTGATTCAATGATTTATGCTAAGCTAAAAGCAAGCACAATGATATTACGCATGATATTTTGCGTGAAATTCAAAAACACTTTATTTTTACACTTTTGTGTGCCATGCTAATGATCTAATCTGATTCAATGACCCATGCTAAGCTAAAAGCAGACACAACGATATTACGCATGATATTTTGCGTGCTGTTCAAAAACACTTTATTTTTACACTTTTGAACAAAATGCTAATGGTCTAATCTGATTCAATGATTTATGCTAAGCTAAGCTAAAAGCAGACACAATGATATTACGCATGATATTTTGCGTGCTGTTCAAAAACGCTTTATTTTTACACTTTTAAGCAAAATGCTAATGGTCTAATCTGATTCAATTATTTATGCTAAGCTAAAAGCAGGCACAATGATATTACACATGATATTTTGCACGCTATTCAAAAAACTTTATTTTTACACTTTTCAGCGGAATGCTAATGGTCTAATCTGATTCAATGATTTATGCTAAGCTAAGCTAAAAGCAGGCACAATGATATTACACATAATATTTTGCTGGCTATTGAAAAAAACTTTATTTTTACACTTTTCAGCGGAATGCTAATGGTCTAATCTGATTCAATGATTTATGCTAAGCTAAAAGCAAGCACAATGATATTACGCATGATATTTTGCGTGAAATTCAAAAACACTTTATTTTTACACTTTTGTGTGCCATGCTAATGGTCTAATCTGATTCAATGACCCATGCTAAGCTAAAAGCAGACACAATGATATTACGCATGATATTTTGCGTGCTGTTCAAAAACGCTTTATTTTTACACTTTTAAGCAAAATGCTAATGGTCTAATCTGATTAAATGATTTATGCTAAGCTAAAAGCAGACACAGCGATATTACGCATGATATTTTGCGTGCTGTTCAAAAACACTTTATTTTTACACTTTTAAGCAAAATGCTAATGGTCTAATCTGATGCAATGATTTATGCTAAGCTAAGCTAAAAGCAGACACACTGATATTACACATGGTATTTTGCACGCTGTTTCAAACACTTTTCAGCAAAATGCTAATGGTCTAATCTAATGCAATGATTTATGCTAAGCTAAGCTAAAAGCAGACACAATGATATTACGCATGATATTTTGCACGCTACTCAAAACACTTTATTTTTACACTTTTCAGTGGAATGCTAATGGTCTAATCTGATTCAATGATTTATGCTAAGCTAAAAGCAGACACAATTATATTACGCATGATATTTTGCGTGCTGTTCAAAAACACTTTATTTTTACACTTTTAAGCAAAATGCTAATGGTCTAATCTGATGCAATGATTTATGCTAAGCTAAGCTAAAAGTGCTCCTGCCAGACCCGGAGATCTGCTGAATGGATAAAAAAATTAATAACTCAATTGTTTAACTGTTTCAGTTGTAAAATGAGCCCTGTGTTGTAAAGTGAAGTGTTCCTTTAAAGGTGGAGCAGAAATTCTGAGTATGAGACGCCTGTGCTACTTTTACTTTGTGCATCCCTAAAAAATCATTCTTGTGGTTTATGGTTTTGGACTATGGTTGAATGTAAAAATCTTTAATATACAACAAAGAAGAAATAAAGTCAGCAACAGTTTG
>LR812543.1:38611423-38628923 GCA_903798195.1 Danio kyathit
CGAGCCAATGGTTATGACTGCAGGGCTCGACTCCTGCTCCCGCGGGACACTTGGAAAGATGCCCCTCTCAAACGCACACGCACCATCACTCATCCATTCGAAACACTATATGAGGCAAATGTAGAGATTTCAAACGGACATGTGTACGGTCATTTGTCACATGTGGCTAATTTATTAAGGACAGGTGGCAGGTATTCAAAGCTGTGGTCACCACAAACAAAAAAAGCTTTTGTTTTTCCATGAAAAAAGGGGGTAAATTCTTCTTAAAAATTCCTACAAACCACTATCCATTGCTACTATTTGGTCTAAGGATGTCAGTGGAGATGTAGAATCTTTATTTTCTGACCAAACTTGGGACACTATTTCATCCTCCTCCAAAAAATCCAAATCATCAAATGATACATACAACTATTGCATAGACTCTATTTATTCTCTGTAAAATGATTTTATATGCATTTACCACCTTCTCCAGATTGTAACTTATGCTCACAGAGGACATTCATTCATTCATTTTCTTTTGCGGCTTAATCCCTTTATTAATCCGGGGTCGCCACAGCGGAATGAACCGCCAACTTATCCAGCACGATTTTACGCAGCGGATGCCCTTCCAGCCGCAACCCATCTCTGGGAAACATCCACACACACTCATTCACACTCATACACTACGGACAATTTAGCCTACCCAATTCACCTGTACCACATGTCTTTAGACAGTGGGGGAAACCGGAGCTCCCGGAGGAAACCTACGCGAACGCAGGGAGAACATGCAAACTCCACACAGAAACGCCAACTGACCCAACCGAGGCTCGAACCAGTGACCTTCTTGCTGTGAGGCGACAGCTCTACCTACTGTGCCACTGTGTCGCCTCACAGAGACAGACAGTTGGCACTTCTTTTCATTATTATTGGGAATGTACTGCACTTCATTCCTTTTGGTCTCAGCTGGCTCATGACACTTCATTTTTGTTAGGAAAAGATGCAGAACTGAGTCCAGTATGCTTTTTCCTAAACGATTTTTCTAACAAGTCACTCTCAATGCAACAAAAGAACCTACTCTTAGGGCGTACTCACACTATGCCATCCGAACCGTGCTCAGGCCCGTTTCCCGGATCGTTTGAGTAGTGTGAGTGCTCTGAATCGGGCTCAGGCACGGTTCACTTGGCCGGCCCTGGCCCGGTTGGAAGAGGTGTGCCAGAGCGCGGTTCATTTGGGTTTTGCCGCGGTACGCTTGCGTGTGAGTGCAAAACGTGCCTGAGCCCGAAACTGAAAGCGAGACGTGACTTTTAAGGGACTGTTTGACATGGATTAATTAATCATTCGTACAGTTCAATGAACGCAAACTGTCGTAGATTATTAAAGATGCAAAACCCTCACTGCAGGACAGCTGCCCCTTTAGCAAACTTCCTAATTCCTGCAGCACGAGAACTTTATGATTGTTTATGAGCGTCAAAAGTGGCTGATCTGGTCGGCGAAATATTTGACTGCGTGTCACCGCATATTAAACGACTATATAACTAAAGAAATCCCCACTGTGCTGAGCGAGAGCGCTTGCTGAACAGCGCATCATCGATGACGTAAGCGTGCCCAGCGCCGAATGTGATGTGAGTGCAGGCCGTCGGGGGAGACGGGAGGGGGGGACATGCGTGCTTTGGCAAGCTTGTCAAATGCTTGTCAAATGTATGTGTTGGTTTTGAGTCACAATTCTAAAGTTCAATTTCAAATGGTTTCTTTTATTTTCCATATCTGCTGATGCTTTCAGTAGTATGCCAATAAATGTCATGTAAAATGGCATTCAAACTCACATTGTTAGCATTTACACTGAATAAATAAGCTTGAGAGGTACTGCAAAAAGAGATGGGCAAAAATTCCCAAAGACAGGTGTCCAAGCTTGTGGCATCATATTCAAAAAGACCCGAGGGTGTAATTACTGCGAAAGGTTCATCAACATAGTATTGAGCAAAGGCTGTGAATACTGATGTACATGTGATTTTTCAGCTTTTTTATTTTTATTAAATTGGCAACAATTTCAATAACTTGTCATTATGGGGGATTGTGTGTAGAATGTTGAGGAAATAAATGAATTTAATCCGTTTTGGAATAAGGCTGTAACATAAACAAATGTGGAAAAAGTGAAGCGCTATCAATACTTTCCGGATGCCCTGTAGTAAATAATGTTGTAGCTAATTATTACATAATAGCTAAGACCACCTAATAAAGTTGATTCTTCAACTGGGGAAATGATCTGCATTTTTTAATATACTTTGCACAAGAAACAAGGCCGTGTATTTGCCTTATCCACTGTTGCGTAGCCACATTTCTGAAGAGCCCCTAGTACATTTTTGGCCTCCGTTTGCATTGGGCCTCTGCGGTATCGAACTCTTATCTCTCTCACCCGCTGCTCCCATCCTCAGAGGTGCCGGATGACAGGATAATTGGATAATTGCTTTCTGGCACATGCATCACGTCGTCCCAAATTGAGTTACATCCGTCTTTCTTCCCATGGAAATATCGGCATCATCAGAAAGAGACGGAAAGCTATACCTCTCTCCCTCCCCTCGGCACTTCCGCCGCCTTAATGCCAGCAGCGAGCGGAGGAGATGCCATTATAATTGCGGTGCACAATGCCTGGACCGGGGGTCTCTATATGCCACACAAAGAGCTTAACACCTGGGCTTTCAATGGAAAAGTGTAGGAGTTTTAGCCCAGCCTTTTTGGACATGTGTTCGGCGGAGAAGAAGTCCTGTGGAATTGACATGTTGATGTTTGATCTTTTCTCTTCTTGACACACCCATATGTCGTCTTCCATTGTCCCGAAGGACTTTCTAGAGGCACAATGGCTTTGAACTGAGAGTCTCCCTGTGGAGTTGTAGAGAATCTGATGTGTATTTTTGGGCCAAAATAAGTTAAAGGATGCTTTCACTCCTGATGATTCTCAACAAGCCATCTTATCTTTGTTTCATTGGTTTGATATTTAATGATTGAGTTCTGAATTTTTAGCCCCCCCTGAAGATTTGTTTTCAACACATTTCTAAACATAATAGTTTTATTAACTCATTTCTAATAACTGATTTATTTTGTCTTTGCCATGATGACAGTACATAATATTATACTGGATATTTTTTAAGATACTAGTATTCAGCTTAAAGTGACATTTAAAAGCTTAACTAGCTTAACTGGGGTAATTAGGCAAGTCATTGTATAACAGTGGTTTGTTCTGTGGACCCGTGGTTCCCAACCTTTTTTGCCTGAGACCCACTTTTCCCCTGGAACATATTGTAAGGCCCCCCTCAACATTTAATGATATTATCGCTCATATTAGTTTGCAGTAAGGCGACACAAAAAGTTTTTTCAAACAAACGGTATGTTTATTACTCTATCTAGATATGTTTATGCACAAATAATAATAAAAAAAAAAAATTAGTAAGCCACTTGTAACTGAAAAACGTAAGCCTTTGGCCTTTAAATTGGCCCTATATTAGTTGCCAGTTTTTTTAAAATGTTTCTTGTCAGTAGCTGTGATGTCCCTCATCTCATTTTGGGTGTGTGTCAGTTATTTTGCCTTGCTCTCAACAATGCTCTGGACTTGTCGCGGTATTGAGGATGAGTCGTCTGCAAATGTCTTATTAATTTGGACGGCCTCATGCATTCGTTAGCAAGAAATTTGCCGCAGATAACACACTGTTGCTTGGTCAGGGACTCTTTGCTTCCAGAAAATGGAATAAAACCATATAGTTCAGGTAACTATCTTGTTATTTCCTGCAATTTGTGTTTCCAGTATTGCTAGCTTCCTCACCTGGGTCCAGTATGCTTGGATCATTTGTGTTAGCTGCTGAAGGTGAATCACAATCTTTTTTGTGGAAGAAAAATTACAAATTTGTCCTTTTTTTTTTTTTTGGTCAGCCAGGGGATAAAATAAACTAAGCAAACATGATCGTTCTCCTAATTGTCAAAATATGACACGACCCCACCCACAGAGCTCGCTGAGGCCCCCTTGTGGGCCGGGACCCCCCTATTGGGAACCGCTGCTGTAGACAATGGAAAAAAATATTGCGTAAGGGGGCTAATAATATAAAACTTTCTCCAGAAGAAAAAATATTATAGGAAATACTGTGACAAATTCCTGAATCTGTTAAACATAATTTGGGAAATATCCGAAAAAGAATTCACTGGAGGGCAAATAATTAAACTTATATAATTAATTACAGACTACATAATTAATTACAGACTTCAACTGTAAGTTCTGGATCACACTTGTGGAAACGTAACTTACAGGGGACTAAATGTGATTTGTTTTTTGTGAAAAAAAAACCTTGAGAGAAACCAGGCTCAGTTGGGCACGGCCATTTCTCTTCTGGCCAAGCTTCTTGTGCAGAGCTGCAGTCTGGGGGCTGGAGAACGCTGGATGTCCATTGTGGAGAAGCTGCAGGTGTGAGAAAGTCACCGACGGGTGTTCAGGCTGGTCCATGGGATCAATGCTGGAGACTCGTCTGTCACTGGGGTCTTTTAGGAATCAGTCCCATGCTCTCTGCTCCTCCATGACGACCACAGCATCAGCTTAGGATACGGTCCAGGATTATGGATACCTTGGCATCATTTCTTCACAGGTCTTGGATTGCATCAATGGCGCTGCATAATCTCTAGAGGCCTCGGGATGAGTATCCCTAGGTGGAAACAGAGAATAAAGAAAATAATTAGCATAGCTGTAACATGTAAAGCATATTAGTATTTCTAACAAAAATTTCTGGTGCTTTAAGACAGGAGGCGTGTGTCCTACATGTGGTTGTCAAGCCCGCTCACCTGTGTGGAGCACACTCATGCATCATACCGTAATGTGATGCATGGTGTGTATGCTTTACTAAAAAGATAGGTCTTTAATCTAGTGTTGAGCTGAGAAAGTGTGTCTGAGCCTCGGATATTATCAGGAAGCCTATTGCAGAGTTTAGGAGCCATAAATGAGAAGGCTCAACCTCCTTTACTTGACTTTGCTATTGTAGGTACTACCAGAAGCCCTGAGTTTTGAGATCTTAAAGAGCGGGTTGTATTGTAGCGAGACAGAAGGTTGGTTAGATAAACAGGAGCTAGATTATTTAAAGCTTTATAGGTAAGAAGTAATATTTTATAATCAATACAGATCTAACAGGCAGCCAATGTAAGGAGGATAAAATTGGGGTGATGTGATCATATTTTCTAGACCTGGTAAGAACTCTGGTAGCTGCATTTTGTACTAGCTGAAGTTTGTGAATAGAGGATGCTGGGAAACCAGCGAACAGAGCATTACAGTAATCCAGTCTAGAAGTCATAAAAGCTAGAACTCGCTTTTCTGCGTCTGAGATGGATAGCATACTTCGTAACTTAGTGTATATAAACAAGAGATATATTCTACCGTCTGTCCCTGATCGAGCGTTGCCTGTATGACCACTCTCTGAATAAAGTTGCATTAGGGTCCGACCCTTGTTGTCACCTCAAAATCATTACAGAAACAATTGAACAAACAGCTTTGTTATAAAACATCTATGAAAGCTCCATTTATGTTTCTTTCTTTTCTCCTCCAGGAACATCTGTCTCAAAAAAAGTACATCGTAGACATCGTCACCGACAGTAGTGTGCCCTCCGACAATGCAAAAGATGGAGAAGAGAGGCAGAAAGCTCGGAAAAAGGCCAAGAAACTGCGTGCACGCATGAACTCAAGGTGAAGTGATCAAACTCTCTCTCTCTCTCTCTCTTTATGTCTCTCTCTCAGTCTGCCTGAATAGTGGTGTTGCTGCTTGTGAGAGCTTTATGAGTGACAAGGAGATGGAGAGCAGTGGCGATGTGCATCCCGGCTGTCCGCACAGCAACACTGATGAGCTTAATTTATGGCCACTCTCTGTGATTGGGGAGGAAAAAGTGAGAATCGATCTGTTAGCCCCTCCCCCTCCCCCCACTTTCACCTGTTAAGAGCTTTTCTCCTAATTGGTTGCCATCGCGCTGCCAAAACTGAAGGCTTCTCTAGTGTACAATAGTATGTTAAAGTATGTGTAAAGCATGCCTGTTTTTCTCTCTTCCAACTATTGATTTTTAAATGAAGTATCAAAGAAAATCAATAGTAATCAACAAATAGGAGCGAACGCGTCTCCGTGTCAGATCCTAGACCTGGGCGCTATCAATTTTGCTTGCTGTCACAACTGTTTGTGTGTGTGTGTGTCTTGGTCTGAGTGCTAATGTGGCATGGTTGTTTGTTAGTTAGTAAGGATAAATATGCCTTAACAGCTTTAGAGATGGTTTTAATTTGTGTTCAGTAATCCGTATAGTCCTAAAATACCACGTAATTTGTGATGGATGCATATATTCACAAGTTTACTACTGACTTATAGATGATATTTACCATATGATCTTATGATATATACACTCACCGGCCACTTTATTAGGTACACCTGTCCAACTGCTTGTTAAAGGAAATTTCTAATCAGCCAATCACATGGCTGCAACTCAGTGCATTTGTAGGCATGTAGACATGATCAAGACGATCTGCTGCAGTTCAACCCGAGCATCAGAATGAGGAAGAAAGGTGATTTAAGTGACTTTGAACGTGGCATGGTTGTTGGTGCCAGACGGGCTGGTCTACTGGGATTTTCACGCACAACCATCTCTAGGGTTTACAGAGAATGGTCTGAAGAAGAGAAAATATCCAGTGAGCGGCAGTTCTGTGGGCGCAAATGCCTTGTTGATGCCAGAGGTCAGAGGAGAATGGCCAGACTGGTTCCAGCTGATAGAAAGGCAACAGTAACTCGAATAACCACTCGTTACAACCGAGGTCTGCAGAAGAGCATCTCTGAATACACAACACGTCCAAGGTTGAGGCGGATGGGCTACAGCAGCAGAATGTACCAATTAGTCCATTAGTACCAATTGAGCATCGTGTCAACAACACAGGCTACCTGAGTGTTGTTGCTGACCGTGTCCATCCCTTTATGACCACAGTGTACTCATCTTCTGATGGCTGCTTCCAGCAGGATAACACACCATGTCATAAAGCGCGAATCATCTCAGACTGGTTTTTTGAATGTGACAATGAGTTCACTATACTCAAATGGCCTCCACAGTCACCAGAGCTCAATCTAACAGAGCACCTTTGGGATGTGGTGGAACGGGAGATTCATGTCATAGATGTGCAGCCGACAAATGCAACAACTGCGTGATGCTATCATGTCAATATGGACCAAAATCTCTGAGGAATATTTCCAGTACCTTGTTGAATCTATGCCACCAAGGATTAAGGCAGATTTGAAGGCAAAAAGGGGTTCAACCCGGTAGTAGTAAGGTGTACCTAATAAAGTGGCCGGTGAGTATATATATATACTTATGAGTTATGACTTAAGTAATGACTGGCAGTATAATTTTTTGTAGGATGTTTTGGTTTTTCAAGAGCCATTGAATGACTTGTAGTATATATTTTTTGTGGAATATTTTTGTTACCTTTTAATTAACCCCCCACCCCCCTTTTATCTTGCATGTTAGTTGCATGTTGTTATGCATAATTAATTGTAGCTACTACAGTAAGTACATAAACATAATAAGAACATAAATACTGGCACCTTAAAATAAAGTGTTACCATTATCCTTTAATACTGTATGTTACATATTCAAATTTCTGGGCTTTAAACAAATTATAGAAGTATATTTGAGTGAATAAGTACTGACAAATTGTGTAAATGTGTATAAGTTTAGTTGTTTAATTAGTTTGGTATAAAGGTAAACATTAATAAAGCAATAATTATTATTAAATAAAGGGTTATAATTAGTTATGAAGGCATAATTATTAATAAAGTGTGATTTATTTTTGTTTTTTTTTCTTAATTGGTGAATTCTCAAATCCATATTTAATAAAATTGAGTAACTTAAAGTAATTAGTGGTTATATTTGTATGTTTTAATTTTAGTTTTGGAAATATTTGACAATTAGCAACAAAGTTAGCAGCTAATTAGTAGTTTATTGAGCTAATAGTCTTAGTTAATGGTTGGTTCCTACCCAAAACCTAAACCCAACTTCTATCTTTACAAACTATTAATAAACAGCTAATTAGTTTATTAACCTAGTAAAGTTAGTTAATTGTTTGTTAATACCACGAATCATGACCTAAACTAAAGTGTTACCAATTTGGTATCTAATTAGCATGTTGTTTGTTAGCATGAAAGTAGCATGTCCACCCGTCTCAGCATTAGATGTGGGCTTTAAACTTTTAACTTTACTAACTATTAATAAACAGCTAATTTGTAGTTTATTGAGCTAGTGATGTTAGTTAATTGTTTGTTAATACCAAGAATTGTGACCTAAACTAAAGTGTTACCCATTTGGTATCAAATTAGCATGTTTGTTAGCTTGAAAGTAGCATATCTGCCTGTGTCAGCGTTGGATGTGGGCTTTAAACTTCTAACTTTACTAACTATTAACAGACTGCTAATTTGTAGTTTATTAAACTAGTATTGTTAATTTTATTGTTTGTTAATACCACGAATTGTGACCTAAACTAAAGTGTTCCCAATTTGATGTCTCAAATTAGCATGTTTTTTGTTAGCATGAAAGTAGCATGTCCGCCTGTGCAGCATTAGATGTGGGCTTTAAACTCCTAACTTGACTAACTATTAATAAACAGCTAATTAATAGTTTATTAAGCTAGTGATGTTAGTTAATTGTTTGTTAATATGAATTGTGACCTAAACTAAAGTGTTACCAATTTGATGTCTCAAATTAGCATGTTTTTTGTTAGCATGAAAGTAGCATGTCCGCCTGTGCAGCATTAGAGAAGGGCTTTAAACTTCTAACTTGACTAACTATTAATAAACCGCTAATTTGTAGTTTATTGAGCTAGTGATGTTAGTTAATTGTTTGTTAATACTATGAATTGTGACCAAAACAAACGTGTTACCTATTTGGTATCAAATTAGCATGTTTGTTAGCATGAAAGTAGCATATCTGCCTGTGTCAGCGTTGGATGTGGGCTTTAAACTTCTAACTTTATTAACTATTAATAAAACAGCTAATTAGTAGTTTATTATGCTAATAATGTTAGTTAATTATTTGTTAATACCACAAATCATAAGCTAAACTAATGCGTTACCTATTTGGTATCAAATTAGCATGTTATTTGTTAGCATGAAAGTAGCATGTCCACCCGTCTCAGCATTAGATGTGGGCTTTAAACTTCTATGTTTACTAACTATTAATAAGCAGCTAATTTGGAGTTTATTGAGCTAGTGATGTTAATTAATGGTTTGTTAATACCACGAATCATGACCTAAACTAAACTGTTACCTATTTGATATCTAATTACCATGTTGTTTGTCAGCTGTTTTAATTGCTCCATTCTGGATCTTGACCTTACAGTAATTAGTAGACTATTTCTCTCTTTCTCTATGTGATTGTCTGCTAAGAGTCTGTTAAGTTGCAGTGTAAAGGAGACCGGTAGTCTGCGCTGCTTCTGTGCTCATTAATGCAGAGGTAGCGCAGAGGGCAGAAAACAGCTCTGAGCTTTGGCTGCGAGAGTGACAACATGAGCCTCCTCTGTTCTCTGTCACTCCTGCGCTGAGCCCTGCAACACTCACACAGCCAGGAGGAAAGAATGAAAGGGAGAGAACAGGCGCTACATGCTCATAAATCACGGCCGCCCACAGCCCTGGCCTGCTGAGGTTGGCGGCTCCACCGCGGGGTGGAAATGAGCCGTTTTATAGGAGCACAGTGTGGCGTTTGTAAAGCGCTAGAGAGCTTTTCTCAGCCCTCCCAGGTTGCCCTGTCCCCCGATGTCATTGTTAAGTCTGCTCAGGCCCGCCATAGCCGTGGCGTGGAAAAAGACTCTTTAATTTCCTTACCTGGACCTTGATTTATTCTTCAAATATATGGCTTGTTCTTCACGTGCAAACGTGTGGTTTTAATTACCATGAAAGTAGCATGTCCGCCCGTGTCAGCATTGGCTTTAAACTTCGAGTTTCTTAACTCTTTCCTTCTCTTTTTCTGATGGCCCGTCCTCTAGTGGATTGGCCGGATGCATTGCTTGTCTTTTCCCCAGGCTTGAGAACAGAGAGTTTAGTATGCTGGCCTATCTCAGATGGGGTGGCACACAAAAGACCCCCTGTTCGTGAACGTAGGGTATAGGAGGGAAAGAAAGTGCTATGAATCTAGTAGTGAGGACTACAGTAAATCGAGCCCATGGTAGGCCAAAGTTGTGTGTGTTGTTTATTTTTTCCTTTTCAACCCATTCATGTTGACTAAATTAGTACCGGTGGTTGTGTCCCACAGGGACCAGCTTCAATCCTTGTGTTTTTCAAGTTATTTGTGTTTATCAAGTTGTGTTTTTCGAGTTATTGTATTTGCTTGTTTTTTAAATCATTAAAAAAAGTTTTAATTTACTTTATAATATTTAATAGATTTAGATATAGAGAAGAATTTGCTTTGGCACAGAGTTTTAGGGTGCTTTCACACCTAAAAGTCAAATGCAAGTAAACTCTCCTCACATTGGACAGAGTTCCATGGTTCATTTTTCAGAGTCCCGCTCAGCTGTCATGCGTCTTTATTTTAATTTATGATGATGAGCAATAAGACATCATAAGCAAAAAGCTGTGCTTTCATTTTGAATGGTGACATGCACAGACATCGTCACCAAATATAAATCAGAGGTAAGACTTTCTCATGCATAGCCATTAGCTAAAATTATGCATTATAGGCTTTACACTATAGAGCAGAGGTGGGAAAACTACGGCCCGCGGGCCATATGCGGCCCGCTGAACACTTTCATCCGGCCCGCGAAGGAGTTTTTAAAATGCTGCTTCTGAGTAACAGTTTGGTTTCAGAATTAGTAAATTAATGATGCAATACACGTGAACGCCATTTGATGGCAGTATTGCACGCGGTACAGTTAGCGCAACGAGTATGGGATGAAGTGAGATTGTTGTGAATTTGACTCAAAATATATAATAATTGCTGGTTAAATGTGTTAATTTTTGTCATAGAATATATTTTCCATTCATAAATCCACTTAAAAAAGTTCTTTTATCAAAGATTTGTGGTTTCATCAAGTTTTATGATGGTTGATCTGTATATTCTAAAAGCAGTGCAACTTAGATTATTATAAATTTGACTGAACAGTAAACTTTAAGAATTATTTTTAATGTGTTAATATGAGATTTTTTCTATTAGACAATACCCTTTCTATTCTCCACTGTAAAAATTATTACATTATTATTATTATTATTATATTTTATAAGGGATTATTTTATTGTTTTATGATGATGATGATAAGTAAATATAAATAGCAGTGCAAATTAATTTAACTTGTAAATTTGACTTTATAATATCAATTAAAAAATCTGTTTTGTGTTAATGTGACATGTTTCTGTCCGATATTACATGTTCGATGCATACTGCCACTATAAATAAAAGTTATTTTTTGAAGGATTTGACATGTGGCCCTTCACTTGGTTTGCAAAACTTGATGTGGCCCTCGGGTCTAAAAAGTTTGCCCATCACTGCTATAGAGAGAAATAACAGATAACCCAAAACTGGAGTTCACTCAATTGTCTTAGTGGATAAACAGCTCTCGTTAATAGTTTAGCATGCTTTCACTTTCATGTTCGACATGAAACACACATTTACTAGTAGGAATGACATTTCACCCTATTCATCATTCTCTCTTCATATAGCCATGCCTATTACATATCCATAATACAATGTGATATATCTTGGTTTGTTGGATCATATTGCTTTCTCACTACAATCGATCCGCTCCACACTGTAAAAAATGCAGGGTTCCACACAATTCATTCATGTTATCCTTACTTAACACTTAACACTTTTGACAAATTTATGTGGATTTAACATAAAAAAAAATTATTATTCCAATTAAATCTCAAGAATTGTGTTGTTTCAACTCATTTTAAATAAGTAGTTTGATAAACTAAAATAGTTTGACAAGCAAAAAAAATAAAAAATTGAGTGCAGAGTTCGTTTCAATCGAGTTGAGACCACCTCATTCAGGCGATCTCGGACCAGTTGTTTTGGCATGAATCAGAGTGAGATTGATGGATTTACATATGCCAAATAAAGATGCAAACGCGACAGTTCTGAAACAAAAGTCTAGGTGTGAAAGCACCCTTAATTTGCATCCCTACCTATGGTAGCTCATAATTTGTCTCCTCTGTATTCAGCATTGGTTATGCTCAGAAATAAAAGGAATTAGGGAGCACTTGTAAGCACTCCTTTGCAAACTAGCAGCTGGTATATTTCATGGTGCATCATTGTAGTAAAGACACACATGCTGCGTCCCAATCCGCATACTATCCGTCCTAAATAGTATGTGAAAGTAGAATTAGTCCCAAATTGTAGTATGTTGAAAAGAGTATGCCAAAAACTCCCGGATGGTTTACTTTTTCCGGTCAAAATTTTAAGTGTAGAAGCGTCCATACTCTAACCTCGGATAATGCCCACAGTACATTGCGCGTTGGACGTGAATTCGATTAGAACTACAAAACGCGGATGAAAAGTGTAAACAAACTACAAACATGATGGACGCGCGAGACCAACCGTCAAGCAGAGAGGCTTCGGTAAAGATGTTTGTATGACTGTTAATTAATATCTAGCCCACTATTTAATAATATTAAATACTAATAATTAAATACTAATTAAAATAATAATATTTCATATTTAAATACCGTTGTCTGTGTTATATTTTATCTGCAACAAGAATACTGAACTTATATAAAGACGTGTTTGGACATTACCGTCTGAATGCAGAATTATCCAAAGACCTGAGGAGATTTCTCTGCATGAAAGACTCGTGAATGGGAGATTATCCTGCTGCTGCTTCTCCAATAAGGTAGGAACGGTATAAGGTGAAACGAGGAAGTAGTATGTCCCAAAGCTTGTATACTTTTCTGTTACTCACTCAAAAGTATATATTTTTCGTCCACAAAAAAGTACATACTTTTAGGTCGTAGTATAAGTATGCGAATTGGGACGCAGCAAAAGTCTTTAAGTTCTTACTAAGAGCATCTCAGCTGTGCTCAACTACTAGTAATTGTGGAATTCAGAATTCAGTTCAGGTGTTCAGAAGGCACCAGGAAGGGTGCCCATGTGAGCACTCTTTTTCAACCTGACAAATGGGACTCACCAAGGCATATTCAGTTCTCATCAAGTGTGACAGATCGACCCCCTGCAGACCTCTTGATTTGTCACTTTGGTAAATAAAGTTAAACATTTTGGAGACACCCCCTGGGCAGAGGTACCAACTCCCAAAGGACTTTTCAGAGATGTTGCTTATTTATCTCAATGTACCTGATCAAGCTAAACAAGACATTAAGGATTATGTGAAGCTACAGCTATGTGTGTCGAAGCAGGTTTCAGCCTGAATTCTGCATCACTGTGGAAGTCCTGGAGCTGAGTTTGGCATCCCTGATCTGTGCTCTTGGGCCGCAGTTCGCAATCCTGGTCCTCGTGACCCCCTGCTTTGCACATTTTCCCTCTCTCTATTGATGATCACACCTGATTTAGATAGCTGACTCGTTAGAAGAGAACTCCACAAAGGAATTGTGTTCTGGTTGCTGTTTTCCTTACATAGTGCTCTTAGCATACCCCTTAGCCTCTAACTGAAACTAGCCGAACAAAAAGTCCACATGAAATGGAAGTTAAGATTGTCCTTTTTTCCTTTATCGTGACGTATATCCACTTGAAACCCTCCTGAAATTAGAAAATAATGTAGGGCGGTGAATGATCTCGTCCTTTGGAAACTGATTGGCTTGTTGGATGAATGTTGCTAACAAAAGGAAAATAGATTGACGAATGACTGAAAACAGAGCAGAAACGAGACGCATATTGATAGCCCCGCCCTAAAGGCATTTCATGTGACCAGAACTGAAGAAAAGTAATTTTGAAGAGGGAGAGAAAGTTTAGATTCTGAGGTCTACTCATTGTCTTTCACACACTGTAATACCTTTTCAACTTGCTTCTTTCGAACCGGAATCATGGCAGGACGTTGTCCTTAAGTGATGTCCACTTCACAGGCCACTTATGGTCAATTGGAACAAACCTCTAAAGCCGTAAGAGAAACATAGAAAATGTGCAGAGTGAGAGGTCACAATGACCAGGATTGAGAACTGCTGATCTAGCCACAAGTCTGAAGTCCTCTGAGTCCACAATGATCCACTCCCTGCTGAAAAATCCAGCTTAAACCAGCCTAAGCTGGTTGGCTGGTTTTAGCTGGTCGACCAGCCTGGTTTTAGAGGGGTTTTGGCCATTTCCAGGCTGGTTTCCAGCCATTTCCAGCCTGGTCTTAGCTGGTCAGGCTGGAAAATTACCAGCTTAAACCAGCTAAAACCAGCTTGACCAGCCTGGTTTAAGCTGGACATAGCTGGTTTTGGCTGGTCAAGCTGGTTTTAGCTGGTCAGCTCCCAGCCTGACCAGCTAAGACCAGGCTGGAAATGGCTGGAAACCAGCCTGGAAATGGTCAAAACCCCTCTAAAACCAGGCTGGTCGACCAGCTAAAACCAGCCAACCAGCTTAGGCTGGTTTAAGCTGGATTTTTCAGCAGGGTGTATTAGTGCAATCTCTGCTAAAGGAAATGTAGTGGCCACATTGAGGTAGTTTGCGGACAAGTTCACATCAGAAGTAGAATTTGGGCCACGGCCAATGTGTGTGATGTGCTGTGGTGTCTAGACTGCAGCTCCGATAGTTTAAAGCTAAAGACACTTGGACTCGGTTACCTCAGACCTTTATTTACCATCAGGTGCATGTAAATCTGTTTCATCTCATGATCTATCCAATATTTATTCCACATATAAACCCTTGAATACATTGGTTGAATTTATAGACGGATCCAGCTTCATGCCTCTCGGCGGATACGTTCCACAGGTCACATTTTTTCCCTCCCTTTTTCCTCGTCCTTTTATTCACCATCAGTCAAATTGTCTTCCACTTGACTGAGAGCCTCTCAAATCCAATATTAAATATTGCAGCGCTGCCCGACTGAATGTTCTCTGTAATTGGGAGTGCCGAACGCTTGAGCCTCCCATTGCACATTTAAAACGGATACACTGTATTTGTTTTCTTTTTTTATCCATCTGAAGGCATTGACGGTTTTACAGTCAATTGGGGGAGGGCGACGTCTGCGTCCAGCGTGGGCGGAGGTGAATAGTGGGGCACATCGTGATGAATTGATGATTAGCTCTGCATTGTAGCTTGGTAGCTGCCCCCCCACTTATAGCTGGTTACTAATATTTATGGTGCCCGGCCCGTTTAATGGGGCCTGCCGCGTTTGGAGATTGATGGTCCGGCGATTGCCCCTCTGTTTAACCCGTACAGGCGTAAAGCTGTCAGAGAGGAATATTGTAATCTCGAGGATGAGGATGAGGCCAGGTATTTCTCTTGGCGCACCATTTCTTCATTCTCCTTATGGGCTGGGATTGTTCTTCTACTTCAGAACAGAACACCAGTCTTACTGAATGCTTTGCTACAGCCACCCCAATGAAGGCAGAGTCAAACACTATTGCATTTATCTTAAATTTACTGTCAGGTATCTTAAAAGTCAAGGGTTAGGGCAAGTCACCACACACCAGCTGATTGGTGGAGAGGAGACCGAGTGATGAAGCCAATAATGATATGGGGATGGTTAGGAGGCCATGATGGACAGTGGACAAATTTGGCCACTTAAAGGTTTTCGAAGAACATCCTGGGATTTTTCACAAAGAGTCAAGACCTCGGTTTATCCGAAAGACGGCGTTCACTGAGCAGTATAGGGTCCCCATCAATATACTGGGGGTTTAGGACCCACACAGACCGCAGGTTGAGCACTCCTGCTCGTCTCACTAACACCACTTACGGCAGCAACCTAGCTTTCCAGTATGGTCTCCCATCCAGGTACTGACCAACCCTGCTTGGCTTCATTGGGCGACCATGTGACAGTTTCAGAGAGCCAGCTGCCAGCCAAAGTTCAGCTCTAGCGCTGACCAAACTGAACTGAACCAACTAATTAAGGAGCCATTTAGACCGTAGTGTTGTCACGATCCTAGAATTTTGGCTCCAATCAGTAATGAAATGTAAAAAAAAACCATTTACCACAGACGTTTAAGCCATTGGCCATTGTGTTCACATGCTCAACAGAAATGACTGTGCTTGGCCGTGAAGGTCATCATTTCACTGCTGCGAACATGGATACAGGGACACTGGACTGTTTTAAAGGTGTTAAGATCAGTCGATTCATCAGACCAGCTGATCTTCACGGCTTTAAAATGCTCCAGTGTCTGGCACAATATGTAAGACTTCTAAAGAAATGAGACATTTTGACTAGAGCAATGGTCTCAAACTCAATTCCTGGAGGGTCGCAGCTCTGCATAGTTTAGCTTCAACCACCTCCAACTCACACCTGCTTTATAGTCTCTAGTAGTCTTAAACACCTTGATTAGTTGGATCAGCTGTGTTTGACTAGTGTAGGAGCAAAACTGTGCTGAGCTGCGGCCCTCCAGGAATCCAGTTTGAGACCTATGGACTAGAGTATGTTAGGCCAATAGTGTCACACACCTTTGATTTCCGGTTTGGTTTTATTGAAAACAGGGAAACAGCAAATACACCTTAATGTTGTGTGTTTTATTAGACTGCACAGAATGGTATTATAGCAGAAGCCTAAATGTATTTAGTGTGAAAGGGGTGAACTATCCCTTTACGGATATGGAATGTTTTTGCCGGTTTGTGCCCCGTTTTTTGTATTGTAAATTTTGTGTATTACAAAATTTGTTTGTAATATTTAATCTATTTTAAATGTGATGAAGTAGTTTAAAACCCTTTTATTTTCTGTATTACATTTCCCATGCCAGTAAAATGTTTAGCATGTTGCATTGGTGTGCACATATTTACGACATTCTTTTTATTTTGTTTATTAATAGATACAAATATGTCCTTTGAAAATTGTGAACATACTACTTTTATACATCAGTATGTATACTGTATACAGTTGAAGTCAGAATTATTAGCCCCCTTTTGAATTTTTTTTTTTTATTAAATATTTCCTAAATGATGTTTAACAGAGCAAAGAAATGTTCACAGTATGTCTGATAATATTTTTTCTTCTGGAGGAAGTCTTATTTGTTTTATTTTGGCTAGAATAAAAGCAGCTTTTAATTTTTTAAGATCCATTTTAAGGTCAAAATTATTAGCCCCTTTAAGCTATATTTTCTATATAGTCTACAGAACAAATCATCGCTATACAATAACTTGCCTAATTACCCTAACCAGCCTATGTGTGTGTGTGTGTGTGTGTGTGTGTGTGTGTGTGTGTGTGTGTGTGTGTGTGTGTGTGTGTGTGTGTGTGTGTGTGTGTGTGTGTGTGTGTGTGTGTGTGTGTATATATATATATATATATATATATATATATATATATATATATATATATATACACACATACATATGTATATATATATATATATATATATATATATATATATATATATATATATATATATATATATATATATATATATATATA